>CM062804.1:142122725-142722725 GCA_031772625.1 Pinus tabuliformis | reverse complement strand
GATTTTCTCTTCTTCCATCAAAGAATCAAGCTTCTTTTGACCTTATAGAAGTCTGGCTTGGAACCCCTGGGGTCTCTCACCAGATGAATAGTGACAACAGGCAGGACCTTCACTTCTACTTGTTCATATAGCACTGTCACCTCCAAGTTTGTACGAACCCCGGGTTGATAAGTAAAGCTAGTAGCCCAGGAGTTGCAACATCCTTGCTGCAATAGTGGCGCTCATCAATATATATATAAGATATTAATAATTAATTATAAATTGGTGAGGGCTATGTCCAGGGATTGAACTCTTGATTTCTCAATAGTAAAAGAGCTTCATGTACAAGGACCCCTCCAAATTGAACCCCTAAGCTATTAATACAAAATGTGTACTTTAACTACAGTACTAATCCAATTCAGCTAACCCTCGAAAACTTAGAAAACTTATTACTTTTATGTAAGTAATTACTAAAGTCCTAATTTAATACAATGTAATATTTTTATAATTTCTTCTTCAATTCCTTTTCATGCCTTTTTAGCATGTTTTTAATATATGCATAATTTGTATAATTTTTTTTGAATTTTCCAATTTTTAATTTATTTCATTTATTAAAAATATAAGTCTTTATTTTTCCAAAGGAAAAAATAAATAAGTGATCTATTATTTCCCACCTTTATTTTTTTCCACTTTTCGCCAACCACTAGTGTTGGGTATGGATGTTACAATAGACATTTAATGCTCTTTTTTATTTCTTGGAATCAGAACCTTATGAGCCATGTATTTTTTTTGGCACTAACTTCTTTTCCAGGAATGTGTTGCTCACTCTACTGCAAAGGAATGGTGGGCCTCAGAATTAATGCGGAGCTGTGCTCAATCTCGTCCTTTTGTGAGATGTTCTAGGTGATCTGTTCATTATTGTCTATGGTATTTTCTGGAACTTTTGCTTCATCTACTACTTCTTCGAGGGGATCAGTTCATTGCCAACCTTTTGGCTTTTGAGCTTGTTTCTTATTTATTTTGGGGCCTTTTTTAGCTTGTGAACATGCACTTTGTAGGTGGCCTATTTTTAGACATCCACAACAGCAAAATGTCGTATTTTCGTAATCTAGTGATTGAGTCCATTGTATATTGTTGTGAACCAACATAATGTGATCACGTAAACCTTGACTAAAATCTACCTCAACGCATATTCTGGCAAAGGTAAAAATTCCTTTTGAAACTCTATCTACATCAATCTTAATAAATTTCCCGAGGGAGTTCCCAATTCCTTCTAATACTTTGTGGTGCCAGAAATGAAGTGGTAGATTGTGTGTCCTGACCCATATAGGCATTTTGGATACCACCATAGTGGTGGAATAAAAACCTGAGAACCAAGGTATCATGAAGAGCCTTGCATTGCCCCAGAACCATGGTCCCTCATTTAGGACATAATCCTTATCTTTTACTGTTTCAAATTTGACAATGAAAAACCCCTTGGAGCATAGATGAATATCACAGTTTGATGTCCATGTGGAGAATATCCATTGATGTAAAGCAACTTATTTAGGCCAAACATTAAATCTACATATGACTGATTTGGTATAGAAATATGCATAGAGCTCATTTACCTCAAGAAAAGAGACTGTCAAAGCTGGTATCTGGGATTTTTACTCCACGATATCGAGCCTGGGTAGATATGGAAGTTGTGTTGGTTTGTTTTGGGATTCCTCCTTCCCTTTGACTGCATCCTTGAAAGTGGTTGTGCCTTTTGAGCTGGTCCCGGAGCATCCACCTCAAAATATTAGTTTGAGGATGATGGTCGAATTTGTGGCAATTCCATAATCGTGAAGCGTGGAGTTCTGCTGTAGTATTTTCCCTGCATAAATCAAGTTTTTCATACTTGCCGATATACGGAGTTGTTTTTGAAGATTGCACTTTATGTCTTGTATCTGTCTCCCTTTCCAGATCCACTTGTAGATAATCGTCTTTTGCACTATTCTGATAAATATTTGGATCAGATCCAGATTTATTCTGTGTGTATTCCTCTTTGGTAGGCTTCTGTCGATCATCTCCCACAGTCGATTGTTTACTGGGTCCCTTGAGCTTCCATAACAAAATTTTCCTGGGAGAATTCTGACACCAATATGGTATAGGAAATCATAGATTTGGTGTAAATATTGTAACCAGAGGCCAAATTTTGTCAATCTCATAGAGGGATCTGATTGTTAGGTAAAATTGACTCGGGGTTTGAGTTAAGGTTGACCTAGTTAAATAGTAATGGTTTTGGGCACATGGTATAGTGTACCCATGGTATTATGGTCCATGGTATTTCATGTAATGGAGCCTATAAAAGGTTGGGAATACTTCATTGTAATGTAGGCCTGGAGGTGAGTGGTGAAGGATCACTAAGACGGATTGGCGAGGGTTTTGGCCAATGGTAATGAGATCACATTGGGTTGGGTTTTTCCCCGGATTTGGGGTTTTCCTGGATAAATATTATGTGTATAATATTTATGTTTATTGTTGCTGGTTATTTTATTATTCCTCTCTGTAAATCTTGGTAAATCTCGGTAATAATTTATCTCTCTGTCGTAAATTTCTTAACACTAATAAGCAGGATGGGGAGTTCATTGTTGCCGGCGTATACCTTATTCCTTGAATATATAATGTAGATCTGATAATTTGTTCTAGTGAGAAGTGAAGCAGATTCCCCAGATCTAGGTCTGCTTCTCTGTTTTGAAATTAGTCTTCACCCATGGGATCGCTTTTATCCCAATTTAGACTCTTTCCCCATAGATCTATGTGAAGAAACATTACAGGTGAGCATTCTGCTGCTAGTTCTGGGGCTTTTCATCCATATTTGATTGATATGGCTTTTGTGGTTGTAAGAGAGCGGCAATATAATTTATGTGCCAGATCTGCCATAGTCCTGACAAGATCTAGCTCCAGTTCTTAGTTTGGGTGTGCCTTGCTTCCTTCAGAACCCTTGCAGAAATACGAGAAAGGCAGATATTTTGTCTTCAACCTCCATCACCCCATAGAAGGCCGATACCAAATTTCAAGCCCAACAATGTGTTGTCTTTCTTTATTTTTGAGGTTGATGGATTAAACACATAGGACATCATCAAAACCACTTTGGAAGCTGGGATCTAGCCCTTCCAACTTCAGAGAGGGATCTCTCTATAAAATTTAACTAGGTTTGATGTGAATTTTAGGCTAGTTATGACTGTACTGATTATTTTTTATTGGATTTCTTGATTGATTAAATTGTTATAACTCCATTGGGCTATGGAGTCTAAAGATTAACTAGATCTACATCAAATTTTGAAGGAGTTTCACAGGGCAAGCTAGGTTGCACTAGTTGGGTTTTTAAGAATTTTAAATGGATTATGAAACAGAAGAGATGTAAGGTTCAATAGAAACTAAGGAGAAATGAAGGATTTCTTAATTTGACTTCAACAGAAATAAATTACTAACAACCAGAATAGGGTGTTTTGTATAACATATCCTATTCATAACAATTTCCATTATGTAATTAAGCTTTTCAGAAATGACAGAGAAAGAAGACAATGGTTAAACACATAAACAGGAGAAAAACATCACCAATTCGTACAACACATGAACCCTATGAAGAATGTCATTGTATTATTGATGCTTCCAACAACTAGAAAAATTACAATTTGCAGAAGAAATTATAGTCAACAATCAACCTCTCTTACTTCAAATGATGAAGTATTTATAAAAATCCTAAACTAAAATATCTTGAAAAAATATCAAGATTTGTTACAAATATCTCCAACTATATCACACAAATAGAATTGAAATATAGGACATTCAAAACTAATGAATCTACTTGGCACTATCTTTATGGATTTTTGGTGACAAAGAAGAGAAATTTGAATTTGATTGCAACTCCTATTTGATGAGGTGGCATCCAAGTCACTAACTGTCTTTGAGCTTTTTCCTCCTGAAATTTTGAAAAATAGGGTCCTGTAATCCCTTTGTATGTCCCAAAACATAATATCTATTAGAAAACTGAGAGAGGTTTTTGTAAATTATGATTTTGGAAACAAAAAAATCTTTCAATTTTTAAAAATTCATTTCCACCTGCTCGGAAATCGCATTTGAAAACACTGTCTAAAAATAGGAAAATTCGGGAAAACATGCCTGCAAAGATTCATCCGAATCTCCCAAACCATGATAGCTGCTAGAAAATGGAGAGAGGTTTTTGTACATGAGGATGCTATTAGCAAAAACATCTTTCATTTTTTGAAAATTTGTTCTCAACTATTTGTAAACCATGTTTTAAATGACTGTGTTGTATATGAAAAAACATATTTTTAACTAACCATGAAACGAACATATGACGTGGAGGTGGGAGGTGACATGGAGGTGGGGGATGATGTGGAGACATGATGTGGAGGTGAGTGGGGACAACATTCCAAGTGGTAGGAAATGAGTGGTGTGGGAGTGAAAGTGAGGTCAAATGTTAATTACGTAACAGACATGGCCAGGTGTCGGGATAGGAGTGGAGGGGAGTGCGCGGGAAGAGCTAGCGAGAAAGGGGGAGAAGGTTGGCGGATTTTGGAGGGGGGTCTAAATGGTAAGTGGTTTGTGAGGGGGGGTGTGAAATAACACGAAGGAGACACGTAAGGGTGGGATCAACAGGGGGAAACCACTTTTTGGACCTCCCCTGTGGATAAAGGTAGGATGGGTAGGGTGGCCAAAAAACCTTGTCGACCGTTGATCTGACGAGCAGTCCATCGAACCATCAGATGGAGCATAGAACTTAACAGATAAGACAATCATCTTTTGTCACTTGCGGGGTTTATTACATATTAATTAATCATGTTTAAATTACACATTAAATTTATTAAAACAAAATTAATTTATGCTAAAACATAATTACTTTATCCTAAGGGCATATTTTGTCTTGCAAGCCCATTTCTTTACCTTTTCTATTTTTTCTTGGAAATAATTTGCAGAATGAAACATTATTTACATCTCTCAAACCCAAATAATCAGGTAAAATAATAACTCATCCTATAAAAATTATAGGACCCTAACAGTGGCTCCAGCTAGGGATGGCACTCTCCTTGTGAAGTGCCAAGAACATCGTAGACTAGTAGCCTGATCCATTGGGATGATCTCAAAACCTACAACCTATTCTACCATAAAAGCTCTGCTACTGAAAAATTCTCAAACTGAAATCAAATCCATTATGCAAACTGAAATTTGAAATACACACTGAACTGAAATTTGTACTGCTATCTGAAACTGAAACTAACAATAATGCTTGAAAAAGATGCTCAAAGTGCTCGGCTTATTTTCACACTGCAACCTACCCTACACTGTTGAAAATTATGCTGAATCAAATAATATAAAAATGCCAATGAAGCCCGTCAAGTAGTTACTGAAACAAGTGGGCCGCTTAACTGTTTGTTAGCACAATCAAAAGGAGAACTTGACTTTTTTTTCCATAAAATCAAAGTTGTAGAGTGCAATGGCAACTATTGTTGGATCTGGTCATGAAAACGTGATTGAGCACTTGTCCTAAAAAGAACCTCCATGTAGTTTTCTATAGGATAAGTAAAGACATGATTAATTAGTTTACCTTACAGGCCTTCATTGACCAATTGAGCATGCAAGATTTCATCAGTTGTATTCTCAAGGTTAAACCCTGATTCCCATTTTTTAGTTTCAACCTTGTACTTGAAAACATAATTCTCAACAATCTGCAAATCAAAAGGCAATACAATCTCATCTTGTTTTGGAGAAGGAAGATTTTCCAAGAATTGTTTAGGATCTTAGAAATTATAGTACTAAACCTGATAATCCAAAAGTTCAATATCATTCTCAAATATTTTAGCAATTAACTCAAGAAAACAAATTTGACCTTCTGGAGAATTTTTTCTCATTTTCAAAGAATGAAACACAACCGTTGAAAAATCTTCATCAATTTTAAAATCAGCTAATTTATCCTTGAATTATTTTAAAACTTCACAAGATAGAGGATTTGCCACATAACTTGTCATATTGTTTAACATGAAATCTAATCAAATTGCATTAGAGTCGCCATGAGTTTTCTACAAATCTGGATTCTTTGACAGTGGAGTCACACTAAAAACTTTGAAGGTCTAGATACTTTGAACATGGAGTCACTAGGTGAATGATAAAACCTTCCTGTGTCTGATCACTGTCCACCGTCAGTAAACAAATCTAGAACTTGATACAGTTTTCTGGGGAATCTAAAAGGTTATGTCCCCAGTATGGTCGCTACTATGTTGTCGTTATATATTTTTGAGATTGAGGGAGTAAACACATAGGATCACATCAAAACCACTTCGGACGCTGGGATCTAGCCCTTCCAGCGTTAGAAAGGGATCTCTCTGTAAAATTTAACTATGTTTAATGTGACTTTTAGGCTAGTTATGACTGTACTGATTGCTTTTTATTGGATTTCTTGGTTGATTAAATTGTTATAATTCCATTGGGCTATGGAGTCTAAATATTAATTGGATTTGCATCAAATTTTGAAGGAGTTTCACAAGGCAAGCTAGGTTGCACTAGTTGGGTCTTTCAGAATTTTAAATGGATTATGAAACAAAAGATATGTAAGATTCAGTAGAAACTAAGGAGCAATGAAGGATTCCTTAATTTGACTTCAATAGAAAACATATAAATTACTAACAGCCAGAATAGGGTGTTCTGTATAACATATCTTATTCATCACATTTTATGTTATGTAATTAAGCTTTTCAGAAATGACAAAGAAAGAAGATAATGGCTAAATACATAAACAGGAGAAAAACTTCACCAATTCGTACACCACATGAAACTTGTGAAGAATGTCCTTGTATTATTGATGCTTCCAGCAACTAGAAAATTACAATTCGCAGAAGAAATTATATTCAACAATCAACCTCTCTTACTTCAAATGATGAAGTATTTATAAAAATCCTAAGCTAAAATATCTTGAAGAAATATCAAGATTTGTTACAAATATCTCCCACTGTATTACACAAATAGAATTGAAATATAGGAAATTAAAAACTAATGAATCTACTTGGCACTATCTTTATGAATTTTTGGTAACAAATAAGAGCAATTCAAATTTGATTTCAACTCTTATTTGATGAGGTGGCATTCGAGTCACTAATTATCTTTGCACTTTTTCCTCCTGAAATTCTGAAAAATAGGGTCCTGTAATCCCTTTGTATGTCCCAAAACATAATAGCTGTTAAAAAACTAGGAGAGGTTTTTGTAAATTATGATGTTGGAAACAAAAACCTCTTTCAGTTGTTCAAAATTCATTTCCACCTGCTCAGAAACCACATTTGAAAACACTAACAAAAAACAGGAAAATTCAGGAAAACATGCCTGCAAAGATTCATCCGAATCTCCCAAACCATGAAAGCTATTAGAAAACAGAGAGAAATTTTGTACATGAGGATGTTATCAGCAAAAACCCCTTTCACTTTTTGAAAATTCATTCTCAGTTGTTTGTAAACCATGTTTTAAATGACTGTGTTGTATATGAAAAAACATATCTTTAACTAACCATGAAACAAACATATGACGTGGAGGCAAGAGGTGACATGGAGGTGGGGGATGATGTGGAGACATGATGTGGAGGTGAGTAGGGACATAATTCCAAGTGGAAAGCAGTGAGTGGTGTGGGAGTGATAGTGAGGTCAAATGTTAACTACGCATCGAACATGGCCAGGTGTCGAGATAGGAGTGGAGGGGAGCGCGCGGGAAGAGCTAGTGGGAAAGGGGGAGAAGGTTGGTGGATTATGGAGGGGGGTCGAAATGGTAAGTGGTTTGTGAGGGGGGGAGGGTTATGAAATAACATGAAGGTGACACGTAAGGGTGGGACCAATGAGGAGGAAACCACTTTTCAGAGTCCCCCCTGTGGATAAAGGTAAGATGGTTAGGGGGGGCCGAAAAACCTTGTTGTCCATTCATCTCACGAGGAGTCCATCGAACCGTCAGATGGAGCATAGAACTTATGAGATACGACAATTGCCTTTTGTTGCTTGTGGGTTTTATTACATATTAATTAATCGTGTTTAAATTACATGATTAACTTTATTAAAACAAAATTAATTTATGCTAAAACATAATTACTTTATCCTAAGGGCGCATTTTGTCTTGCAAGCCCATTTCTTTACTTTTTCTATTTTTTCTTGGAAATAATTTGTAAGATGAAATATTATTTACATCTCTCAAACCCAAATAATCAGGTAAAACAATAACTCATCCTATAAAATTTTTAGGACCCTAACACAATGAATCCGTTATCAGATCCGTCCGTAGCGGGTTCATGTCCTGGTGATGACACTTGTGTTGGATCTGATATCTGGATTAGATCAGCCAGAGAGGGAATAATCGCAGACCCTGCCATCGCACTACCTTCCTTCATCTTCGTCCGAGAGATCGCAAAGCTCAAGCTTATTTTCTTTTAAATATAAGTCTTCATTTAAACAATTTTTTTAATAAATTAGTCCATACAAATTATAAAAAATATAATTTTACTAAATTTGAAATAGTAATATCTAATAATTTCAGTGTTAATGCTATTTTAACCTAGGGAAGGGAATTGAGTTTGCTATTTGATATCTTTATAAATATGTAAAATCTCGTTCGAAATGACTAAGGAGTTGAAAATAAATAAATTTCATGGCTTGACATTATTATTCAAGGCCATCATTGATATCAACATATGAAATCATCGGGAGATTTCTACATCTCACCATTATTCTATTTTAAATGTTATGCAAAAACTCGAGATAATATACTCTTTATATTGGGAAAGAAAGAAAAGCGCACTTGGCTGCGTTGTTAATATAACACTTTGCAACTCTTCTCTAATCAATAAATTTTTCAAAATGCAATAATTTAGCTACGTGTTCCATATGTGAATGCATTTCATAATCATAACACATGTATATCATGTCTGTATCCATTGGTTATGAATTTTTTTGTTTTGTTTTTCAATTACAATTTATTTCTCAATATATCCACAACTTGGAACCTTGCTTAAACAACTTTTTTATCTCTTGGAACATTACTTAAACAAGGATATCCAATAATAGCTGATTAATACATTATCCCCATGAAAATCAAAGTCCTCACGGTTCAGTACAGGAAATATATAAATATATGATTAATACATTATCCTCACGCTTTAATACAGGAAATACATAAATATCCTTGAAATCTACTCACACCAACAGACATGATATTTATATGTCCAAAGCGGGACAATTATTGTTTTAAGCTTCATACTTATTTACTGTTTCTAATACTCCATACTGCATCAATCAAATCCTATTATAATGCAATTAATCGTCCATTTGTTCTTGAGGATGTAGACGGATCGGAAAGCCTTTAGTCAAGTGAGAAACAGGAAAGTAGGAGATCTTATCATCCTCCAGTGGCTCCCATCTGCAAATATTAAGACAATTTTAGCACATTCTTGTAAAACACAATGTACATGTACAGCGTTCATAAAATTGATGTCTTATTTATGTTGTTGTGACTGAAGTATAAGAATGAAGAACATGACCTGAATTTGGTGATGAAGTGATGGAGAAAGAGGGCCAGCTCAAGTTTTGCCAGATGCATTCCTGGACAGAGCCTGGCCCCCCCTCCAAAAGGTATAAAAGAGGGGTTCTTTGAGAGCTCCTGCAATATAAAGTCCCAAAGATTACTAACAGAATTAGACACAGAAAGATTAGTAAGAGAATTGGATTTCCACAAAACATGAAGGGACGGTTTTGATGCTAATTAATTACATTATTTTCGAGATTCTGTTGCCAACGCCATGGGTCAAATGTGAGCGCAGAAGAATGGTACTTTTCATCCAGATGCATGCCGTTCATAAGCACCAAGACTGACCACCCTTTTGGGATAACAAAGCCTCCTGATAACAAAAGTTTATGATGATCAGATTTGCACCGAAAAGATTAAAAGAAATGCTGGAATTGGAAGTATGAGTTGAGATTTTATACATTTCAAACCTTCCAAAGAAAGTATATATACATAAATAAAATTGTAAATTCCAGTAGAAACATGAATATCAACCAAGAAGAGTAAAAACAATATATTATTAAATTCCTTTAATTTTAATTTCTGCGATTGCTTCTCTGAAAACCGCTGGAGCAACGTTGGCGAGATGATGTGTTGTTGGAATTTAATTCCAATTGCAACATAAACAGCTGGACATAAATCTGATTTGCTGTAGATATTCCAGACTGTTGGATGCCTCAAAGTCGTGCTTGATATTTTCCACATCAATGTGCATTAAATTTTCAGCATTAAATTCCCCTGCAACAGCCGACTTCATTTCTTCAAAAGGTATCACCGCTTGCTACATTCAATATGCAGATAAGCTTTAGAAGATATTTGTATTATTTTATTGTTTAAAGACAAATATGTTTTAACATGTAAATGTAATGAAAAGCAATTCTGTTTTAGGTTAGAAGAATGAAACTGAGTTTTTTCTTGTAACGCACAGCGGTGCTGAAACTGTAATTTTCTGAGATAGCAGAAATCGGTTTGTGGAACTGAAGCATTCCTGTTGTAATTCCTCTTTCAAGAGGAAGATGCTCTTCAGCATAATCTTTTGTGAAAATCCCTATATGTGAAGAAGACGAATTTGTATCAGTTGGTTTACTGTTTATAAATAGAAGTCTTATTTGCGCGTTGTTGTTACACCGTAACCAGAAAATAGTCTTGACGTCAAAACAGAGTGTTGCTGATACACGAGTTTCAGCATTGCTGAAACACCGTTGCTGATACACTGCAAACAGCAACTGACGAAACTGCGTTGTTGAAACACCAGTTTCAGTGTTGCTGAAACACCGTATTCTGCAAACGATTTTTATTTCCGTTGTGTTAAAACATAGTATTGTTCTGTTTTTCAGTTTTGTTTAGAATTATCAGAAATTCCCAACATGGTATCAGAGCTGGTCTAGGCACTCAGTGAGTCAAAAACAGAGTTTGTTTTTCATTGTAGGAGCTGTAAGAAGCTTATTGAGTAGATTTTCTCCAGCAGAGAAAGTTTTTGCTTGTTTTTATTTATACAGTCAGTATCTCTTCTTTATTTATACAGGTTAAGATGGCAGATGCTGGAACTGGTTTGACAAATTCCCAATTGTCACAGTTTAATGGGAAAAATCACAGTTATTGGTCCACAACAATGAAAGCATTGTTTGCTTCTCAAGGAATATGGGAGCTAGTTGAAACTGGCTATGCTGAACCTGCAGATGCAACAGCGTTGGCTGCTTTGACAGTAGCAGAAAGAGACCAGTTGAAGAGCGACAGGAAGAAGGATGCCAAAGCCCTCTTTTTTCTCTTCCAATCAGTACATGAAAGTGTTTTTCCACGGATTGTCGTGGCAACAAAATCCAAGGAGGCATGGGATATTCTCAAAACTGCCTATCAAGGCATGGAGAAGGTGAAGACTGCAAAGTTGCAGATGTTGAGGAGAGACTTTGAAACACTCAGCATGAAGGAATCTGATACAATAGATTCATTCTTCACTCAGGTTATTGGGTTGATAACCCAAATAAGATCTCATGGTGAGATTCTTGAAGAAAGAAGGATTGTAGAGAAGATCTTGAGAATTTTACCCTCAAGGTTTGAATCTATTGTGGTAGCAATAGAAGAAACAAAGGATCTCTCACAGTTCACATTATATTATCTGAGTGCTTCTCTTATGTCTCATGAACACAGACTTAGTAGAGGAACAGATTCCTCTTTTGAGCAAGCATTCAAGACTCAGATGTCTTTTGGCCAAGGAAAAGGTCGAGGCAGAGAAAATAACAGAGGTCGTGGAAGAAGCCAAAACAAAGGCAAAAATAATCCTGCAAGCACAAGTGGAAGGAGCTGCAATCAAAACCAAAATGAAGGTTCAAGCAAATAGCAAGCTCATCGATAAAGGTATGACAAGTCCCAATTCCAATGTCATTATTGTAAGAAATATGGGCACTATGCCAATGAATGTAGAAAAAAAAAATGACATGAATAGTAGGCAGCATGCTAATTTTGCAAACGAAGAAGATAAGAATCCAAAGATTGTGCTGTTAGCATGTAACATTGCACAAGACAAACAAGAAGATTTTTGGTTCTTAGACTCAGGTTGTAGTAATCACATGACTGGAAATATTGAAATGTTTGCAAATCTGTATGAAAATGTGAAATCTGAGGTAACAACAGGAACTGATAGTAAGATATCTGTCAAGGGTAAGGGCAGAGTCAGTATCCGAGCAAGAAATGGAGAACAGATGACTGTGCCAGAGGTATACTATGTACCTGGTCTGAAATGTAATCTTTTGAGCATTGGACAGCTCATTAACAAAGGTTACAATGTGTTCTTCAAATATGATATGTGTACAATCAGAGACATACCTCCAAGTAAGAAGATCATTGCACAGGTGCAGATGACCAGCAATAGAATGTTTCCTCTCAAACTCGGGGCAGATTTGAAGGAAGGAAGAACTATTGCAGCTGATACACAAGAAGTCTTTCAGGAACAAGTGAAAGATGAGAATTGGTTGTGGCACTTGAGATTTGGACATCTCAATTTTGGAGGCTTGAATCTATTGCACAGAAAGGGAATGGTAAAGGGATTGTCATTGATCGAGAAACCGGACAGCCTTTGTGAAGGCTGCATCTTGGGCAAGCAACACAAAGAAAGTTTTCCAGCAGGAAAGAGTATAAGGGCAAAAGCACCCTTGGAAATTGTTCACTCTGATGTGTGTGGACTGATGCAAATACCATCATTTGTCGGAAATAAATATGTTTTAACTTTCATTGATGATTACACCAGAAAGACATGGGTGTATATGCTGAAACAGAAGAGTGAAGTGTTTGAGAAATTCCACCACTTCAAAACTCTTGTTGAGAAGTAGTGTGGGCATTATATCAAAGTGCTCAGAACAGATAGAGGAGGAGAGTACATCTCCAAAGACTTTCTGCGTTTTTGCAGAGAGAATGGCATACAAAAGCAGTTCACCACGAGGTATACACCTCAGCAAAATGGTGTTGCCGAAAGGAAGAATAGGACCATTCTTGACATGGTCAGAAGTATGCTGAAGGCAAAACACTTGCCGCATGAGTATTGGGCAGAAGCTGTCATTTGCGTAGTTTACATCTTGAATAGATGCCCAACTAAAGCTGTCATGAACAAAATACCAGAAGAAGCATGGAGTGGTCAAAAGCAAACTGTCACTCACATGAGAGTATTCGGTTGTGTAGCATATGCACATGTACCGGATCAGCTAAGGCAGAAGCTTGACAGTAAGGGGGAGAAGTGTGTCTTTATTGGCTATTGTGATGAGTCAAAAGCATACAAACTCTATAATCCATCCACCAAGAAATTGATAGTAAGCAGAGATGTGCAGTTCATTGAAGATGAAGCTTGGGATGGAAGCTTAGAGAAGACAGTGCATGTGAGGACAATTGTGTCTCACGAAGAAGAGGAGGAAGGGATAGCAGCAAATAATCCTTCGTTGGTGGCTCCTCCTCCACCACAGCAAGTACAACAAACCACACCACAAGCTGGAATTCGAACAGCCTTGAGAAGTCAAGGAAGTGCTTCTCCAAGCACACCACAGGGATCAAAAATACCCTCAAGTTCGGATGGAACTCCAAACACACCAAGAAGACCAAGATTCAGAAATCTGAATGAGATTTATGAACAAGGAGAGGTAAGTAACAATACCAGTATGAATTCATTATTCGCTTTATATTGTCATGTTGATGACCCAGTTCATTTTGAAGATGTTGTAAATGAAGATAAATGGGTTGAAGCAATGAATGAAGAAATTGGTGCAATTGAGAAGAGTAAAACATGGGAGTTAGTGGACCTCCCTGAAGGCAAAGATGCCATTGGAGTTAAGTTGGTCTATAAGACCAAAAGCAATGCTGAAGGCAAGATTGATAGGCACAAAGCAAGACTTGTTGTGAAAGGCTACAAGCAGCAACAAGGCAAAGACTATGATGAAACCTTTGCACCAGTAGCAAAGATGGAAACAGTCAGAACAGTGTTGTCTATTGTGGCACAACACAAATGGAAGATTTATCAGATGGATGTTAAATCTGCATTCCTGAATGGAATGTTAAAAGAAGAGGTTTATGTTGAACAACCTCTAGGCTATGAAGTTGAAGGCCAAGAGCATAAAGTCTACAAACTGAAGAAGGCTCTTTATGGGCTGAAGCAAGCTCCAAGAGCATGGTACAGCAAAATAGATTCTTATCTAATTGAGAATGTGTTTGATAAGTGTGATGGTGAACCCACACTCTACATAAAGGAGAATGACGGTAAGATTCTTATTGTTGTTTTATATGTAGATGATTTGATTTTTACCAGCAATGATGCTTCTCTCATTGCTGATTTTAAAGAAGTAATGAAAAGTGAATTTGAAATGACTAACTTGGGCTTCTTAAGATATTTTCTTGGAATTGAAGTAGACCAAAGTAAAAATGGTGTTTTCATTTCTCAAGTTAAATATGTAGAAGCAGTGTTGAAGAGATTTAACATGAAAAACAGCAAGGCAGCTCTGACTCCAACTGTAATGGGGTTGAAATTGACCAAAGAAGACAAAAACAAGGATTTTGATTCAAAACTGTACAAGAGCATAGTTGGCAGCCTTATGTACTTGACTGCAACTAGGCCCGACATTATGCACGCTGTGAGTTTAATCTCCAAATTTATGGAAAGACTGAAAGAGACTCATTGGCAGGCAGCCAAGAGGATTATAAGGTATGTGAATGGAACGAAGGGGTTTGGTATTTTATACTCCTCTTCTGAAAGTTTCATCTTGACAGGTTACACTACAGTGATTGGGCTAGAAGTGTTCATGATAGGAAAAGCACATCGGGATATGTGTTTCATATGGGATCGGGAGCCATCTCATGGGCTTCCAAGAAGCAACCAGTTGTGTCTTTGTCAATAGCAGAGGCAAAGTATGTGGCAGCAAGAGCAGCAGCATGCCAAGCAGTGTCGCTGAGAAGAGTTCTTAAAGACTTGTGTCATGAACAAGAAAATGGCACAACCATTTACTGTGACAATAGCTCGGCAATAGCATTGTCTAATAACTCTATTTTTCTTAAAAGGACAAAGCACATAGACACCAAATTTCACTTCATACGTGAATTGGTTAACAATGGTGAGATTGTTTTGCAGCACTGCAGAATAGAGGATCAGTTAGCTGTCATCTTGACAAAACCATTGGGAAAGAAAAGTTTTGATCATTTCAGGAAATGCGTGGGTATGTAGAAAAAGCCCAGCAGTTGAAATTAAGGGGGAGTGTTGGAATTTAATTCCAACTGCAACATAAACAGCTGGACAAAAATCTGATTTGTTGTGCCTCAAAGTCGTGTTTGATATTTTCCACATCAATGTGCATTAAATTTTCAGTATTAAATTCCCCTGCAACAGCCGACTTCATTTCTTCAAAAGGCATCACCGTTTGCTGCATTCAATACGCAGATAAGCTTTAGAAGATATTTGTATTATTTTATTGTTTAAAGACAAATATGTTTTAACATATAAATGTAATAAACAGCGGTTCTGTTTTAGGTTAGAAGAATGAAACTGAGTTTTTTCTTGTAACGCACAGCAGTGCTGAAACTGTAATTTTCTGAGATAGCAGAAATTGGTTTGTGGAACTGAAGAGTTCCTGCTGTAATTCCTTTGTGAAGAGGAAGATCCTCTTCAGCATAATCTTTTGTGAAAATCCCTCTATGTGAGGAAGACGAATTTGTATCAGTTGGTTTATTGTTTATAACTAGAAGTTTTATTTGGGCGTTGTTGTTACAGCGTAACCAGAAAATAGTATTGACGTCAAAACAGAGTGTTGTTGATACACGAGTTTCAGCATTGCTGAAACAACGTTGTTGATACACCGCAAACAGCAACTGACGAAACTGCGTTATATATCTGGTCTGAAATATAACAATTATCAAAGTTTAGGGTAACTAAGAAAAAAACCTAAGGCAACACAAATTGATAAAAGCTACGGGAAAATTTTAAATGATCTTCATGAATTCATTTATATATATAAACACATGTTACAAAATTTGTAATGAGGATAAAAAAATTCTAACAACCTATCACCAAACAGAAATCGTATGTTTTGTCATGAAAGAAGTAACTAATTACATACACATTCGGTGAATTTCATTGACTGGTAGTCATCCCAATTGAGGTTTTGGTTTCTTGGACTCCCCTTTCTCTTTAACAAGTGTGGTGCATATTCCACCATCATTGCAGTCCAAGATATGAAATGCTTTTATTTAGAGTACCAATACCAATACGAAATATGAAATGCTTTTATTTATAATACATTGACACACCTTCAGTTCGCGAAGTGCCTGGGGACAGTCCGTGAGAAATTTGATAGAAAATACCATCGCTGAGGCTGAGGTCTCGTGACCAGCGAAGAGCAGGAATAGTACTAAATCTGCTATAACTTCTTCTGAATGCAAGTCTTCTTTCAAGAGTTCTCCTAAGAAATCATTATGGACAGCTTCTGGATGCTGCCTTCTGTGCTTTATACCCTCATTAATCTTTTTTATCAGAAACTCTCTGGCCTGCAGCGATGCTAGTCATTACAGCGAGCAGAGCAACGAGGGCGAGCAGCGAGGGCTTCACGGGGTCTTGCAGTAAAGGAGCAGCGAGCAGAGCAACGAGGGCGGGGGACTTGCAGGTAGGGGGAGCAGCGAGGGCTTTGTCTGCGAGGAGCGTTGGAGCACTGAGAGGTTTCAGCGTTGGAGCAGCGAGCAGAGCAACGAGGGCTTTCTCTGCGAGAGCGTAGTTCATCGTAGGAAAACGCTATATTTGAGATTTTTTAACTATTGTGAAGATTGAGCTTAAGCAAAGGAGCAGGGGTGGTGAACAGGAGCGGGAGGTAAAGCAGCAAAGGAGCAGGGGCGGCGAGCGGCAAGAGAGCGAGCGGGAGGTTTGAACGCAGCAAAGGAGCAGGGGCGGCGAACAGGAGCGGGAGGTAAAGCAGCAGGTCCGAGGGTTTGAGGCCAGCAGGAGAGGTGAATCTGAGCGGGAGGTTTTGTGCGTAGGCGAGAGGGAGCAGGAGCAGGGGCGGGAGGTTTTTGTGCGTAGGAGAGAGAGAACAGGGGCGAGAGGGAACAGGAGCAGGAGCAGGAGATCCGGGAGGAGCAGGAGCGGCAGATCCGGGAGGTGCTGGAGCGTCTCCAAAGGTGAGCAGGGCGTGAGGAGCGGGCTCCCTTGAGTCAGGCGGCGAGAGGCTAGCAGAGGGGTTTTTTCCTTCAGGCTTGTTTTCATCTTCTGGTTTCTTAGTCTTCTCTGAGCGGGGGCGAGGCGGCTTCCCATGCCGCCTCTGCCCCCTGTTCTCGCCTCTGCTCCAGTGGGTCTTCTCCTTCTCGGTGGCAGTTAGGTTTGTTCTGGCCGCAGAATATCCTTTGGAGCGTTGAGGGAACTATGGGCTTTGCTCTGTTTCGTGCCGCTTCTATGGATTTTTCTGTTGGTCTTTCCTGCAGGAAGATGCGGTTGATTGTGGCTGTGATCTTGTTTCTCGTCTGGTTCGAGTGGAGAGTTTGAGGGGGCGGGGAAGGAGTGGCTTCTTTCGCTGCTCTCTTCCTCATTTCGTGCCTCTCCTTTTGAATTGGGCGGTCAGATCTTGCGCTTTTTTCCGTTGCTTCTCTGTTCTATGATTTGGTGCCACTTCTGCACCTTTCAGATGGGTTCGCCTTGTTTTCAGGGCATTATTGGCCTTTCGGGGCTTTATCTGGTGATCTGTTTATGCAGATTTGTATGTGGCTCGGTCCACGGTTTGGCTTATGCTTCTTGCATTTGCATGATGTAATCTCTTTCTATTTATGAATATATATTGCTTTTTTCTTCTGAAAAAAAAAGAACCAATTAAATTAGTTATCAGTAAAATAAGGGAGAAAAGTATTGAGTACCTTCAATCCTTTCCAGTACGCTGTACCCGGCATTCTAATGGGAAGGACAACGAAAGATTTAGAAAAATCGCCTAATGCTTTACCGATCTCTTCCGTCTCCTTGGACGGAGATAAGTCCAGCAATTGTTTTGCCATCAAGTTCAGAACAAACTGTAACAAATATCACATGTGAGACAAATCCAATTTAAGCGGAAAACAGTTAGTTCACCACCATATATACCACATGGGAGACAAATCCAATCTGATACCAGTAATAAAAGGCAGGTTTCGTAGTTCAATTTGGTTTGATTTCGATAAATGTTTAATAAATCCATAACGATTAATGCTTAAATAATTCGTAGCTTTTCTACACTTTAAAGAATGCTTAAAGAGTGCATAGCTTTTCTAGAATTTAAAGAATGCTTAAAGAATGCATAGATTTTTCTAAAATTCAAAGAATGCATAGATTTTGTAAAATTCAAAAACTGTATAGATTTTTTTAGAATTTGAAGAATGCATTTAAATTTAAAGATTGTATAGATCGAAGATTTTCTTAGTTATTTATATTTGAAGAAATTTTCCTGATGGAATTGTGTATAGGATTGTGAAATTTTTCTGATGGAGAGTCTACCCTAAGAATTGAGAGTATGTTCCTATACACAGTTACATCAGGAAGTTTTCTTGAATTGAGAGCATGTTCCTATACACAGTTACATGAGGAAGTTTTCTTTAAATATACAGATTTTCTAAAATTCAAAAAGTTGTATATTTTCTAAAATTCAAAAAATACACAACTTCTCTAGAACTTAAAAATTGCTTGAAGAATGGATAGATTTTCTAAACTTCAAAGAATGCTTATTCATATTTTTGGAATCGGTTTCTTGATGGTGCTTACCTGATGGCACTCATGATAAAGATGGATATGCCCCTTGGCTTGCCACTGGGCGAAGGTGCTGTGCATAAGGTTCTGTATGTGCTCCATGAAGTGCACACTCAACCTCTAGAACCTCAGGAAATTTACGGCCGTTCCGTGGAGCTTCTTCTGGAGATCTCCGTACACCGAAAGCAAACCGTATTTGCCGATGAGTTTTCGAAAAGGTCTCAGATAGCTGGATTGAACCAGCCTGCCTTCGTGTTGCAGAATATACTTGTTGAATTCTGGGTCCACAGACACAATCATTCGAGATCTTCCAAACAAATTTGTTCTGAATATCTTCCCATACCTGCGCAGTTCGCGTTCACAGAATTCACATATTGTATTTGATTTATAAAATACGCGCCAATGTTAAAATTAACAGTACTTTAGCTCTCGATCTTGTACGTTAAAATTAAGAGTACCTTAGCTGTCGATCTTGAACGTTAAAATTAACAGTACTTTAGCTCTCGATCTTGTATGTTAAAATTAAGAGTACCTTACCTGTCGATCTTGAACGTTAAAATTAAAGAATGCATTAAAGAATTTAAAGAATGCTTAAAGAATGCATAGATTTTCTAAAGAATTAACAATACGTTAGCTTTCGATCTTGAACGTTAAAATTAACAGTACCTTAGCAGTCGATCTTCAACGTTAAAATTAAAGAATGAATTAAAGAATTTAAAGAATGCATAGATTTTCTAAAGAATGCTTAAAGAATGCATAGATTTTCTAAAGAATTAACAGTACCTTTGCTCTCGATCTTGAATGAATTGGCGTGGTTGAGAACTGGAATTAATCCCTCGCATGAAGCCCAAGGATTCTCCAATCAATGGCCACCCTCTGGAACCGGGAGGCAAATTGTAGCCTCGACTGTCCACTATTCTGTAGAGCTGAAGCAGTATCATCGCCAGAACGAAACAGACGAAGCCCACCAGCCATGAATACGTAACACTAGTTTCCGCCATGATCCCCAATTCAATGCTTTCCTCGGAGCACAACTATCCCCTCTCTTACTTTGAATGCTATAAATGGGCTTATCAATTAATATACGCTACGCTTAAATTGGTCCCCACTGCCCCCTACGATTCCGTATTCTGGCATAGGATTCCAAATGTTTTTGTCCACTTCCCATGCCCCGCCCACTGCTTTGATTGGATTCTCCTTTTTGTTGTGTGCACGGGCTAATTCATCCTGAAACCAGTACACCATCTGCTTGAATAACCTCGTGATCCTGATGCCAGTCTGAGCAACCACTTGCAAATGGTTCCAGTTTGATGGTGCTATCGTTTTCTACTTTAGGCCAGAATTTCAAAATGTACCGTTTTCTACTTTACGCCAGAATTTCAAAATGTACCCCAGAATTTCAAAATTTATTAGATTTGATGTGAAATCTATATAAATTGGTCGGTAAACTTAACTCTCAAATTAAATGGTTAGTACACGTTTAATTAAATGTGTCCAAACTCAACTTAATTTAATTGGTCGGTAAACTTAATGTGTCCAACTAATTTCATGATATCTCCGTATATGGAACATAAATTTTCTTATGTCCATGATTTCTTGGATCTCAACATATTTTTGGAGATATTTTAATATATTATTTTGTAATTTTTTTATTTATTTTCAGATAGATTTTTGTATTTTTTTTGAAAAATTATTTTTTCTTATTTTAATTAATCTTCAAATTTTTAATTTGGAAAATATGGTTGAAGTGTTATTATATATATTTAAGATTTGAGGTTTTATGGATCTAAAATATGGTTTTATAACATTCTAGTATGTATTTTTTCCAATTCCATTAGTGTCAATTGAGTTTGATTAGAAGTTATGGTAATTTTTTCAAAACTTACTGATTTTTTGCTCTCTTTATACTGGATGTCATATGTTCAATTCATCAAATATAATTCTAAAACTTGTAGCTGACTTACTTCTATATGTCTCTTGAAATCTCTAAATATTTCATACTTTGAGGATTCTTACATAACAACATATAGTAAAAATACCACACTGACTTATTTAAAATTTATTTAAAGATTGTTCACAAACCCTAACTTCACAAACACATCTTTCAACATATTAGAAAAGAATAGACTTACAACAACCAATTTTGTAGAATTATTTGTTTTAAAGCTAATCTCAAAACTAGAACAATCGACGAATTCATATATATAGACTTTATAACAATATTCAAATGGATGTTAGGATCAACTCAATTACACAATTACTCTCTTTTTCATATATTTTAAAAAATAATAGAATTTAAAGACAACTTTCTTTAACCATTGGACGAGATCTAGACTAAAGTGCATGCAAGGTCACAAAAAAATATGGGAGACAACTGCATGAATATTTTCATGCCTCTGCAATAATTGAATTTTTTTAGTTTTTTTTTTTTTTGGAAAAATTGTTATATAGAAGTTTTATTGTGATAGTTCTTATTTTTATGAATATTATTGTATAAAGAAGCAACTAGTTTATGGAAGCTTGTGGACACTATTTTTTGTTTCATTAATATAGCTATCATATATTTATTTAATCTTAATTATTTGTCATGAAAAAATTAAAGTTTTTTTTTTCTACTAAAAGAAGAACAAAAAAATGATATTGAAAAATTATTAATGTTAAATGATAAAGAGAAAATCTACTTTAAATGAGAATTAACATTACCCCATATATAACCAAAAAAATACAGTAGATGAGCAACTGTTATTAAGGAAAGCACTTCATACCTGTGTTGAAATATAAAAAAAGATATTTAAATATTTCATAAATTTTATATTTTAACTTGATATCTAATTATATAGGAAAAAGAAAGAAAATGATTTCTAACTAATTTTGTTATTTTTATAATATATGTACCAGATTTTATATTATAAATAATATTATTAAATTTAGAGTTGATACTTATTTATGAGAGAACTTAGTTAAAATCATCTCATTATGAACCCTACAACCTTGTGAGGGTGCTCAATGTGGCGACGAAAGTTTATGAGGGAATTTAGTTAGAATAATCTTATTATTAACCTTATACTTTTCTAAAGGTGCTTAAGGTGATAAGGGAAGTAAGGCTATTTAATGGTTTAAATAAGATAATGACATCTATGGTTGTTGTAGTGAGTTAAGGTGGTGGTATTGATAATATTTATAGTAAATTTAAGTAATTTTATATAAGATATAATTGAATGAAGTTATGGAAAAATGTGAATATTATAGTGATATGTAATATGAGTTAATTTATTTGAAACAATTTAATTGCTTATATTATATAGTACAACATAAAAGAAGCATAATTAAAAATGTACCATTATATGAAAATCAATATTTTTTGATATATATCCAAATAAGAGAAAAAAGTAACTCATTAGCCAAGTGATTCTTATATTTGTCATACAAAACTTAGATTAAAATAGTGATAAATACAAATAAAGAATAATACCTATAATGTGTATGTATAAATCCAAAATTTAGCAATCTAATTCATATAATATCTAAAAAAAATCTAATAATTTTAATAATAATAAAAAAATAATTTAAAAATATAAATATTTGAAATTATTTATTAAAATTATTACTACTCAACTTTTTTAATATTTCACAACATAATCCCTAAAACCAGTTAAATGAAATTGTCATAAGTTATGAGAATTCTATTAACAAATTAATAATTTCTTAAAAATACAATTAAGCTGTTCTCAAATCCACTGCTTATATATATATATATAGATAGATAGATATAATAATAATTTATTAAAATAGATAAATATTAGTAATTTTTACTATTAAAATATATTATATACATTATTTTTATTTTAATATTATATATTTTTTACTTGGTTAATTTTCATTTAATTAGATTTATATTACATTTATTATATTTAATTTATCACAATTATGTCTAAAACCAAATAGTGATCAATGAATTTATTCATAAAACTAAATAGTGATCAACGAATTCATTGATAAACACATTTAAAAGTAATTTTTTTTAACATATAATACAAAACATTTAAAATAAAAACTTTGCTCCATGCTTGTGAATATCTCTAATAGCTATAATTTCTAATAATATTTCAAAATAAAGACTTTGTTCCATGCTTTTAAATATCTCTAATAGCTATAACTTCTAATAATATTTCATTATTTATTTATTTTTTTATTTATATAAAATGAATGGACACACCGTGTATTTTTTTTAAGATATTTGGAACTATATTGTTATTGAAAACCTTTATTACATAATAAATAAAAAATAGTTAAAATAGTGTTACATAAGCTAAAGAAAATTCTATTATACATAATCCTACAAATATACTAGGTTTCTCATGGTCCAAGCAATTAATAGAAAGCAAAGAAGAAGGGACTTTTATATATACATTAGTATGTACAATTCAATTGTTACATTGAAAAATCAAATGAGAACGTGTAGGTTTTGTAGATACTGTATTTTTGAGAGGGGAGATATTAAGTTGATTTACAATGAAAGAATATATATATATATAATTAGTTTTATTATAATTTTGTTTATTATATTAATTAGTTTAATAATATTGGTTTTAAGTCTTATTTTATGTGATGTTATTAATTATTTAATAATTTGTATGGTAATTTTATAATTGTATTAGGTAAATGTGAAAAAAGGAAAAACAAATTTAAAAATGCAATATAATTAATATTTGAAATTTTATATGTTGATATAGAAGAGAAAATTATTTACTCATTCTATACACTGAATAAATATAAAAAAAAGTTAATAATTAACTTTATTTCAATTTACAAATTTATTGAAAATGATAATCTATCATTGTTAACCTTCTCCCCTAATTAGTTCTCTCTGTAATTTAAGCAAGTATTTGCTCAAAAATTGAATAGGGACAAGATGGAAATAAATATACCTATCGTAAGAGTAAAAGTGTAAATTACTACCCACAAAAAATGTATGCAAATCCTTATCCCTTATTAGGGAATTAAAGGATGAAGTCTTTTCATGTTTGAACATAAACAATTTTATTTATTTTATATAATTTTTTTAAGAAATAATAATTTTCCATATATTTAAAACAACATGACAATCAGAAGAAGCTTCCCCGAGACAAATAAATTCAACAAGTATACTACATGACCTGTTGAGGTAGTTACATCTAGCAACAGTTGCCTTATCATTTTAGAATCTAAACAATTGCCCTAATTGTTTGCAAGCAATTTTTTTTTCTCCTTTTTTTTCTTCTGCCTATTGAATTGTAGTTAATGTCATTATCACTACAGAATATCGAAGTATTCATTTATAGTAAGTATTGATATGAGTGTTTCCATTATGGGATTTTGAGTTTTCTTCTGAAAAAGGTCTTATAAACATCTTGGGTTCTTTCATTCATCGTGAAATATATATACAAAGTGTCTTAGAGCATTTCTTGTGTTGTATTAATTTGTCAATATTTCTCTGTATCACAACAAGTTTTCGTATTTTCTATTCCTTCATATATGCTTTAGGGTTGTTTTAGTTCTGTAATTATTTTGATATTTTTAGCAGCAAACAACATTTTGTCACAATTTTTCTTTCTATAAGCATATAGATACTTTGTAAATTGTAGTTTTATGGTGTTTGTCACTTCAAGAGATCTGGAATATGCAGAAATTATGGATCTTGTAATTCTATCATTCATTATAGAAAATTTTTGATAGTCACTTAGACTACTGAATAGAAAACACCCTTGGTAAAGTGGAAGAACAATGTTGGTAATGGTGAAGAATGTTTTGTACAATTAGTGCTTGGAAAAGTGGAAGGATAGAGTTGATGAAGACAAACACATGGATATATGAGAAAGAATATCAAAAATTTGCTCAAGTGGAAGATTAGAAAAGATTAAGCAATGTTAATGTAGGGACATGTGAAGTTTTTCACTGCAAGGGGAGGTTGATGTATGAGCATCTAAAGAAGCGAAGATTAGGGGAAAAAATAAAAAGAAGTGCAAATGAAAGATGAGAAGTATTAATAAAAGTGCAATAAAACATGTCTATGCATAAATAGTTTAGATCAATGTTCAATTTGAGGCATGTAAAATTAATGTGCAATTTTGACTTAAGAGGGAAGTGTGCTAAATATTTGAGGGAATAGGTTGAGGAGGAGAGTGAAAGGAAAAGAGAGTGGAGTGTTGAATAAGATTAGGTGAGGGAACTAGGATGTCCAAGATTGTATTATGTAAATGATCTACTTTGAGAATTAACAATATCGAGAGGATATTTTCCACTGAAACTATGTAGTGCTTTTGAATTTTATTGCTTTTGAATTTTATTGTGTGATTGCGAGTGTGCATTAACACTATCAATTTCATTAATCATTTGTAAAACGATGTATAGGCAAGTTGATGAAATTGGGACACCACCCAGATTGCATCAAAACTCATGGTGACACATAGTGTGCGTGATGTTATCAACTTATAGGTACTAAAATTTGTTTATAATCTATGCATGAAGAGTTCCTAAAATTATTTTTTTCAATGTAAAATATAGTGCCCCTCCATTCAAACATTGAAACCCATACCTAAATACTTATCCCATACTTTTATGCATGCAAACTATTTAAAAGTTAAAATACTCACATACTTACAAGGCCACATATATGTGGCGAGATTGTTTATGTGTTTCGATATAGTATTGTGGTAAATTCC
Organism: Pinus tabuliformis; assembly: GCA_031772625.1. Taxonomy (NCBI): domain Eukaryota; kingdom Viridiplantae; phylum Streptophyta; class Pinopsida; order Pinales; family Pinaceae; genus Pinus; species Pinus tabuliformis. Next base: position 142,697,249 of record CM062804.1, on the reverse strand, counting down.
AAGAAACATTAGGTTACTAGAACTAACTGAATCTCACAACAATCATAAATTGGCAAGATCTTCTTGTTGATTTGGTATATTTTTTTCCCTTGGGTGAATATAGAGGTTTAATGTGTTTGATTCCAAATGATATGAAAGTCTTAAATGCTTATTATTATAGGTGATTGTGATGATGTCATAATCGTGGAGATCTATTATGTACCCAAATTTTATATGTAGAGATATATTTTTGGAATCTTTTGGAATCATCTAACTTCATATATAATTTGGAGAATTTTTTTTTTTAAATAGTTTTAGGTAATAGTTAGCTAGTTTCACTTATTAGCACAATAAATCATTACATAGTGATCATGTTTCTCTATTATTTAAAGCTCTACTTTAATGGTGGTGGAGAAAGATTGTAATAATTTTGTTTACATGCACACTATTGTAAGGAAGCTTATGAAATTTATAATATTTATCAAAAATTAATTCAAAGTTATTAGTGTATAAATTTATGTGTAGGAAGATAACATTATCTAATTAGTTGATAGTAATGTATATATTATCAAAATCAAATAGAATTTTTTTATTATGGTGATAGGCACATCTATTTTGGAATAGGATTTTCATAATTTTAATTTATTATCAATAATTATTAAGTGGATGGTAAACATTTCACTTCCATGGAATATTTTAGAATATTTTTAGGAGTAGTTACATATCAAAGGTTGTGATTTATCTCAAAAGTAGTTTCATTCGCTTTCTACCGTTTAACTAAATTAATTAATTTAGAAAATGTCATACAAACAAATGTCATATAAAATAAGTTATGGTTTTTTAGGCGTGTTGTCTTGATAAACCATAGTATTGACTCATACTATTCTAACAAATCTTATTTACATGTTAAAAATCTCCATGGCTAGGATTCTTGTTATACATTTTTTTAAACGTATATGAATTTAATTCATATATTATTTATTTTTATAATTAAAACTAAAGTTATAATTATTTATTTTTATAATTAAAAATAAAGTTATAAATATTTAATTTTTATGACTTTTTTTTTTAAATCTTAACAATATCAATTTGCAATTTTTCTAAAAAACTATTATCATAAATAAGATGATGTATGCTTCCTCGCATCACTTTTTTAAGTAAAGCACTTCACAGGTGTTGAAATAATATAAAAATATATTTAGATATCTCATAAATTTTGTATTTTAACTTTATATCTAATTGTATTGGAAAAAGAAAGAAAAATATTTCTTACTAATTTTGTTATTTTGTTATTTATATCATATCTCTAACAAATTCTATATTATAATTATATTAATAATTTTTTGAGTCGAGAGAAATGAGTTAGAATGATCTTATTATTAACCCTGCACCCTTGTGAATATGCGTAAGGTGGCGAGGAAAGTTTACGAAGGAACTTAGTTAGAATAATCTTACTATTAATGATGTAGGGATACCCCCGCACATACCCATAGTATGCATAACAATGCATAAATACATATGTCTCAGGTATTTGACTCATAAAGGAGTCAAATCTACAACCATAAATGGTTAAGGCCCCTTTATCACCGGTTCTTTTGTATCAGAACTCAATCACCCCGCTAAATCCTTCTATCGGGGCTTTAAACACTCCTCAAGCCTTCGTTTATGACTCTATTAAAGTCATTCATTAAATCCTTCCTATCGGGACTTTTAAAACTCCTTAAGCTGCATATATAACCCTTTTCCCTCTTTACTTTGGTTACATATGGTTTTAACACATAAAACCCTCATCGGCGCTTAATTCCTTAATAAACCTTTTACAAAGGAAATACATGCAATCCATACCCTTTCCACTTTTGGTACAATCTTGGCACATTTAATGAGGATAACTTTATCGCAATCAGGGATCACAGTCACTCACGGTCTTACCACATATCTGCTCCATCGGATCTGATATGCGATAATGTACTACCGGATCTCAATTATTATTAGCCACGTCTCAACACTTTATCGGGTCTACCTTATCACACTTCCTTATAATTCGGAATCACAACACTTATCACAATACAAAGGATTACCCGCTCCAAACCATAAATGCGGACTTCAAAGTTTATAAGCCCAACTATATTTATAGTCGGGTCCACGCATTCAACCATTTTGTAAATGCTCTTCCTTCCTTCTGCTGATCTCCGATTAAATCAATCATCGCCATCTATTTTCTTACCTGGTCCAACGGTTTATATTACTCCCGACCTCCAAAGCTGCTCTAACGGTTCTCTACTGTTGATCTGTGCTTAGGAGATCCAGCGGACCACACTAATTTCGAAAAGACAATAAACACAGGGTTTAACCACCCGATAAAGCGATTTCTCTTCTCGCCTCCACTGCCACGTGTTGTTTGATGAGTGGAATCAACGCTCTTCCTTCAAAATCGGTTATGGTTTTGAGGCCGTCCAAAATCCACCTTCACTGTTACAAAACCACCTTCCTTCGTTAAAGTTCACCAATGCCATATTTCTCCGCCTCCTCTCCAATTTGATCCTAGCCGTTGATCCTCAAGATCCAACGATCACTGCTCGTCATTTCTTTACTTCTCCGTTCGGCCCCTTACTTAGCTTTTACAGTATTTCTCAGTGTTTCTCTGCGATTTTGTGGATTTCCTCAAGGTTTCAAGTTTTCACTCTTTCGCTTCCTCAGAGCTCTAGTCCACGAGTTCTCCCTTCTCTTTCTCTTCAGAGCTTCCTCTAATTCTTCAATTGGATTCTAAGATCCATTTATGATTCCTCTAAATCATTTCACTTCCTCTCTATGTCCTTCAGAATTCTGCCTGCAACCCTGTTACAGAGCCTACGAATTCACATCAATTTCATTCATGAAATACTCTTCACATACACTGACATAGTCAGGAATAACTCTCTGTATATATATAAATATAAACACATGATTACATTCGAGACTCTGTGTCTCGCATAGCCCTGATCCTTAACTATTCGTGGCCTCTTTCTGAGCTCTGCCTGTAGGCTTACATTTATGCCAGGAAGTTCTGTTGAACTAATCTTGTTTGACTCCTAAATCCTCTAAACTGACTCCTAAATCCTCTATCCTCTACGTCCACTTCTAATCTCCATTTAATTCCTAAGAGCTCTCCTTAGTTCCTTGAATCATGGAACTGCTTAAAGATTCGTAATTGACTTTAGACTCTTTGGCTATTATTGCCGACTCATGCTCTCATTTATTCGAGAGCATTTACAAATCTCTCACAATATCCAATTAAATCACTTAAAGCCTAAATATTACATTAACTTGAGACTTAGGAAACTACTTCTCTAAAGATTCATGACCCCCTATTTCTACTTATTTACAATGATTTTCTCTTGGGTTGAATGCTCCTGCATCAATTAACTTTACACTTGTGTGAAGATGCTTAAGGTGGTAAGGGAAGTAAGGGCATTTAATGGCCTAATTAAGATACACATTTATGGTTTTTGCAGTGAATTAAGGTGGTGGTATTAATAATTTTAGTCATATATTTTAAGTAATTTTATGTAAGATATAATTAAATGACGTTATGGAAACATGTAAATATTATAGTGATATGTAATATTAATGGAGAGGTTTTTAATGTGATTTTTTGGAAGTTTTTCCAATGGATTTTTCGGTCTAATTTCTTTAAAATCTAGTGGGAATTCATTGAAATCACAAGTTTGATGGGAAACCCCTAGGGGTTTGATGGGTAACCCCTGCACAATAGAAGTGCCCTAGGGGTTTTTCAGGGTGTTGAATCCATATATACACTCAAAAAACTAGTTTAAATAACACAAATCAAGATTTCACCACAAATTTAAACGCTGGATTTCGGCACCGGAAACTCCAAAAAGTCGCACTAAAGACAACTCCAATATTAATTAATTTATTTGAAATATTTGTATTGTTTATACAATATAGAGCAACATAAAGAAGGATAATTAAAAACTTATCATTATATTGAAATCAACATATTTGTATATATGCCCAAATAAGAGGAAGAATTAACTCATTAGTGAAGTGATTTTTAAGTTCATGCAAGACTTGAATTAAAAGTCATAATTATAAATAAAGAGTAATACCTATATTATTTTAGGTACAAATCATAAAAATTGTAACAATCTAATTTATAAGCATCAAAAGACAAGAACTGAAAAATATTAAAAATTTTAATAACTCTAATAACAATTAAAAGAAATCTAAAAATATAAATATTTAAAATTATTCGTTAAATTATTACTACCTAGCTTTATTAACCAGTCACACTTTGGTGGTTAAAAATTAGTAGATGAAATTATCATATGGGAATTATATTTTTCCAAATGTTAATGATATTGCTAAACCAAAGCCAAATGAATTATTGAATAATAGATTTAGGCTTCTCTGCCAAATCAACCACTTAAATTAATTATTTATATATAGTGAACTAATGTGGTGGTATCAATAACCTTAGTAATATATTTTAAGTAATTTTATGTAAGATATAATTGAATGAAGCTATGGAAAATGTAAATACTAGAGTGATATGTAATATCAATTAATTTATTTGAAACATTTTTATTGTTTATACAACATAACTCAACATAAAGAAGCATAATTAAAAACTTATCATTATATTGAAATTAACACACTTAGATATATGCCTAAATAAGAGGAAGAATTAACTCATTAGTGAAGTGATTCTTAAATTTGTCATGCAAGACTTGAATTAAAAGTGATAACTATAAATAAAGAGTAATACTTATATTATTTCAGGTACAAATTACAAAAAAATGTAGAAATCTAATTCATATAAGCATCTAAAAACAAGAATTGAAAACATTATTTTTTTAATAATTTTAATAAAAATTAAAAACAATCTAAACATACAAATATTTAAAATTATTCCTTAAATTTATTACTACTTAGCTTTATTAACAAGTCACAATTTGGTCCTCCAAACCTATTAGATGAAATTATCATATGCAAATTATATTTTGCCAAATGTTCTTACATTTAATAAATATTTTAATGATATTACTAAACCAAAGCCAAATGAATTTTTGAAGAATAAATTTAGGCTTTTCTATCAAATCAACCACTTAAATTAATTAATTATATATAGTAAACTAAGGTGGTATCAATAATCTTAGTAATATATTTTAAGTAATTTTATGTAATATATTATTGAATGAAGTTATGGAAAAATGTAAATATTATAGTGATATTTATAATTAATTAATTTATTTAAAATATTTTTATTGTTTATACAATATAGCTCAACATAAAAGAAGCATGATGAAAAACTTACCATTATATCAAAATCAACACACTCGGATATATGCCCAAATAAGAGGAAGAATCAACTAATTAGTGAAGTGATTCTTCCGTTTGTCATGGAAGACATGGATTAAAAGTGATAACTATAGATAAAGAGTAGTATCTATATTATTTTAGGTATAAATCAAAAATATTTTAGCAATCTAATTTTTATAAGAATTAAGATGCAAGGATTTAAAACTTCAAAAAATCTAATAATTCTAATAATAATTAAAAAAATCTAAAAATACAATTATTTGAAATTATTAACAAGCCACATATTTTAAGTAGTTTTATGTAAGATATAATTGAATGAAGCCATGGAAAAATGTAAATACTATAGTGATATGTAATATTAATTAATTTATTTGAAACATTTCTATTATTTATAAAATATAGCTTAACATAAAAGAAACATAATTAAAAACTTAAGATTATATGAAAATCAACACACTTGCATATATGCCCAATTAAAAAGAAGAATTAACTCAATAGTGAAGTGATTCTTAGATTTGTCATGCAAGATATATATTAAAAGTGAAAAGCAAAGACTTAAAACTTTAAAAAAATCAAATAATTCTAATAGCAATTAAAAAAATTCTAAACATACAAATATTTAAAATTATTTGATAAATTTATTACTACATAAAATTATTAACAAATCATTGTTTGATCTTTGAAACTTGTTAGATGAAATTATCATCGCCTATCAAAATTCTATTTGCAAATTATATTTTGTGAAATACATTTAATAAATATTTTAATGAAATTGATAAACTAAACTATATATATATATATATATATATATATATATATATATATATATATATATATATATATATATATATATATTCAAATTAATTTAATATTATAAATTATTAATAATTTAATTTTTTTAAAAATATATAAAAATATTTAAATTACTTTAATATTATAAATTATCAATAATTTTAAAAATAAATTTTATTACTGAAATATATTTTTATTGATAAATCTATTTATAAACACATTAAAAAAATAAATAAAAATAACATCAAAATAAAACTAAAATTCAATGGTTGACTTTGTTCCATGCCTTTGAATATCTGCAATCGCTATTTATTCAAAGTAAACCACATATAACTTCTAATAGCATTTTAGTATTTTGTTAATTGCTACAAACTGTCAATTTTTTCCATTTCATAATATATGGTCTATCTTGACATTTGATCGTTCAATAGGTAGAATGAATAGACCAATGCCGTAATTGTTTTACATGGATACACAATGAATGAATAATTAACTTAGTGATGAGTAGAATGTTCAATCGAAATATCAGATTTACATATTTTTCTTAAAAAAAAATACAAACACCACAAATAAACTATTTTTTTTGACACTAAAAATTAAGACTTTGGGATATTGAAACCATATTATTATTAACGATCTTTATTACATCATAAATAAAAAATAATTTTAAAAATTTAAAAATAGATCTTTATTACATCATAAATAAAAAATAATTTAAAAAAATTAAAAATAGTTTAAACAAAAAATAAATTCTATTATACATAATCATAAGCATATATTATGTTTTTCATGGTCCAAGAAATTAATAGAAAATAATGATGAAGGAAATTAGGTAGCTAGGTTAGATAGAAAACAGAAAAATAGAATATATTTATTAATTGAACATTTTATAATTCTGAGTATCTATTTAAATTGGTATTCACATTTCAAATAGTGAAGAAGGAAATTAGGTAGTTAGGTTAGATAGAAATCACAAGAATGAAATATATTCATGAATTGAACATTTTATAATCCTATTTGTCCATTTAAATTAGTATTCACAATTCAATTGTGAGAATGTGTAGGTTTTTGTGGATATTGTGTTTTTCATGGGAATACTAAATTGATTTACAATGAAAAAATTATTTATACTTTGTATTGCTTTTTGAATTAGTTGTAGTATAAATTTGTTTGTTATATTAATTAATTAATTAATATATTTATATTAACATATACTGTCTATGTATGATTATAGGCATTATTTTTATGTTATTAGTTATTTAATAATTTGTATGGTAATTTTATAATTACATTGGGTAAATGTGAAAAAGTAAACACCGATTTAGAAATATAAAGTAGTTAATATTTGAAAAATCATGTATTGTTGTAAGGAAGACAACTAGAACATAACATCTTTGGTTTATGACTATTAGATAATGATTTGGATCAAAAGAGAGACTAATCTATCAAGGTTCAATAAAAAGATTCCTATAAACATAATCGACAAATTGTTTTTGTTCTCATAATATTTGGTAATAAAAAGCAATTCTAAACATATATCCAACACATTTAAAATATGACATCATTATATTAATTATACATCCAATAAATATAAAATAAAGATAAATCTATCAAGGTTCAATAAAAAGATTCCTATAAACATAATCGACAAATTGTTTTTGTTTTCATAATATTTGGTAATAAAAAACAATTCTAAATAGATATCCAACACATTTAAAATATGACATCATTATATTAATTATACATCCAATAAATATAAAATAAAGATAATAATTAACTTTACTTCAAATTTCAAATTTATTAAAAACTAAAATCTACAAAAACTTATTGTTAAGTAATACTTCTAAAACACATATAAAATAAACACCCATTAACTTGATGACCGTCTTACATTCCATTAATAAATCTTTCAATTAGCAAATAAGCACAAGACATTAATGATATTGGTTGACATATTGAACTTTAAAATCACATAAGAAGAAGACATTAATGGTATTAGTTAATATATTGAGCTTAAAAATTTCAAATTTATTGAAAACAAAAATCTAAAAAACTTATTGCCAAGTAATACTTCTAAAACATCTATAAAATAAACACCCATTAACTTGATGACTGTCTTACATTCCATTAATGAATCCTTCATATAGCGCTTATGAGCTATAAGCATAAGACATAAATAATATTAATTGACATATTGAGCTTTAAAATTACATAAGATGAAGACATTAATGGTATTAGTTAATATATAGTATAGTGTCTAAATAAAAGGTTTTGAGGTGCTAGTGGCTTCCAAAAACAGACAAATTTAGGCATCTCAATTATGTATGTGGTCTGTGGGAGTTGAGTTGCGTGTAGAGTGGTCCGTCGAGAGTTGAGTTGCGTGCAGAGGAGATCTAGAAATTTTGAAACCGTTTTTCAACCATCCTACCAACCATTGTGATTGGTGGCAGAAATTGGCCTACACAGGATTCGTTATTATAATTATTTATTTATAGCGATTTCCAAGAACTTAACATTTCATATAATAGAGCAGAGTCTCTGCTTCTGGTAAATCTAGTGGCGTGTTTGAGAAAATGGCCATGCCCTCCTCTTTATTGTCATTCCATTTTCCCGTTCCTACGACACTGAATGCACCTCAGCTGAGCAGACAATGCATTCCATGTGTTTTCATCACGCTTAATACCAGAACCAGTGGCACCAAACAGAACCTACGATCTGGTAGGCACAGGCATATAATTTGAAGTTTTATGTGGCGTTAGTTTCAACTCGGCTTCTTATTAATATTTTTGAGTATGCAGGTTCAAGCAAGATCATTGCTTGTGTCGGAGAAAGCACAGCTCCCCTTTCTAATCACTCTAATAATATGACTACTGGTATGCTTATTCTCGTAATAATTTAAACGCTTTCAACATCCTACCAAGTCATTAGTCATTAATTCCGTATATCCTGCCAAACTATTAATTCCGATTTTTACTTTAAGCCATTGATTTCGTTTAATTTTTATTTCTTGTCATCTTTTATTGCATCCGTCGAGATTCGCTTTCTCTGGTATACTTACGAAACGAGAATTCCCTGAGGGAGTTTGGAAGGATGATATTATTGATTCCCTAATGTCATCGAACAAGGTTAGTATTATTATTCACTATGGTTGTTCGTCAATTAATGTTTTCTTTGTAAAATAATACGGTTGACGTTGACCTGTATTCTATTAATTTTAGGGGGCGGCAGCGGCGGCGGACGAGAAGCGTGTGGAGTCATTAATATGTGAGATTAAGGGTATGTTCAAAGGTATGGGCGATGGGGAAACGAATGCCTCTGCGTATGACACTGGTTGGGTAGCCAGGATTCCGGCTGTTGATGGCTCTGACCACCCTCACTTTCCTCAAACGCTCCAGTGGATTCTTCAGGCTGGCTACTCTTGCGTGTGTTATTACTCTCACCCTATGGCGTACTGGCGACACACAAGTGCACAAAGGTAAAAAGTAACTATTTTACCTTTAGATAATGTATTTTGATATAATTATAGCTAAAAACATTTTTGAAAAAATAACTATTTTACTTTACCTATATATTATGGTTATTCTAAATAAATAGAAAATTCCAACTGTTAGCCATATTTATAATTTTTAATAAATCATAAATATCATCTGGCAGGTATTGAATTCTTAAAGAAACAGATTGGAATGATGGAGGACGAAGCCGACGATCAACGGCCAAGTGGATTTGAAATTGTGTTTCCAGCAATGTTGAACGAAGCAAAAAACCTATGGGTGGATTTGCCTTATGAATTGCCATCCATCAAACAAATAATTCAGAAGCGAGAGGCTAAGCTTAAAAGGTTGCTTAATAAACTGATCTGGTTAAGCTTAAATGGTTGCTTAATTAAACTGATCTGATCATGATGCTTTTCTACGCATATTTCTTGATAAAGTTGTTATTTCAGAATTTAGATTTTTGCGATTATTTTTGTATAGAAATTGTTTCTGGATTTATTGAATAAATATTAATTGTATTGATCTTTTGAATTAATACATATGGTTTTCCATTATTTTTGTGTAAAAATTGTTTCGGGATTTATTGTATAAGTATTAATTGTATTAATTTTTTAAACTAATATGTGGTTATCATCCACATTAAAAGAGAAATAGTAAACCACGTATATTTATTGGAAAAGTTAATACAACCCATACTTATATGCAAGAGATAATAAACCACATTTACTAGTTCAAAATATCAATACAACCCCACATATATTGGTTGGAAATGTCAATACAACCCATACTTATGCGATAGATCCAGAAACAATTTCTACACAAAAATTGCCATTTCTCAATGTTACTGTTTACCTAAACTCTCTGTCATGGTGGTGTTTGAATCAGGATTTCTACTTATGTTTTCTGTACCGCTCCAACAATATTGTTGTATTATTTGGAAGGCCTGCAAGAAATAGTAGACTGGCACAAAATCATCAAACTTCAATCCAAGGATGGATCATTCCTCGGCTCGCCAGCATCTACAGCCGCTGTATTCATGCGTACAGGGAACACCAAGTGCTTGGAATTCTTGAACTTCGTTTTAATGAAATTCGGAAACCATGGTACGAACATGAGTACAGCTTGATTTTACGATCAGGGCATTGATTTATTTATTTATTATCATTTTATCTTTTTTTGTGAGAGACAAAAAGAACTAAGTTGAAGATTACTAACCGAGAATTTGTTATTAATGTAGTGCCGGGTCACTATCCGCTTGATCTGATGGAACGTCTGTTGGCCGTTGATACTGTTGAACGTCTAGGGATCGATCGCCATTTCAAAAAGGAGATCAAAAACGCATTGGATTATGTTTACAGGTATCATGTCTTTAAGCTGCATTCTATACGATTCAGGTCCTTATCATTAGGTCGTTAATGGCAGAATTTTCTTGTCTCTGAAATTAATGTGCAGCCCTTGGGACGAAAAAGGCATTGGATGGGCGAGAGAGAATGCTGTCGCTGTCATTGATGTTACGGCCATGGGCCTTCGAATCTTGAGACTACATGGATACAATGTATCCGCAGGTAGGTAAACCAAAGTGCCGATGTATTGGCAGCTATATTATATTTTTTTCATAAAAGAAAAAACGACTTCATGTGTTCATGTATTGGCAGCTATATTATTAGCTGGCAATTGTGCCAACCAATAGCCGAGTACTTGAATTTTTTCAGCCTGATAAACTCATCAACCAACTTTCTCTACCTAGAACCTATGAACTCTGGTTATGTAGGTGTTGATTTCTGTTTTTTCTGGAACAGTGTACGTTTAAAAAAAAAAAATGTTAAATTTGTAATTTCAACAGCGCAGGGCAGTTTTTGTAAAACCACCCCGGTCTCCCCGCACCGCCATTCGCAAATGGCTGTACCAGAAGGAGGGGCCCCGACACAATCAGGAGGCGCCAAACCGCCCCGGACGATAAAGGTCGTTTTGTTTGCGCGACCTTGGCGAGCAAATTGCGTTGGATCGGGTCAGGAGCTCGGATCTGCGCGGACTTTAACGACCGGGCCCGACGAATGAGGTGGCGACACGTGGCACTGAAGTGACGTCACCCGACCCCGCCCGCATCAAAATGAAATTTTTTTTGTGTCATTTTGTGGTTGACCGCCGTGGAGGAAACGACATGGTTTTAATGCTTCTACGTAGAATTAGGTGGTGGCTTTTAATGTGGTAATGGACATACGTCCCATATGTTATTTTTTTTATATATGTTTTTACGTAGAATTTGGTGAGGCCATTTAATATGGTTATGGGCCATATTTTTTTATATATGGCTATGTAAGCCCGTGTGTGGCAATGGTTATGTAGTTTTTCTTTTGTTGTGTATTGTGACTGCGGCAGCGCACAGTGGTGTGGGTTAGTTTTTTTTTGTTTTGTTTGTTTTAAACGCACAGCAGTGCGAGAGCTCATGGATTTGTAATGAACGCACAACAGTGCGAGATATCATTGGAATGAATAGAACGCACCGCAGTGCGAAAATAATTTGAAAACAGGGATGTATTGTATTGCTTGCTCATCGCAAAAGCAAGAGATAGCATGAGATTGGTTTTGTAATACCCACAGCAGTGGAAGACCAGAAGTGAGAGAGAGACAGAGAGACAGAGTCTCTCCAGTGAATCCCTCTCTGCGTAGAGGATGAAAGTTGTAACAGTTTTTGTTTTTTAAGCAATAGAAAATGTTTTATGCTGTGTAATGGACTGTTATGAGTCATTTTGTTTTTAATAGCTTCGTTGTGCAAAGGTCCTGGAAGAAATGGAACAGAGCATTGGCTCTGTGGTATTTTCTTGATTGGTTTTGGTATTTTCCCATTGCAAAAATACCCAACAATGGTATCAGAGCTAGTCCAGGCTCAAAGAAGCTGAAGGAAGGACTCTTGTTGCAGCATTGAAGGCTCTCAAGCAGTGTGAAGCCTCAGCGAAAAGGATTAAGGTATTCCTCAAGCTTTCCTATGTGTTACTATTATAGAAACAGTCAGTGATTTAAAAAAAACACAGTCAAGTATTTGAAGCCTAGATAAGAATGGCAAGGTCAAAGAAGAAAGCCTCCAAGCCTGCTAAAAATGTGTCTCCCTCCTCTACTAAACTAGAAGACAATCCATTAGAATACATTCTATTTGAAGTTCCAAAGTTCGATGGGATCTTTGATGTATGGGAAATAAAAATGAGAGCTTTCTTACAGTTTCAAGGGAGTGAAATCTGGGAATCAGTGATTGATGACAGCAAGATGGATAAAGAATCCATGGAGTATGATGCACAAGCAGCAAAGACTATCTTGGATGGACTCCCTGATTCAGTGAAGAGGAATCTAAGAAAATATACATCAGCAAAGGATATATGGGACAGACTGCATGACCTTCATACAAAGGGAGCACTGACCATGACAATGAGTCAAGAAGAAACTTATGAACCCATCATAGAAGCTGATAATGAAAAGCTTGACCTCATCAAGCTTCAAGTAAGAGAAAGGGATGAAGAGCTCGCCAAGCTCAAGAAGGAGCTTGATCAATGCAAGAGGAAACATCATGAAGAAGTCATATCCATGACAAATCAGCTGAATGAAGAAAAGAAGCAGGCAGATGCCTTGACAAGTCAACTTGAACAAAGACACAAGAGAGCGAATAAGCTTGTAGAAGAGATTGGACAGTACAAGGTAGAGGTCTCCTCCCTTAAGTCCAAACTACAAGAAGCCAAGAAGTAGGCACAAGGAGCTGAAAAGAAAATGAAGAGCGCTCAAGCAAAAGATGAAGAAATCTCCAAAATGAAGACTGATATTATCTCCTTCAAAATAGTAGCAGCTGAAGCTACTCGTAGCAAGGAAGAAACTGAGGGACAACTAGCAAAGAAAAATAATGAATGTGAAAAGTTAGAAGAAGAGATTGTCCTTCTCAGGAAGAAGGTTGAAGGGATGAACAAGATCATGAAGAGCTCTCAAGCTTTGGATGACATGCTTAGCTATCACAGATCTCCATCTGATAAATCAGGACTTGGGTATGTAGGTGAACCCTAAAACAAGCATGAAGATGCTTTAAGCAAAGGAGATGTGAAGAAGCCACAAAGAAGGTGTGATGCTCCTAGTTCCAGCAAAGGCAAGGAGAAAAATGAAGGCAGCAATAGAAGAAATCCTGCTCCAAGCAGAAAACCAGCTCCAAGAAGAAATGTAGCTGATGTCAAAGAGGCAAGAGGCAATGGTTATCATCAAAGAATCTCAAGGCAGCAAGGCTTCAGAAGTGCATCAAGAAAACCTCCATCTCCCAGGTACCAAAGTTCATTTTATGGTTATTGTTATGCTTGCTCAAACTTTGGTCATATGGCAAAAGACTGTAGAGCATTTCATAAAGATAAATGTTGTGGTCTCCGAAAATCTCCAAGAAACAATTTTAGAAGAAATCATGAAATGTTATTCATGAACAATGTTGAATGTTTCAAGTGTCATAACATTGGGCATATGGCACGAGATTGTAACTTGACATGGGCTCTTACACAAGCTAGACCCATGCAAAAGAAGAAAGTTACACAAGTATGGAGAAGGAAGGAAAGGCAATCTGAAAACCCCTTGAACTCCCCAGTGGATCTAAATTTGTTTTGAGAAGAGTCTGCTAAAAGAAGACAAGCACACATTAAAGGGGAGCTTGTAATTTTTTTTGTTGCTGAACTGTCTTAACAGTCACTCTTTGATGAAGACCTTTTATAAGGGAAAAATATGAAGTTAAATCTGCCATAAAAGCAGAGAAGAAAAAGGGGCAGCGCTCAAATGTGAAGTGCAGCAGCGCAATAAGAAAAGTATGCAAAGCATGGAAACCCTCACAGCAGTGGGAAGATAGAACATAAAACAACAGTTTTAAATTTTTTTATGGAGCACATGCATTGAAATGCATAGCAATGGAATGTAGTTTTCCTTTATGTAATGTTTTTTTTGTATGTAATGCAACATGCACAGAAATGCCTAAAGAAAAACAGGGACAACATATTTTTAATGCATAATGGTGAATGATAATGTGTGGCAGCAGAAAAATGAAAGGAACTGCACAGCAGTACATTGTGTAAAAAATTGAATGAAGACTAAGATTGTGTGAAGCAAGGGTGTAAAAAGAAAAGGCAGCAGTTCATGTTAATTTTTTTTGTTGTGTGGAGAATGCAGCGCAAAACAGTGTGAGGATGATTTCTCTCTATGTGCAAGTAATGGAGAGTAAAGAGTTAGTGTATGGGCACACAGCAGTATGATGAAACAAAAGGCAGCCACAGTGCAAATTGCAGAGGCAATGCAGCAGCAAATAAAAACCCAGGGATGACAGAGTCTATGGTTATGGGTATGGACAACAGTGAATATAAAAAATGTAGCAGCAAGAAGTTATGGACAGCAGCATGATGGCAAGAAGGAGAAGCACACAACAATGCAAATAAGAAAATGCAGCAGCATGAAGTTTTGTTGAAGAAATGAAAGGTAATGGACAGAAGCACATGTAAAAGAAAATTTTGTTTACAGCAGTAAATGTAAGTGTAATGAATGTGTTGTTCATTGAATTGAAATGCAATATATGCAACAGCAGTGAATGTAAGAAATATTTACACACAGCAGTGTAAATTTGTAAGGTGGGACAGAGTAATTGTTCCAGAAAAGACAGAGTATTCTGTCTTTGAAGAATGCACAGCAATGCAGAGTTTGCAAAGAAATGTAAGTGAAGTGCAGCAACACAACAGCAAGTGTAGACACAGCAGTGTGGGGTAGACACAGTAAAGAAGTTGGCACAACAGTGCAGCAGAGAATATGCATCAGCATAAGAGAACATTGTAATGAGTTTGCACACACAGCAGTGCAATGATTGTTTGTTTTGGAACTACATTTGAAGCAGTCATTTGGTGAATCCCTCTGTTGAGAGGAAGATGCTCTTTAGCATTGTTTGGTAAATCCCTCTGTTAAGATGAAGATGTTTTTTTATAACAGGTGAATCCCTCTGTCACGAGGAAGGTGCTCTTCAGCACTTTGTAATGGTGAATCCCTCTGTCATGAGGAAGGTGCTCTTAAGCATAGTTTCAGGTTAATCCCTCCATTAAGAGAAAGACAACTTTGTTTGTTTGTGAACTGCATCAGAAGCAGTTGGTGAATCCCTCTATGTGAGGATGATATCTTTGTAACAACAGTACTAAGGAATCCCTCTATGTGAGGAAGTGCTTGGGTATGTCCTAATGCCCAGCAGTTGAAATTAAAGGGGAATGTTAAATTTGTAATTTCAACAGCGCAGGGCAGTTTTTGTAAAACCGCCCGGTCTCCCCGCACCGCCATTCGCAAATGGCTGTACCAGCAGGAGGGGCCCCGACACAATCAGGAGGCGCCACGCGTCCATTGTACAACAGCCAAACCGCCTGCTCCCCGGACGATAAAGGTCGTTTTGTTTGCGCGACCTTGGCAAGCGAATTGCGTTGGATCGGGTCAGGAGCTCGGATCTGCGCGGACTTTAACGACCGGGCCCGACGAATGAGGTGGCGACACGTGGCACTGAAGTGACGTCAGCCGACCCCGCCCGCGTCAAAATGAAATTTTTTTTGTGTCGTTTTGTGGTTGACCGCCGTGGAGGAAACGACATGGTTTTAATGCTTCTACGTAGAATTAGGTGGCGGCTTTTAATGTGGTAATGGGCATACGTCCCATATGTTATTTTTTATATATGTTTTTACGTAGAATTTGGTGAGGCCATTTAATATGGTTATGGGCCATATTTTTTTATATGTTTTTATATATGGCTATGTAAGCCCGTGTGTGGCAATGGTTATGTAGTTTTTCTTTTGTTGTGTATTGTGACTGCGGCAGCGCACAGTGGTGTGGGTTAGTTTTTTTTTGTTTTGTTTGTTTTAAACGCACAGCAGTGCGAGAGCTCATGGATTTGTAATGAACGCACAGCAGTGCGAGATATCATTGGAATGAATAGAACGCACCGCAGTGCGAAAAGAATTTGAAAACAGGGATGTATTGTATTGCTTGCTCATCGCAAAAGCAAGAGATAGCATGAGATTGGTTTTGTAATACCCACAGCAGTGGAAGACCAGAAGTGAGAGAGAGACAGAGTCTCTCCAGTGAATCCCTCTCTGCGTAGAGGATGAAAGTTGTAACAGTTTTTGTTTTTTAAGCAATAGAAAATGTTTTATGCTGTGTAATGGACTGTTATGAGTCATTTTGTTTTTAATAGCTTCGCTGTGCAAAGGTCCTGGAAGAAATGGAACAGAGCATTGGCTCTGTGGTATTTGCTTGATTGGTTTTGGTATTTTCCCATTGCAAAAATACCCAACAAAAAACAAAAAAACTCATCAACTAACTTTTCTGGCAGATGTCTTAAAAACTTTTAGAGACCAGAATGGGGAGTTCTTTCGCTTCTCGGGTCAAACGGAGAGAGGAGTAACACACATGTTAAATGTCAATCGTTGCTCACATGTTTCAATGCCGGGAGAAACGGTCATGGAAGAAGCAAAACTCTGTACCGAAAGGTACCTGCGGAACGCTCTGGAAAATGTGGACGCATTAGACAAATGGGGTCTGAAAGAGAACATTCGGGGAGAGGTATATAATATAATATTTCCGGATCTTTAAACATCTCTATGTCTTGTTGCCACCTAAAAAATTCCCGATTAATTAAGCCCAGTTTTCAAATTTGCTTCCGAAAGTTATGGAAATTCTGGTCTATTTTTTGTGAATTCAAGTTATAGGTCTTGAATTTCAAGATTTTGTAAATACAAGTTACACTACGAAGCACTTGGGCGTTTATCCAGAGTGGTGGCTGCTTATTGCCTCCCCACCTGGGTTTGACCCTGCTTATTGTGTTCTATTTAGTATTGTGTTCTATTTAGCTTCACTGCTCCGCAGCATATTGTAACAATCATGCTTTTCTATATATGTAGATTGCGAATTCAATCTCGCTAAATAGTGTAAATGTTGAATTTCGGGTTAATACAGCTTCTTCTCTAGGGACTCACCCCCTCATTTTAAAAAAAATTACACTTTGAAATTTCAAAATTTTGACTACCTAATACTGAATTTACTTTTACCACTGTTCAAATTTTGATTCAATCATTCTTATTGCTAATTTATTTTATTTTATTAAGGAATTCCGACCATTTTTAACAATCCCGACCAATTTGAAAACTGGGTAAACTATGGCAATTAATTGATGATCGTATAAAAATATTCTATTTACTTTGGCAATTTTATTTCCAGGTGGAGTACGCGCTCAAATATCCATGGCATAGGAGTCTGCCAAGACTGGAGGCTAGAAGCTACATTGAACATTACGGGCCAAACGATGTATGGCTTGGGAAAACCATGTATACGTAAGATACAAACCCTGTAATATTTGTAACATTCGCTTCGTCTATAGTGCCGTTTTTTAACATGCTAATGTCAAGTATTTTAATAATGTATTATTGATGGGTGCAGTATGCCATACATTAACAACGGAAAATATTTGGAACTGGCCAAACTGGACTTCAATAATGTGCAGTCCATACAGCAAAAGGAGATTCTCGAGCTTCGAAGGTGTTGCTTCCTATTTTTTAAGTCCAATGTTCCAATTCATATTCGTTTTTTTCTTATAAATTCAATGTTTCGACTTTTTTCATATTCGTTTTTTTCTTATAAATTCAATGTTCCAATTCATATTCGTTTTTTAAGTGTGTCTCGAATTGTTCAAAGGTGGTGGAAATCATCGGGGTTTGCAGAGCTCAATTTCACCCGCGACCGTGTGGCTGAAATATATTTCTCAATAGCATCTACTATGTTTGAACCAGAGCTCGCTACGTGTAGAGCCATTTTTACCAAAACTACCGTCTGTCTGGTCATTTTAGACGACCTATATGACACGCATGCGTCTTTAGAAAACATCAAGCTGTTCAACGAAGCATTTAAAAGGTATAGACCTTGTATATTTAATCTCTTTCTTTTTTATATATATTTAATAGATCAAAAGCCTAATTAGTTTTTTTTAAGGATAGAAAGGTAAAAGAGGAAAGACAAAATTTCACACACAAACAATAATACAGAGTTTTGGTTTTTCTATTAATCATACAAAATTTGATTTGATTATAATGAATTGGCAAGTGTGGTTTATCTTTAAGATAAGATGAAGAACCAGATCATGGCAGCAAATTAAATAGAAAGACCCATCATTCAAACGGCTAGAAAGAAACAGCTACCATGATGGATCTCTCTATTTAATTTGCTGCCATGATCTGGTTCTTCATCTGACGATGAACCACACTTACTGGTCCTAAATGCTAAAGGCTTAGACAAATAAATTTTGATGTGATTATCAACAAAAACATTTATGATAAATCTATTATAGATCACAGCAGCCTCAATTCTATAATGAACTCATTATGAGATATTTATCTTTTTTTATTTAACTTATTATAAAAAACCCATTATAAGGTATTTATGCTCTTTTTTTATTTATTATAATGAACCGGGTATTTATCATTTTTCAATTAGTGACTAAGTCAAAATAATTTAAGATTCAAACATACACCATATTTTACTTTTTTCAATAAAAACTAAACTCTAACTAACTTATACTGGACTCATACAAGATTCTAGCTAAAGCTCTTGCACTTAAAATGACCAGAGTAAGTCACACATTATTCTATGCTTGACTCACTTAACTAACCCTCTAAATTTCGATAACTCTGGATGCAATAATTACTAATTATTAACTATATATACATGCACATTCCTGACTCTTTGTTGTTTTAGATGGGATCTGTCTCTGTTAGACCGAATGCAAGAGCACATGAAAATATGCTTCCTTGCTCTGTACAATCTGGTTAATGAAATAGCGCAAGAAGGGCGCGAGAGACAGGGTCATGACGTGCTCGGTTACATTAGAAATTTAGTATGTATAATATAATTAAACTTACAAGTTTGATATTATTAATGGAGTTTTCCATTTTCCACGAAAGTATAGATAAGTTGATTATATATGAACTTATGCAGTGGGAGCTCGTGCTTGAAGCTTACACGAACGAAGCAGAATGGTCGGAAGCTGAATTTGTGCCGTCGTTCCATGAATACATAGCGACCGCTAGTATCTCTGTATCAGGGCCGACTCTCATTCTGATTTGTGTTCTTTTCACTGGAGAGCTTCTTACAGATCACATACTCTCCCAAATAGATTATCGATCCAAATTTGCATATCTCATAGGTTTGATAGGGCGTTTGCTGAATGATACCAAAACTTACCAGGTAGTGCACTCAACCTCTTATAATCCATCTTTTCTTCTTAAGCAGAAGCACTTGCAATTTATTTATTTATCTGGACGGTCACTAATTTTACTATTGATTAATGCAGGCGGAGAGAGGTCAAGGCGAGGTGGTTTCTGCCATTCAGTGTTACATGAAGGAGCATCCAGAAATATCAGAGGAAGAAGCTCTCGAATATGTTTATACTCTCCTGGAAAATGCCATCGCAGATTTTAAGTACGAATATCTCAAAACAAAACAGTACGTGCCAAACAATTGCAGGAGACTGTTTTTTGATCATGTAAGATTAATGCAGCTGTTTTACAAGGAACGAGACGGTTTCACACATTCGCATGATATGGAAATTAAAGAGCGCGTTCAAAAGGTCCTCTTCGAACCGGTTGCCTAGAATTCAATAAACTATTGTACACCACCTGCAGGGTGCCTAGAATTCAATAAACTATTATACACCACCTGCCCGCTGCAGAATAAACGGCTAGCGCCAATGCAAAGTCGCCAAGTTAGATGTGTTATTGAATTTGACTAGTTTATAAAGATATTGATTAATTTATAAAGATTTTTCTACATTAAACTGAATTTTTGAAAAATGGAAATTAATTTTTAAGAGCAATACTTAATTTATTTTTATATTTTGTTTGCTTTTTTAAATATCAATCAGTTTGTACAAATTTTGAAAATTTCCAATACAATCATGTTATAGAGATTTTGAAAATTTCCCTGTTCTCCCACACAATCAGGTTATACAAATTTTGAAATACAAACAAGGTATACAAATTTTGAAAATTTTCCAATTCTCCAATTTTTTTTAATGCACAAATATATTCATCCCATATAATCATTACATATAAGATAAAAATTCCTTTTGATAATTGTGAAGTTATACATCTCAAACTTAAATTTTTGTATTTTAAATTTATATAATTTTTAGCAAAATTACCCTCGTTTAATATTTTTTTAATGAAAGAAGAAATCATCTCACATGTAAATCAATTCAATGTCAAAATGAAAGAAGAAATCATCTCACATGTAAATCAACTCAATGTCAAATTCTCCCAACGCCTTCATCATAAATGGACAACGGAGGACATGCTTCCATGTTCTATAGGATGAAAGAGAAGTTTGAAAAAAAAAAATGTGGTGAATGCAAGTATTTATATAATAATTTAGGGCATATTTGATGACTTCCCAACACATCAATACACCACGACATTACTCACTTCATGAAGTCTTTTTGAAGTTTGTAGCTTATGGAATTCTTTGAAGTATGATTGTAGGGAGAATCCTTTGAGTAGTAACTTGAAAATAATCAAACAGTGGATAAGCCACCACAAAGCCAGATTACAATTGACTAGCATGACTCTTACTAAGAGGATACAATATTTTTGTTGCCATGTCACTCAATCACAATGGGCTATTCAACTGAAAAAAAATCCACAACTACTAATGCTCATATTTTTCATCATATTAGTCAACAACCATGTCCCACTGCTTCAATGAATGCCAAAAAAGTGACAACAATACTTTGCAACTGCTAAGCTTGTCAAAGTGTGCACGTTGAAAGGGAAAATTTAGTTATAGTCCAAGAAGTGATGCATCAATAATGCGCAAAAGGAGTTGGAAGAACAATTATTGAGATGCCAAAATCTATTGAAATGTTGGATGTGATTATTGTGAGGTTTTTTCTTTAAAAGAAAACTCTCATAAATAGCATGATATGTGGAAAGATGAAGCGTGTGTGTGGATTAGCTCATTCCGTGGAGATTTCTTCTCATAACAATGTAGTTTACTCATGGAGGTTTTTTAGTTACCCTTTTCATTGAACTTAACAGTCTCATCCCATGAACCCTCGAGAGTTCTCTCAGAATGAAAGGAGTTTTTTTCATAGAAGGGTTGATCATATTTTTGGCAATGGTTGAGAACCACTTTTTATATTGATTAATACGAGACTTGTATAATGTATCTTGTACAACTAATTTATGATTTCAAAGTTAATCTAGTGTGTTACGAAAATATGCAATTGACTCCACAATTCAAAGTCATGCACAAAGAAGAATGTCCCAAGACCTACCAAAAGTGTTTAGGAGAAATATGATGTAGCAAAATCAAGCTATAAGGTCATAGTGCATACACAATTTGGAAGCAAACTTGAATTCATCATCTTCACTAGAAATCCAAGCATCCACACATGGTCATGCCAAGTTTCAATACAATGATATTTATCACAATTACATTTTGAATCCAAGAAACACATAAAAAATAGTAGTTGGTTTTCAATAAGGGATAAACACACACCATATTTTACTTTACATCCACAACAATCACCATATTTTACCTTACATCCACAACAATCAACACATACAACCCTTGAACAAAGTAGCCACTTCAAGTATCCCATAGCTATAAATCAAATCTCAATAAAGCTAGCAAAATACCAATGTTCAAAATATAAGTACAAATCATACCTTCTTTTCTCCACTATGATTTCTCCTTCATAGGCCACTCCCATTTCACAAAAAACAAAAGGTGACACCATTTCCTATTTAAATATTGATATCTTCCAACTATTTCCCTAAACTATTATTTTCTTGTTATAAGCCCACTGCAAAAATATATGCTCACCACAAAACTCAAAATTGTCATAAGTATGGTGGCAGAAGCAAAATACAATGACATGCCATCTTAAAAATCTATCTACTCCTACAAGTTGGGGTAGATGAATAAGTTACAATTAAGTGTAGCATTAATCTAAATTCAAGATTCCAAATCATAAACCATCTTGTTTGAAGAGTTTAACTTTTCTTGAAATTAAACAAGAGCTTACCACTAACGTTCTATGTATATAATTTTATTGTTCATGTAGAGTTATAAGCTGAAAAAAATAAATTTTATGATATTGAACCTCTACTTATGGGTATGAACACAAATACAAGGATGTGAATGTCCTTAAGTGTTAGAGTTACTAATTAATTCATGGCTAAAGTGGGAGTACCACCTCCACCGTCTGATCCCATCAAAATTCAAAAAGGAACCATTGCCTCAGCTCGATCCAAGGGGCAACCACCACCACAAATATGAAGGTATACTTTATTTTTTTAATCCAAGTAACGAAACTAAAATTTTGTATAAATATGGATGATTAGGAGAGAAGAAGCATGCAAAGACAAAGTCACAATGTGATTGTAGTTGTTTGTTGTTTAGGTGTAGTTCTTCACTGTTAATAGTTGTTCATTGTTGAAACTACTTTATGAAGTCAAAGAAGTGAATATATGATAATCGCACAAAATTTGATGATTACATTTGAATTTTTAGGCACCACCTCGAGATGTGAGTTATAACTCACGAAATGTTTGGTACGAAATTGTTGGTTGGCATTTTAGGTTGTTGTAATATTTTATGTCATTTCTTACTACTGCATAGTTGTGATAACTACCCTTTGTGTTGTGAAGTGAAGGGGCAGTTTTAAGAGCGGTTCTTTTATATCCAATCCTTTATTTCTTAAGAGCTAAACTGTAGCTAATGGATTATGTCTTGACAATTCATATGTTGATCTATATGTGAGTATATATGTATGGATACAACGCTATGAACAAAATTTGTGGAAACTCCCCTATTTCCCTATAGGGGCGGCAACTCATCTATAGTTTGTTGTTAAAACAAAGCATTGTTTTTTCTTAAAATCTAGGTTTTACATGTTGCAAATATTATTGTTGGTCTGTGGTTTCATCATTAGAGAGATTTTGAGGTAAAAGAATAGGTCTCCTAAGGGATTTTATAAAAAATTATGAGTTAGGGATTTTATGGGGAAGGTATAATTGACAAGTCACCTCCTACACTACATTTCATTTACACTCTAAATAACTACAATTTACTAACTTTTGAGAATTGAATATAAAAAAAAAGTAATAAAAAAAATTCCTCAAAAGATATAAATATATATATAGAAGGTATAATTAAGAAGTCACCTACTACACTACATTCCATTTACACTCTAAATAACTACAATTTACTAGCTTTTGAGAATTGAATAGAAAAAATAATAATAGTAAAAAATTCCTCAAAAGATATATATAATTCACTCCTTCATTCAACCATCAATATTATTGCTACGCACGACAATGAATATGTAGGGTAATGTTTGATGGCTTACATGTTATTCTTTGTTCCTTCATTCAACCATCGATATTAATGTTGTTCATGTACAAGTGTAGTTACAGAATATGAATTTGATGTGGGTTATATGTATATTTTACAAATTTTAGATTTTACAAGATAAGTGATGTGATGGGAAGTGAAATCTTGAGTAGGTGTGAAGTAAGATCCAGATGGGTTCATTTTTGTCAAAAATGGGTTGTGTTGGTAGGGAGTTCTTATTTCCAGTACAACACTTTCAAATTTTGAAACCCTCCAAATACTGCATCGAGGAAGCATGATATATGAGAAATAAAGAAGCGGAAAGAAAATTTTCAAGAGAGAGCTCAAAAAATTTGAAAATTCTTTGTCAACTGTGGTTGAGGTATTTCTCCTATCATTATTATGTAGACAAGTTCATAAATTTGTTTATTCACTCTTTGTGATTGGTAATCATAAGTTAGAAAAAAATTGCTTTTTTTTTTTGAAGAACCTATTTATGATACTCACAGTGAGAACTTTAGAGATGAAATTTGATGTTGCCTTAAATAGCTGGTTGGTTGTTAATGCCACCAAAATTTTCTGATCCACAAACCAATCACTATACATCCATTTACAAATTGCACCAATTTATAATTAATCTAGCAGAAAACAATTTAAAGACAAGGCTATGTTAATTTTTCATAGCACTATATTGTTTCCTTTGATAATTGCATTTCTTCATTAATACATTAAGTTCACCCTAAAAGATCATAACATTATTTAGATTTACATCATTATTCATCATCATATGCAACTATGTAAAAAGAAAAATATCATCATCATCAATGCAACGGAACATAAAGGAGCAATAGAAGAAAATCATTCAGACATAAAGACACCAGGATTGGTTGGAGACTGGGGAAAAACCACTATGGGGAAAACCCTTGCGAATTCCTCTTCTTATATTTCCATCAAATAATTCAGTAAAAGAGAGTACCGTGATCCATATCATCATCTATTCAACTAGCCAACAAAACATCTACAACATCCATGAAATGAACCCAACAATGTATATGCTTAAAACTCTGATTCTAAATACTGTAATGAACTATCATTGTCTACAGTCAACTGTCAAACCCTGCTCTAATTGAGCGAAATATTTGGAAGACTGATATTTCATCCTTTAGATCTTAGCCACACGGAGTTGGTGTCATGCAAGCAACTATATCTTTCCTAGTCGCTTCCTTAAGCCTGACATGCAAGCGAATTGGGTTAGATCTGTACTGTGGAAACCCTAAACCCCTAGTCGCATGGATGGAGAATTGCACATGTGACTAGAAGGCTCTAGTTTCATGGATGAGCTTCTGTGTGTGACTACAATCAAATACTTCTTGTTCTATGCTTGCGATTGGGGCCCAAAATCCTAAATTAGAGATGTGAGATTCAGACCCAGCAATTTCACCTCAGAGCAAACCTGATCCTCTGCGAACGAGCCTCAGACCCGTGCCAGCCAAAAGCTAAGATAGAAGAGTGTCTAATCATTGTGTCCAAATGAGGTAGAGGAAACTTGTATTTATAGCCTTTCATGGTGGTCCACTTTTATTTAGGGTCGACCTTATCAAATGTGCACATGTGGGCCTTTCTTCATAATTACACTTTCCCTTATCTAATTTGAGTGATCGTTAGTTCGATTTGGTCCTCTCAAAAAGAGGAATTCAATGCAATCATTATCTCCATTAGGTGAGTTGTCCAAAGTTTAATTTGACCGTACTTTCATATTTTTAACACTCCCTCTCAACTAGGGAGAATTCCACCCGCATCATGTCATATGTATTCTATCATCAAATCATATCCAATATCAAGTATATAATAATCTATGTTAGGTACCTATATTACTATTGTCGCCCGCTTATTGCTATCATTGTGCCCATTTATCCCCCATATTGTGATTAGTGTGCCCCATAGAAGCCAACTATTGTTATTGTTGCGCCCTTGCATTATTATTGTTATGTAGGATCTCATTATATTGTGACCCCTTTGACTCCTATATATAGAAAGGATGTTTTGTCATTTGAATCATCCAAGAATTGCTCATTTATGTAATGTAAGGGAGGTTTCCCCCTCAAAGAGGATAATTTTTAAGTCGTTGATCTGTCTATTTGTGAGCTGGTTGAATGACATTTGGTATCAGAGCTTTGGATTCTAGGGTTTCACTGCTTCAAACAGGACATCGTGGATTTTTCTCTATAAATTTTTTTCTACAAAGATTCAGAATCTGAAATTAAAATTTTGTGGAGCCGAAATATTAGTGAACCTTGTCTGTGAATTTCAGATCTTGGCTCACTATATTTTCAGAGATATGATCCAAGGAAGTTAGGGTTTTTGCAGGCTCCATAATTCCATCTCAAACAGTTGACCTTGGGAAAATAGTCATAACTTTTTCTCTGAGCATCAGATTTGAATTTCATAAAAAATGACAGAAATAGGGTGGACTACAATTTTTTGGGTATCGTTTTCAGGGCCAAAGGTAAAAAAAATTACACATGGAACACCATACAATTTCTCTCTACTGAACGAGTATATAATCAGTTCATCGTGGGAGATTGGGCATAAATATTTCTTGAAGAATCCAATCTCAATAAAACTTGCAGGGTTGGAGAGAGGACTCATAGGGATACCACAGGACGATATTTCATATCTTGGGGATCTAAAATCACTGAGGTACAACAGATTAAATATCGAGATCCTACAAAGTAAGAAAAATGTGTGTATTTAAAAAAAAAACAATTTCATAAGTTTTGTTTGAAAAATTAGTTTGAAGTGATTCAAAGCGAGTAGTGAAGCATAAATATCATTAATTGATGACCTGGAGAAATAAAATTTAAACACCTAGTAATAAAACCAAGCGTTCTACTATGACACATGAAGAAGAAGAAGAAATGCAACATGATATATAAAAATTATGAGACCATACAACTACTTCTTAAGGAAGGAGATCACTCCACAACGTAATGTCTATCAATACAAAACAATACTGGACATGTCTCAATGGAGATTCTCTAGCCTCTATATAGGCTTCATACATACAATACCATGCATAATAACCATGGGTCTCTCAATACCATATATCCAATACCATGTGATTATTACATTATTTCCTAACTACTTGTGGTCCCTTGCATTATGCCGGCTAAGAGCTTTATTTATTAACTATAGCCCATTTATTTATTATCCTTACATCACATTATTACCTTGGGTACCTCCCTTTTTACTCCATATTATCTCCCCTAGGTATACTACATTCCACCCCCTTAATCATCTTTCATCCCCGAAACATGAGAAGAACAAAAATAATATGATCTACTCAAAAGAGTAGTGCAATGATACCATGCATGGGCATCTAGCTACCCAAGAGAAAGGTGGACACTCAATCTAGCCAGTGCCTCGCTCAGTTGCGGATGAAGTTAGTTCTTGTAGTTCCTCTCCGTTGATGTGTTATGGGTGGATCCTTGCACCTTTATATTTGTCTTCCACGGGTTGTCATCCTTGTTGCTAATTCTTTGCCACCTTTCTGGTTGTCGTCTTGTTGGGTCATGTAGGTGGTGATACGATGAAGTTTTAATTGATGGTGTATCTTTCTTAAATTCTCCACCTGATGGAGCCTGAGTGGTATCGGGTTCCTTTTATGGTACTTGTGTTTGCTTATTGTCTTCCACTATTGCTTCCACCACAAACTCCTCATTTGATGTGTCAGTACCTGTAGAGTTTTATTCTTTGGCCTCATTGGACTCTACCTATTTAGTGATGGAAATATCCTGCAATGTAATCTTCTTCATTTTATATTAGAGCTTTAGGAATTTCTTCTTTACATTAATATTGATAGTACGAGCTGAATCCATCTAGGGATAACCCAAAAAAATATCTACCTCATCCATTTTTAAAGCATAAAATTCAACGTGTAATACATATTTATCCATGGCCACGTTCAAGTCAATAAATATTTTAATATGTGCCCCATCAACGTGTGTTCTTTTAGTATGTTGTGCTAGAACTTGCAAGTGTGTGGGAAATTTGAAATGAATTAGATTTTGCTTGCACTTAGGGCGAATAGCCATAATGATCTTCTCCTTCTGAATACATCCATGAACATGTAATATGGAGATATCAGTAAAAAATAACCTGCTATGTTTCTTATTGTCCTTCTTTCGAGTATGATACCAATTTTCCAAAAGGATTTTTTCAAGTTGGTCACCAGTAAGTCGTCGCACTGAACTGTCTAGTGAGAACCACCATTTATCAACCTCATTTTCCATATCAAGCAATTGTCGACTATCCAAAAATACTTGGATTTAGACTTGTGTTATTGTATAAATTTTTCAATAGTAGGACCATCATTTTTTCCTGTAAACTTTATCTTGCTAGAATCCCTCAAATAGAGTAAGGGTTTTGAATAAAATCACTTACTTTGGCAAAAATTTCAAACGGACATAACTCGGCCGATACAAATTAGAATTTGTATTATAACCTATTATTAGAAAAGGAACGACAATTCTGCATCTTCCCATGTGATTGAAATCCTCATCTAGGCACTCTAGTAACTCATATTCATGCTGGAACTGTCTCGTTGTCACAAAAAATTCTTTAAAAAGCGTTGATTTTAAATCAGAAATTGCTCCCTCATCCGGACTCTAGTTTGACCAATTTGGTTTTTGAAATTTGGTTATTTTTCAAGAAGAGCTCAGATATACAAGCAGTTTTGTGAAATTATGTACAAAAACTGCAAAAAATTATTGGAGAGTCATCGTCCACAAATTGTCATCAGAAACATTTCTATAACATAACTGATTTTAAATCAACGATATCTCCCTCATCGAGACTTTGATTCAACCAAATTTTTTATTTTTTTTTTTTTTATTTTTTTTTAAATTTAGGTAATTTTGTACAAGAAATTCAAATCTATTATTTCTTTTGCAAACTTTTCACCAACAGTTCATATATGATCTGTAAACTAGCCGTCATGTTTCATATTTCATGCTTAAAGAAGGTTATACATGACAAGGTCCCATTTCAAATTATATTTCTAGAACTTCAGCAGGAAGGAAAAATCATATTAGAGCCTAAAGAAATCAGGGAAAAAAGAATTCGACGACAACATAATCGTTCATTTTCAGAGTATCTCATTAAGTGCAAGAGCTTACATGTCAAAGATTCCACATGGGAGGATGAGTATTTTATATAGAAGCATCCATAACTACTTAAGCGTTGAGTACAACATTAGTTTTAAGGAGAGGGGCATGTGAGGTCCTTCTAATACGAGTGTAGCCTCTATATTTTTATTGTGTGCCCCAAAGAAACCCAATATTGTTATTGTTGTTCCCTTAGATTATTATTATGTAAGAGCTAATTATATTTTGATGCTTTAGACTTGACTATACAGCAAGGAGGTGTTGCCATTAGAACCATCCAAGAATTTTTCATTTATGTGATGTAAAGGGAGATTTCCCCCTCGAAGTGACTTATTATCTAGTCATGGATTTATCTTTTCTTATGTTTATGTGCTATTTTTGATCTGAATACATAACCATGTCATTCTAAATCTCCCAAACCTAGCTTAACTAAACAATAATTCTAGTCCATTCATCTCCTTAATAATGACCCTAATATTTTTATCCTCAATATTAATAAGAGTAATTCTCTTTTCATTTTGAATAACTTTGATTATAAATATAAATTCCTTGTTATTCTATCTTCTTCCTCCTATAAACCTGTTACCAAAAATCCAATTAATTCCATAACCTATCTTGTCCCAAAAGCTAACAAATATTCATCCCTTGACCCAAACCTCAAAAATATATAGGAAACCAAAGATTCATAAAACCTCACATCCTCCAAACCTCAAAAATATATAGGCAATCAAAGATTCATAAACATAAAATTCCCATTAGGCCTATTGTTAGTTGTGTACGAGCACCCACGGATCCTCTTAGCCACTTTCTTACTGAATAACATCAATTCTTCATAGGAAATATTCCCTTTTTAATAACTCCACTAACATCATCCAAAAATCTAAGAACCTTCACCTAGATGAACAAGACATTATGGTTAATTTTGATGTTATATCTTTGTTTACCAAAATCGTAGTTTCCTAAGCTCTTGATCTAATATCTAAGTTGGATGATCATGAAACCCTAAATATCATTCAAATCTATGTCTCTTCTACTTTCCTTTCATTTAAAGGGACTTACTATAAGTAGACTAAAGGTAGAGTGATGGGGTCTTTCTTATTCCCTATGGTAGCTAATATTCTTATGGAAGATTTTAAAGCTTGGGCTTTAATAACTTGGCATATGAAACTAAAAGTTTGGTACCATTTTGTTGATGATACCTTCATCATTTGGTCTCATAGCCAATCCACCCTCTTGAGATTTCTTAACCATCTAAACAAAATTTCCCGCAATATCCAATTTTCCATGGAGTCAAAAATGATAAAGCTTCGACATTCCTAGATATTCTCATCTACCATCTTCCTAATGGATCATTCACCCTCCATGTCTATAAGAAAAGGAATCGCACTACCAATTCATCCATGTCCATTATCATTATCACCTTGATGAAGAATTTGTAATTTTAAAGACTTATGACTCATGCCATCTGAATTTATGCTCCTCAATTCTTGGAGAAAGAAAAATATTGTTTGAATAAATCTTTGAGGGTCAATGGTTTCTATTTATCCCAAATCAACAAATATTTTTGTGACGCCTAGAATATAAGAACCAAAATCCCCCCACCACAAGCTCTCCTTCCCCTTACATGTAATACACATTTGATCTTTTCTCCAAATTTCTAGCCAAAAACAATAGTAAAACCCTCTTTAAACCTTATAAAATGCTTAAAAAGCTTTTATGTTCAACCAAGGATAAATCGGATCCTATGTTGTGATTAGGAGTATAACAAATTCCTTTCTCTAGTGGGATATCATACATTTTCCAAACTGATCATTAATTTAAAGTTTTCCTCAAAGAAAATATTGCTAATACCACCCACAGCTGCATTTCCAAATCTACTATTGCAAAAAATTCTTTTAAATCAAAACATATGATTTGATTCGACAAAACTAAAATCCTAGCCTCAACTCCCCATTATACTTCTCATACCGTTCGAGAATCTCTTGAAATTGAGAAGCACTAGGATAAATTTAATTGCAAAGATGGCTATAAACGAGACAATCATGGAAACCCCTTATTCATCACCTTGACCACTCAACATTCCATGTTTGGTCTCCCACTTCCCCTCCCTCCCTCTCTCTTTAATCTTTTATTCTTTGATTCATGTTGTTGGTTTCTTGAAGTTTTCATTTCTTCATATCTTCCTTACCCTAATTTTCTCTTCCAATTTTTTATTTCGTTTTTCATGCTCATCCCTTTTACTTATTGATTAAATCATTAATTCAAACAAATTCTCTAATTTTATTTTATATTCTTTAATTTCAATATTATATTTATTAATATTAAAAATTTTAATATTAGAAAACACTAAATATTTTTATATTATAATCTATAAGGTAATTAGTATTTGTTCATATTTATATTATATATTTTTTATCTTTGATTATCGCGATCAAGACCATAAAATTCTTTCTTTCCAATTAATCACATCTTTTAATCCCCAATTTTCCCTCAACATCCGTCTCTTTCTTTCTACACTTTTTCTTTAATTATTCTCCAAATCCATGGAAATTCGTTTATCGTCTTTAAGGACTCGCTTATGATTCTTATCTTTAATTTTTTTTTCCTTTTCTCCTTTTGGGCATCATAATTTTTTTTCCATGTTAATGTGTATATACTTCAAAACTCTAAGGAAAATTTACTCCAAGAAACACTGACAACAACATAATTATTACCCTCTTTAGCAACTCCACTCACGTCCAAAAATATTGGAACATTCACTTAGATGAACAGGACACTATGGTTAGTTTTCATGTTGTATCTTTGTTCACCAAAATCCTAGTTCCCAAAGCTTTTAATCTAATCTCTAAGTTGGGTGATCTTGAAACCCTTAATCTCATGAAAAACTATCTCCCTTCTACTTTATTTTCCTTTAAAGGGACTTACTATACTGAAAATTCGTAGATCTAACAATCTCAGGAATCTTACTACAACCAGCATAATCTACTTCTCATAGATTGTAAATTAAGTTACAAACTTATTTCAGATTTATTCATGAAATATCGAAGAAAATTACTAGCGCAACCTACACCCATTAAATATGATTCTGAAACATAGAAAATGAGCAAGGAAAATAGAAATAGATAGGACGTAGTTATTTTTAGACAAATGTCCCTGGAAAAACCCAATGCAAGAACACCGATGCAGCAGCTCTGACGGTTTATTATTATTAAGCAGTAGAAAAATATGAATACATCACTGAATACCTCACAGGGTTATTCAGTTACAGAGACAAATACTGGTAGAATATTTGTGGGTTTTACCTCACAGGGTTATTCAGTTACAGAGAGAAACACTTGTAGAATCTTTGTGAGTTTTACCTCATAGGGTTATTCAGTTACAGAGAGAAATAATGGCAAAATATTTCTGAGTTTTACCTCACACAATCACTGAGAAATCTTGGTTGATCTAACCTCAAACCAACTACCTCCCGGATTTTCTGGCTCCCTCTATGTAGTGTTTGCATGAGCCCAACATCAAGCTCCTTGATTGTTGCAACACTTCTCTGGTTGGTCGATTTGCTACTCAGGAAATTCGATTTCTGCCTCCCGGTCTCACACCCTAGATCCCGGCTTTTGAAAATCAAATTCCTCTGTAGATTTTGGATTCCTCTCTCTCCCTCTATGATGGTTCTGCATGGCCCTTTCGGCCTTGTGCCAACCTCTGTGTCAAGGCTTCTGGATCGCTCACTGCCTCTCTCTGCTGATGTATCTTCAGCTGAGAATCTCTCTCTCCGAAAGCTGCTATCACTGCGCCTCAACTCATGAGATTTCCTCAATCGATTTTTTGTCCTGAGAACTTCTCACTTTAGAAAATCAATTTTCTCTATCACTCTATGTGTTTTCGAAATGACCCTCAACTCCCTTCTTACATCTTCTTGCTAGGCAACCAACAACCAAGATTAAAACATAATCAAAGCATGAGATTGATTTGAGTTGATCCATTGCTTTTTCTAGAAGTTTCACCCTTGATTAGATTAATACCCATTAATATCTTAATTTTCCTAAGTTTAGAATTAGGAACCCCATTAAAAATATTAGTTATTTTAATAAAATCACTTATGGGTGGAATTTCCAAAAATGTTTTCCGGGTTCTTTGGAATACATGTGTCCAAGCCTTGTTGTAAAATTTTAGGCTTAGAGCACATCTGATGCTACCCCAATTCAACAATCCCTCTTAGTGAGGAATGTTCTCTAACAATATACTGCCTCTTTGTGTATTGCTCTGACTCTGAAGCATCATTTCAGCACTGCTGATGTCTGACGTATTGTCCACCAACCATTGTGCTGCTACCTTTGATACTGCCACTACCAATGCTACATATACACTACAACTCTCCCTCACATCTGCTATGTTGCTAGCACTGCCATTGCTAACACTGCATCCATACTGCAACTCAGTTGCTAAGAGAAGCAACTAGAAACACCCAAAATTGGACAAGAATCCAGTGGATACTCCTTAGTGCTGAAATCCTGACTACTGCTAGTCCCACTCTGCCTCTGAAGCCATTGTGTTGTTGAAGCTATGCACTGTGCCTCCTCACATTGTTGCCTCTATGCTCTTCTCTGCTCAGTCTCTAACTCTCCTGGCTACTGCATTTGCGAATCAACACTCCATGGCACCAACTAAAACTCCACCATCCCACTACTATTGATCATGGGATCCCATAGCAAGATGATGATCCAAGAGGTGGGCTCCTCAAGGATCCTGCCCATATGTAGTCCTCTCAACTACAACTCTATATCATCCCACTTCCCTCTTGGAGGTATCTTGGCTGTCATGGAAAACTCCTCCTCATCAATCTTTACGGCTGCAACCTTGGGATCATGCTTCTCATCCTTATCCTTTTTCTTCAAAGGACATTGAGATGCATAGTGGCCCATCTCACCACATCTGAAGCACTTCACCTTGGATATGTCCTTCTTACGTATCTTTTGTCCCAGCTATCCATTCGAATGTAAGGGATGCATTATCATCTTCCTGCACTTTAGCCTTCGATCCACTATTGCTGCTACTCCCTTCAAGTTTCACCTTCAGTAGGTCTATCCTGAACTCTTCATGTTTTAGAGCTACCCACATCTCGTCCCAATTCGGCAATGTTGCTCTGCCCAGGATACTCTGGACAAAGATCCGTCGATCATCTGAGAGAGTGTTTAGAGCTAGTCTCACTAACTCTGAGTCTTGAGGAGTATGTCCCGCAACTGACAACTCATCATGGGCCTCCTTCAACTTCGTAAAGAATGGATCCACTCGCTCCACCCTCTACATCTGAGCAGATCTTAGCTTCTACTCTAAGTACATATTCTGCTATTCAGAAGTTCCCTGATATAGTGTGGCCAAGGTATCCCACATTTCCTTAGCGGTCCCTTTTCTTGCAACGTGGCACACCACATGATCCTTGACTCCATATAGGATCATCCTCTTCACCTTAGCCATCTCAACATTGTAATTTTTCAGTGGATCTGCATCTACAGGTTCAGCCACCACATTATCAACGTACATCTCGAGGGCATGCTCAACTAGCAAGAAGGTCATCCTAGCCTTCCATATGGCAGTGTTGGAAGCCCCGTCCAACTTGTCTTGATCCATCAAGCCACTGGTTTTCATCCCTCCCAAAAAATGTCGAACAACTCCCTCTTTCTCCCTACTAGGTAGCTCCTGGGCTGACTTATGCACTCCCTTATGGAGCTTGGTAAGCTGCTACTCCTCTGCTACTCAACAATCAAGAAATGTTGATTTCCTTGGAAAGAAATCATTGAGGAATTATTCCCTCAATATGCTTTGTTGCTTCTTTCTTCTTACGTCTTTTCATCTCGGCTAAGATGCCTAATGAAAAATTTACATCCACCAGTTGCTCCTCACACCGAGGCTCAATGCTTCTTCCTCTGCCACAACAAAAATCGAACTGGAATTTCGTTCTCTCCATCAACTCACTTAGAGAGAGACTGCCTTCGATTTTTGACCCTTTGGCAGGACCTGCACAAACCCTCATGGTTTCGACTTGCTACCTCCTGCAGCTTTTCAATTTCTCCTTCTACTCAACATTGGGGTTTCTCGTTCTACTCGCTCTGATATCATGTGAAAATTCCTAGATCTAACAATCTCAAGAATCCTACTCCAACCAACTGAATCTACTTCTCCTAGATTGTAAATTAAGTTACAAACTTATTTCATATTTCTTCATGAAATATTGAAGAAAATCGTTGAAGCAGCCTACACCAATTAAATATGATTCTAAAACATAGAAGCTGAGAAAGGAAAAACACATAGTGCACAGTTATTTTTGGACAAATGTCCTCGGAAAAACCCAATGCACGAAAGCCGGTGCAGCAACTCTGAGAGTTTATTATTATTAAGCAGTAGCAAAATATGAATACATCACTGAATACCTCACAAGTTTATTCAGTTACAGAGAAAAATACTGGCAGAAGCTTTGTGAGTTTTACCTGACACAATCACTGAGAAATCTTGGCTTATCCAGCCCCAAGCTGACTGCCTCCTGACCTTTCTGGCTACCTCTGCATAGTATCTGCATCTGCCCAGTTTCAATCTCTTTGGGTGTTGCATCACTTCTTTGGCTGGTCGATCTGTTGCCCAAGAAATTTGATTTTTGCCTCCCGATCTCACACCCCGGCTCCCAACTTCTGAAAATCAAATTCCTTTGTAGATTTCAGACTCCTCTCTCTCCCTATGCACTGGTTCTGCGTGGCCATTCTAGCCCTGTGTCAGCCTCTGCATCAAGGCTTCTATATCACTCATTGCCTCTCTCTGCTGATGTATCTCCGACTGATAATCTCTCTCTCTCGAAGTTGTTATCCCTACCTGTCAACTGCAAGAGATTTCCTCAATCAATTTTTCCTCAGAACTTCTCACTTTAGAAAATTGATTTTCTCTATCTCTCTATGTGTTTTCCAAATGACCCTCAAGTCCCTTCTTATATCTTCTTATTGGGCAACCAACGACCTATATTAAGACATAATCAAAGGGTCATATCAATTTGACTTGATCCATGGCTTTTTCTATAAGTTTCACCCCTGATTAGATTAATACCAATTAATATTTTAATATTCCTAAGTTTAGACTTATGAACCCCATTAAAAATATAAATTATTTTAATAAAATCACTTCTGGGTGGAATTTCCCAAAACACTTTCTTTATTCTTTGGAATACCTCTACCCAATCCTTGCTAAACAATGTGAGGCTTAGATCACATCTAATGCTACCCCAAATCGACAACTATAAGTGGATTGAGGGAAGCGCCATGGGGTCCTCCTTATCCCCTGTGGTAGCTAATATTTTTGTAGAAGATTTCAAAGCTTAGGCTTTAACCACTTGGCATTTGAAATCAAAATTTTGGTGCAATTTTGTTGATGATACCTTCTTCATTTGGTCTCATGGTCAGTCCAACCTCATGACATTTCTTAACCAGCAAAACAACACCCCCCCCCCAATATCCAAGTTTCCATGGAGTGGAAAATAATAAATCCCCGTCATTCCTAGATGTTCTCATCTCCCATGTTTCTGATTGATCATTAACCCTCTATGTCTATAAGTAAAGGACTCTATCACTTATCATCACCTTGATGGAAAACCTGTTATTTTAAAGACTCTTGTGACTCATGCCATCTAAATTTTTGCTCCTTAGTTCTTAGAGAAAGAAAAATATTGTTTGATTAAATCCTTGAGGGCCAATGGTTACCCTTGCTCCTAAATCAACAAATATTTTTGTGAGGCCTAGAATCTAAGAACCAAAATCCCCCCCATCTCCACCTTGATCTCTCCTTTCCCTTACATCCGATGCACCAATTATCTTATCTCCAAATTTCTAGCCAAACATAATATTAGAACCCACTTTAAAGCTTATAAAATGTTTAAACAACTATTTCATTCATCCAAGGATAAATCATATCCTATGTTGCAATTAGGGGTATACCAAATTCCTTTCTCTAGTGGCAAATCATACATTGGCCAAACTGATCATTCATTTAGAGCTTGCCTCAAAGAAAATATTGCTAATACCACCCACAATTGCATCTCCAAATCTATTATTGCAAAACATTTTATTAAATTAAAACACCTCATTTGATTCAACCAAACTAAAATCATTGCCTCGACTCCCCATTAAACTTCTCATATCATTTGAGAAGCTCTTGAGATTGAGAAGCACTAGGATAAATTTAATTGTGAAGATGGCTATAAGCTAGACAACCATGGAAACCCCTTATTCATCACATTAACCACTCAACCTTTGATGTTTGATCTTCGAATTATTCACATCTTTTAATCCCCATTTTTCCCTCAACATCCATCTCTTCTTCTTTCTATACTTTTTCTTTAATTATTCTCCAAATCCATGGACATATTTTTATCATCTTTAATGACCATCTTCTTAGCCTTACCTTTACATTCTTCTTTTTATTTCCCTTTGGACGTTATTTTTTTTTGTCCTTGTTAATGTGTGTATACTTCAAAAGAAAAACACTGACAACAACATAATTATTACCCCGAGAGGCACTCTACATGTTAGTATGGAAGATGTTATAGTATCTCTAAATTAGTGTAGATATTTAAATTTTTGCTCAATATGGGGAAGATGCTGTAGTGGTTGTAAATGAGTGTCAAATTTAAATGTCTGTTTAATATGGAAGAGATGTTGAAGTAACAGTAAAATGAAGCATTGGACCAAATAATAATAATAATAAAGCACAATATCAACTCAATTATAAAAGTAGTAAGTAAAATAATAAATTCATAATAATTCTTATTTTAAAACATATAACAATGTAATAAATTTAATGGATAAACATATAATTAAAAAAATATATAAATATAGAAATGAGACATATATTTATGTTATAATTAGGATCTATTTGATCATATAAATTAAAATAATAATTCGTATCTATAACCATCATATTTAATAATTTCATATTTAAATTTAATTAATAAGCATATAAAAATCCATTATTTACAATAATTTTTGTAATAAGTTATATATCTATCTATCTATATCATGAATGTTATGCATGTCATGTTAAAAATTTAAATTAAAAAATATATAAAACATGTAATAAATTTAATAAAATTAAAAATAAGAGTGTTTCTATAGAAATATGAATTTTATATAAATATAAATAATATTAATAAGAACCAGCATAAATTAATGTATTGAAACCTCTAGAAAAATAACATTTTTTCTTCGAGTTAGGTTTAATCTCTTTAGATATTTAATAAGTTTAGAAATAAGATATATCTATATTAATTATTATTTATAAACGATTTTAAAAAACATATTTAATATAAACAATAAATTTAAATACTATATTTTGAAAGTTACTTATTTTATGTCTATTATCTATAAAACATAAACTATATTATAGCGAAAATAAAACTACAGTGAATCAAACTTTTAACAAAAAATGGATACACCATTACATTAAGTATTTAAAGAAATTGAATTAAACACTTCACATATGATAAATCTTTGCTCCATAAGTCCACATGAAATACCATCTATAACATACACATCTAATATTTAATGGAAATCTACTTCGAAGGGGCACAAATTCCTTAGCTAGGTCATTTTACTCGGTTTGAGACTAAAACCACACAAATAAGGCTTCCCTCACTGGACATAATATACTCCCCTCACTGGACATAATATACTGCCATAAGAGGTGAGGTGACAAAGGCTTTATTAGCAGGAACACAATTGACTATCAGAGGTGACAAAGCCTTTATTAGAAGTAAGAAAATTGACTATTTCATACATATATCGTTGCTAGCTGGAAGAAAATGGAAAATATATTTGGTTAGAGATGGAGAAAACATCTCAAACTCTTACCTTCTAACAACAAATCAAATGATTTGTTAATATCTGAAAAAGGCAGCTCATGGGTAATTAATTCCTTTCGTTGGACTTCCTGCAATCAAACTGCATATTGTAAGAAAAATAATAAAGCATGAACCACTAGTTTTAAATACAATTTGCTTAAAACCATTGTATGTCATCTGATGATTCATTACCTTGTTTACACATTTTCTTGTAAGATTAGGAAATTGGGATTTTCCCTTGAATCCACCAAATATGGATGCCACAATCCTCCAACCCATAAACAACTCTGCTGGAAGAAGGCTTAGCTTTCTTGGACTCAAATCAAATCCCAACCACATTTCAAGCTCTAGACCTACAATCCCAACCAATTGAACAAAACATTAACCATGAGGACCCACAAACCATAATGCGACTTTAGAGTTTTGTTTATGCATATCCCCAGCAGACCTTAATGAAAAATTAATCAATTAGTAGGAGGTTTCAGCTGATCCAGATATCTAGGATCTTTGTTATCAGTTTCTTAAATAGCAGTATTTTTGTTATCAATGATATTGAACTTGGAAATGGGGAACAGAGGGTGTCTTTACATCATTGGTGGCCAGAAAGCACTGGTATAAGATATCTGTATTTCCAATGCATTCAAATCTGTAATCCACACCACCATTTGACATGTCTCTTATCACGTGCAAAAGTGTTTCTCTTCTCATGAGCTTGGGAGCTAATAGGTGTTGGAGAGATTTCCATTACATACGAGAATAATCTGAAATAGCAGGTTACCTCGTGAATGGGATTTTCGTGGTCTTTTGGGTTGATGCAGTCTATCACTCCCAAGATTTTGGTTATAGTGTAAGTAGTGCAAGTGGTGAAACTCTTAATAACATTTTATCTCAGGGAAGAGAACAATATATACTTTGGTACATCTAATTGATAGTGCATTCTGTGACTAAATAATTACTTTAAAAGAAATTTCTATCCGCCCAACTATCCTTGTAAGTTAGGCTTACTAAATTGTGGCATGCGATTAAGATCCTATTGACAAATAGGATGGTATGGGTAACTTGCCTCAAACATTTTCTTGAATGAGCAGGGTTGAGATCACAGTCAAGCCCAACCATTCTAACAAGTACATATAACCTATCAAACTTATGTAAAAAATTTCAATACAACTCTTTTATCAGGATTTTATTACCTTTCATGGCCAACCCTTCAGGCTTCTACTAAAACTTTACTGCCTTTCATGGCCAACCATTCAGGTTTCTAGTAGGACTTTACTGTCTTTCAAGAACAACCTTTGACTCAGGACCAATGCCTTAATTTTGCAGAGGTAAGACCTTTCAGGACCTTTAAGAACTTGCCTACTAAATTTTATGATAATTTTACTAGTCAGTCTAAAAAAAAAGAGCATCTACCTTTAGGAAACTTGTTGGTATTTGTGTCAATGCCAATTATCTTGGATGCTTGTCTTATCCTGGCACCCTCTGCAACCTGCTCACAGTTAAAACTTAAGAAACCAACTGAAGAAAGATAGGCAGCAGAACAATCATGCAAATATCATGGATAACCAAATGACTTACTGTAAGGCCCACAGTGCCAAGGCCAAAGATAGCAACTGTTGATAGGGGTTCAATGTCTGTTGTGTTCCATATAGCTCCAAGTCCTGCAGGTGGACATGATAGCAAATTCCATGGTTAAAAGCACTCTGAAGACAGTCACCAGCTGTCATTATACTAATACGATTGAAAGCCTGTGAATTCTGATTTCATCAAACTAAATAGTGGGATACTTGTGGCCAGTCCACAACCTAGCAAGCATGCTATATCCAATGGAACTTCTGGATTGATCTTGAGAACCCAAGAATAATCCACTACAATGTCTTCGGTAAATGTAGAAGACAAGAAATCATAGATTGGCTTTCCACCAATGGAGAAACGAGATTTCCATCCTTTCTCATCATTGTACTGTAGGGATTTGCTCTAAACTCACCACACAGATTGGTCTTCTTAGATTTACAGTAGACATTGTCTTTTCACATTTGCCATTGTACAGAGGAATCACATGGTCTCCTTTCTGGAGATCTATCGCGCCCTCTCCCACACACTTGACTACCCTGAATACATAGAAGTTCAGTATTAAAAGTTTAAAGTAAACCACTTAGAGAAGGGGAAGTATCCATTGATACCAAATACTAGCAACTTGTTGGAAATAATAATCCCAACCACCACAATAGACAGCTTGACAGCAGCCATACTTGTCAAACGTATTTTTGCAGGGTGCATATTTGT
Organism: Pinus tabuliformis; assembly: GCA_031772625.1. Taxonomy (NCBI): domain Eukaryota; kingdom Viridiplantae; phylum Streptophyta; class Pinopsida; order Pinales; family Pinaceae; genus Pinus; species Pinus tabuliformis. The sequence continues at coordinate 142,655,934 of CM062804.1, read as the reverse complement.
TTGAAGATGGAAGGACTGAAGCTAGGCACAAACCATTCAGAAATGCAACAAGGAATTTAAAGAAGTTAATCTACTTTTGGTAAATATATATGGGCAAGCATTCATTCAGCGACTATTGCCCACACTCCAGAAACACCTGGGCGATTTTGATCACACTCAACAACAACATCATATTAACTATTTTTGCTCATGAATTAAATGTAAAATTGTATGTTGAGTTAAATATGAATGTAAAATTCATTTTGATGGGTTATCGAGTAAGAGAGTTGGAGAGAAAGAGAGTGTACTGAGGAGAAAATGCTGGAGCAAATTTCGGTGGGTGCCTAAAAAGAATAGTTACAGTATTTTACTGTGTGTTATTCCGAGTGAAATTTTAGTTTTTACTTGGTGAATGAGTCGCAGCCTCATGTGAATGTATTTTCATGTTTTAGAATTTAATACTAAGTTTTTATTATGTTTCTCCAAACCTACTTTGTTATATTTTTTGTGACTAAATATTATTCATTAAGTCTCTGAAATAGCTCCGTGAAATCTAGGTTCATGAAATCCAAGTTTGTGAAATAGCTCCACGGTGCGCGAAGGTAGCTACCCAAAATCATATATTTGGTAGGTAGCTGCGCAAAATCATATATTTGGTGCACAAACGTAGCTGTGCAAAAGTAGCTTAGCAAGAGTTATAGCTCTCTGCCCCTCCGCAAAAATTAAATTTCCTAAATTTTTCTAACATGGTATCGGAGCAGGTTAAATATTGTTAGTGTAAAAACAAGTGTTTTTACTAGCAGTAACAATTGTTTTGAGGGTAGATTGTTTTTAGCATATTTACCAACAGGTAGAAAGTTTCTTTTACACTCAGAAATGGCAACATCAAGCACAAGCTTGACCAATCCTCAAATACCTCAGTTTAATGGAAAAAATTATGATTATTGGGCTATTACAATGAAGGCCTTATTTTCTTCTCAAGACATTTGGGATTTGGTAGAGATACGATGCCTTATATCAACAAGAAAGAGATTTGTTAAGGGACAACAGGAAGAAGGATTCAAAAGCCTTGTTTTATATTTTTCAAGCAGTTCATGAAAGTGTTTTCCCAAGGGTTGCAGCAGCAACGAAGTTCAAGCAAGCATGTGACACCCTCCAGACAGCCTACAAGGCATGGCAAAAGTCAAGACAACAAAGCTGCAAATGTTGAGGAGAGATTTTGAAACACTTTTTATGAAAGAGTCTGAGAATATAGACTCATTTTTTACACATGTAAGTGGGTTGGTTACTCAAATCAGGTCTCATGGTGAGACACTTGAGGAAAGAAGAATAGTTGAGAAAATTTTGAGAAGTTTGCTAGCAAGGTTTAAGGCCATTGTTGTGGCCATAGAAGAGAAAAAGGATCCCTCACAGTTCTCAGTGGATGAGTTTAATGCATCACTAATTTCTTATGAACATAGAGAGAATAGAGCAACAAGCTCCTCATTGGAGCATTCCTTCAAGACACAAGTATCATTTGGTCAAGGTCGAGGCAGAGGAAGATCATATGTTAGAGGAAGAGGAAGAAGCCCACACAGAGGTGGAGGAAGCAGCGGTTCAAGCTCAAATGGAAGATGCAGCAATCAAAATCCAAGTCAAGGCCCAAGCCAAAATCGAGCACAAGGTCAAAGATATGATAAATCTCAAGTTCAATGTCATTACTGTAAGAAGTATGGTCATTATGCAAATGAATGTAGAAAGAAGCAATATGACATTAGTAACAAACCAAGTGTAAATTTCAGAAGAGAAAATCAGAACCATGGTAGCATGTTTTTAGCTTGTAATGTAGGACAAGAAAAACCGAGTGATATATGGTATCTAGATTCAGGGTGTAGCAACCACATGTTAGGAAACATAGAAATATTTCTGATCTAGATGAAAGTGTGAAATTTGAAGTGACATTAGGGACTGATAGCAAAGTCTCTGTCATGGGAAAAGGAAGAGTTAATATCCTAACAAAGAATGGGGAGAAGAAATACATCTCAGATGTTTACTTTGTCCCTGGTCTGAAACGTTGGACAAATTATGCAGAAAGGCTACAATGTCTTCTTCAAAAATGATGTGTGCACAATTTTGGATATGCCTCCAAGCAGACGGTTGATTGCAAAGGTTCAGATGAAAAACAATAGAATTTTTTCCCTAAAAATAATATCAGATTTTCAGAAAGAAGGTGCACAAGCACAACTATCTATTAATGCACAAGAAGATGGAAGAAAAGAAGCAGCTGTCACAGAAATAAACTTTCAAGCAGACGTAGAAGATGAAAACTGGTTATGGCAATTGAGATTTGGACATCTCAACTTTGGAGGTTTGAATTTTCTGCATAGGAAAGACACGGTGAGGGGTTTACCACTCATAGAAAAACCAAACAGCATATGTGAAGGATGTATCTTGGGCAAGAAACATAGAGAGACATTTCCAGTATGAAAGTTAGTGAGGGCAAAGGCACCTTTGGAGATTGTCCACTCAGATTTATGTGGACCAATGCAAACACCATCAATTGGTGGCGGCCACTATGTATTGACCTTCATAGATGACTACACAAGGAAGATATGGGTATATCTCCAAAAACAAAAAAGTGAAGTGTTTGAGCACTTTCGCCAATACAAGGCTCTTGTTGAAAAGAAAAGTGGATATTACATCAAAGTCCTTAGGACTGACAGAGGTGGAGAATACCTCTCAAATGATTTCCTTTGTTTTTGTAGGGAGCATGGAATTCACAAGAAATTTACAACAAGATATACACCGCAATAAAATGGTGTGGTAGAAGGAAAGAATAGGACTATTATGGAAATGGCAAGGAGTATGTTGAAGGCAAAGCATTTGCCAAATGACTATTGGGCTCGAGTTGTCGCTTGTGCAACATATATCTTGAATAGATGTCTAACCAAAAGTATCCAGAACATTGTTCCTAAAGAGGCATGGAGTGGAAGAAAGCAAAATGTCACTCACATGAGAGTTTTTGGATGTGTGGCATATGCACATGTCCGGGATGAGTTAAGGAAGAAGTTGGACAATAAGGGGGAGAAATGTATATTTGTTGGATATAGTGATGAATCCAAGGCATACAAGCTCTACAATAGATCAACCAAGCAGGTCATAATCAGCAGAGATGTGCAGTTCATAGAAGAGGAAGCATGGGATGGAAGTTTAGAGAAGACTGTCAATGTCAAACCATGTATACCACATGAGGACAGGGATGAATTAACAGCAGCAAGTAATTCCTCAACAGTGAATCCCTCTACTCTTATTCAAGCATAGCAATGTAGGCAACAAGCAATGCCATCAACAAATAATAGGACATTTTCATGCAGCCAAGCAAGTGCTTCTCCAAGCACACCGCGAAGCACGACACCAAGTGACATGTCAAGCCCATCTTCAACAAGCACAAGAAGACCAAAATTCAAAAATTTAAATGAAATTTATGAGCAAGATGAAGTTGATAGTAGCGCTTGTATGAATTCCTTATTTTCACTATTTTGTCATGTAGATGACCCAATCCACTTTGAAGATACAATCAAAGAATAAAAATGGGTTGCAACAATGGAGGAAGAAATATAAGCAATAGAAAGGAATGACACATGGGAGTTAGTGAGCCTTCCGAAAGCAAAAGCAAGGTCTCTTCTCTGTATATCAAGTCCTGATGATGAGTCTTGCTCTAGGCTCGAAACGTCGACAATAAAGAAAATGATGAATACTGTGGATTATCCGAATACAATCTCTCAAAAACATCTCCACAGAAACCTGCAATCCATAAGCAAAACATGTTATTGGAGTGAAGTGGGTCTATAAGACCAAAAGCAACATTGAGGGAAAGATTGAAAGGCACAAAGCAAGGTTAGTTGTCAAAGGATACAAGCAACAGCATGGAAGAGATTATGCGGAGACGTTCGCGCCAGTCACGCAGATCGAGACAGTGTGTGTAGTTGTGGTGATTGTTGCGCAACACAAATGGAGAGTATATCAAATGGACGTAAAATCAATGTTCTTGAATGGAGTGCTATAAGAGGAAGTGTATGTCATGCAACTGCCCGGTTATGAGATTGAAGGCCAAGAAGACAAAGTATATCGGTTGAGGAAAGCTCTTTATGGGTTGAAGCAAGCATCGTGCGCATGGTACAATAGGATAGATTCTTACTTGTTGGACAATGGTTTCAACAAATGTGATGGTGATCCTACTCTCTACATCAAAGAGAGCGAAGGTAAGATTCTCATTGTTATCTTATATGTAGATGATTTGATTTTTACAGGTAGTGATGATTTCCTCATTGCTGATTTCAAACAAGTCATGAAGAATGAATTTGAAATGACTGACTTGGGATTGTTAAGATATTTTTTGGGCATAGAAGTGAAGCAAACAGAAAATGGCATTTTTATCTCTCAAGAAAAGTATGTGGCAAAATTTTTGGAGAGGTTTAAAATGCAGAATAGCAAGTCCGCACCAACTCCAACTATCATAGGGTTGAAGTTGAGTAAAGAAGATTGCAGTAGCAATGTCAATCCGACATTATACAAAAGCATGATAGTCAGCTTGATGTATTTGACTGCCACTAGGCCGGATACAATGTATGTAGTAAGTTTGGTGTCAAGGTTCATGGAGACACCCAAGGAGACACATTGGCAAGCAACGAAAAGGATTCTGAGGTATGTCAATGGGATAAAATAGTATGGTGTTCTGTACACAGAAAGAAGTGATTTCAGGCTGGTTGGTTACAATGACAGTGATTGGGTAGGTAGTGTCGATGATAGAAAGAGCACATGAGGATATGATTTTCATTTGGGTTCCGGAGCCATTGCATGGGCCTCTAAGAAGCAGCCAATAGTGTCACTGTCAATAGCAGAAGTTGAATATGTCGTAGCAACAGTAGCAGTGTGTCAGGTAGTTTGAATGAGAAGGATGTTGAGGGATCTTCATCATGACCAGGAGGGCGCGACAACTATTTTCTGTGACAACACCTCAACAATTGCATTGTCAAAGAATTCTGTCTTCCACAAGAGGACCAAGCATATTGATGCTAAATATCATTTTATTAGAGAGTTGATTAACAATGATGAAATTGTGTTGTAGCACTGCAGGTCACAGGAACAATTTGCTGACATCTTCACAACGCCATTATCATGTGAAAGTTTTTGTTTATCTAAGAAAATGTTTGGGAATTGTCAATGGTGGAAATTGTGATTAAGGGGGAGTGTTGGAAATAATAATCCCAACCACCGCAATAAACAACCTGACAACAGCCATACTTGTCAAACGTATTGTTGCAGGTTGCATCTCTGTTTAAAGATGGAAGGACTGAAGCCAGGCACGATCCATTCTGAAATGCAGTAAGTAATTTAAATAAGTTAATGTACTTTTCGAAATTAGACATGGGCAAGCATTCATTCAGCGACTATTGCCCACACTTCAGAAACACCTGTGCGATTCTGATCACAATCAACAACATCATATTAGTTATTTTTGCTCTATCATGAATTAAATGTAAAATTGTATGTTGAGTTAAATATGAATGTAAAATTCATTTTGATGGGTTAGAGAGTAAGAGAGTTGGAGAGAAAGAGAGCACAAGTCTTTGAGGAGATAATGGTGGAGAAAATTTTGTTGGGCGCATGAAAACAACGGTTACAGTATTTTACTGTGTTATTCCACGTGAAATTTTAGTTTTTACTTGGTGAATGAGCTGCAGCCTCATGTGAATGTATTTTCATGTTTTATAATTTAATACTAAGTTTTTATTGTGTTGCCCCAAACCTACTTTGTTATTTTTGTCGTGAGTGAATATTATTCATTAAGTCTCTGAAATAGCTCCACGAAATCCATGTCTGCAAAATCCAAGTCTGTGAAATAGCTTTGCGGTGCGTGAAGGTAGTTGCACAAAATCAACTCTGCAGTGCGCGAACCTAGCTACATGAAAGTAGCTTCGCGAGAGTCATATATCTCTGCCCCTCCATGAAAATTAAATTTCCTAAATTTTTCTAACATGGTATCGGAGCGGGTTAAATATTGTTAATGTAAAAGCAAGTGTCTTTACTAGCAACAAGAATTGTTTTCAGGGCATATTGTTGTTAGCATATTTACCAGCAGGTAGAAAGTTTCTTTTATGCTTAGAAATGGAAACATCAAGAACAAGCTTGAATAATCCTCAAATATCTCATTTTAATTACAGAAGTTATGATTGTTGGGTTATTACAATGAAGGCCTTGTTTTCTTCTCAGGACATTTGGGATTTGGTGGAGAATGGTTTTCAAGAACCAATAGATGCAGCATCATACAATGCCTTATCTCAACAAGAAAGAGATTTGTTAAGGGACAATAGAAAGAAGGATTTAAAATCCTTGTTTTCTTCTCAGGACATTTGGGATTTGGTGGAGAATGGTTTTCAAGAACCAGTAGATGCAGCATCATACAATACCTTATCTCAACAGGAAAGAGATTTGTTAAGGGACAACAAGAAGAAGGATCCAAAAGCCCTGTTTTATATTTTTGAAGCAGATCATGAAAGTATTTTCCCAAGGGTTGCAGCAGCAACAAAGTCCAAGCAAGCATGGGACACCCTCCAGACAGCGTTGTATAAATTTCTCTACAGATCAGCTACCTCTGATACCATGTAGAAATTCTCACTGTAGATTAATCTGATTATGCAATGTGCTAAAGCAAAATACTCAATATACTCCTACTAACAAACTTTGAGGAAGCTTAATAAATTTGAGCAAGATCAATCAAAACACATATAACAGAAAATAAGAAATCATACACATGAAACACAGAAGAATACTCTAGGGAAAGCCTCAGCTAAAAACCCTGTTATCTGTATTATCATACAAGGTGGAAATATCTCCAGATTACACAAAGATTTAGCTCTCAAGCTATCCAGCTCTCAGTACAATCCCTCACTGTTTCTCATAGACATAATAGACAACACATATGCTTTCCTTTAGTCCTCCAAGCCTCCTATTTCCTTGCACAATTTCTCTTGGGTCCTCCAGCTACAACCTGTGTGATTCTCACCTCACACACAACACTGACCTCTAAAATAACTACGCAATCCTAAAGGAGTTGATTCCTTCTGCATGTATGAGTTTCCTTTATAGGAAAATTCTTCCAACTGATAGTACAATGTCCCTCTCTTTAATTTCACCTGGGTCTTTCTCTGAACTGACATGCATTGGTTATTTATGAGAGAATATTCAGTTATCTAGAGAACACTAGTTACATGCATGCATGCATTAACTGACTGAACTCACAATTAGTTCCTCCAACTGTTTGGAACTAATTTAACTAGACTTAACTCAGTTAACTGAGCTAACTAATTACAACTCATCCTCACCTCCTTAATTAAGGGATAACTTCCTCAATCAAAGGAATAATTGTTGCATGTCTTCGCAAAGACTTCATGTTTGATTTTAACCAACTAGTTAACTCAAGATGAATTAATTAATTATTTTTCAAACTGCTGGTGAGACTAAATTCGAATTTTAATTCTCAATTTTAATTTAGGGACTAATTAAAATTGGAATCTATCATGAAATTCTATTTATAGCAATGCTATTTTTATCATTTCTATTTTTTCTATTTCCAACGGAGTTGGAGCATATCCTGAAATGCTACTTATAGCAATGCTATTTTTAGCGTTTCTTGTTGCTATTTTCAACAATCCCTCTCAACAAGAAAGGTATTAAACTCAAACCCGATCCTGAACCTTTCGAATGTTCTGCATGCAAAACTTCTCTCAAGTGTTGTTTCTCTAGCAACTCTAGAAACACAAAAAATATCCAACCTGAATCAAAAAGATGCCTCTGTCATCAAAGTCTCTGACTGCTATTGCCTCTATCGACTGAAAACTTTGCACCTCTGTGCTCTTGAATATGTGACTACTCTAGCCTCTATCACTTTGATCTCTGACTGCATTAATCACACTGATTCCTGCTACTGCATCCGTGCTACTGTTGGTCTTATCTCCCAACACTGCATCCGCACTGCACCTCCTCTCATCATGTTGCATCGTGCTACCCACTATTGCACTGCAACTCAGTTACTGAGAAGTAAGTAACTAATCTCCCAACTGACCTCCCTGTTGGGCTCGAAACACCCTCTAATGCTGAAGCTCCCTCTACCGCTCCATCCACATCTGTCTCTACCCACTCAGCTAGTCCTGCTACTCCTCGTCGGGGCTACCGTAGCAAGGTCTAATCAAAGAGGCTGGGTACCTCAAGGATCCTGCCCCTATTTCCGCCTTCATGGGAATATCACTTCACATCGCCCCACCTCACACCTGGAGGTATGGTTGCATGTGATCCTTCAGCTAACTTGGCTCGAAATTTCCCCCTACTGGAGGTCTCTGCATGAGTGGATGCCTCCACTTGTTCTTTTCTCAGCATCTCCAATTGTGGCTGCTCCACAACCTCTTGAAGCTGCTTCACCAATTGTGGCTCCTCCACAATATTCAGAGACTTCTTCTGGCGCTACATGTTGAGAGGTAATGTACTCTCCCTCTCAACCACCAAGTCTCCAACATTTTCCTTGCTCCTCAAGGCTTTGCATGCATCTTGAACCTTAAGAGAATACAGGTCTTGACTCGTGAACCGATCTGCTTCACCTGTCTCGTGGTGATGTGTCTAAGGAAAACCTTTCCCTTACTGAAGATTGCATCATAGCCTTTACCCTCCATCATCGCGATCGATACCAAGTTCTTCTTCAGTCTAGGCACATACTTCACATCTTTCAAGGTGATAGAAGCTCCATGCTCCCTCTAAAAAGCAACCGTGCCCACTATTGAAACATTATACCCTTCGTCATCACCCACCTCTATGAGTATATTGAGGTCTTTCTCCTCCAAGGTATTGAATAAACCTTTATCGCCGGTCATGTGGAATGAGGATCCACTGTCAAGAAACCAACCACAACCTATCATCGATGAAACCATGCATGCAATGAGGGTAAAATCTAATTCGAACTAAGAGGCTAATGCCTCACCTTTCGATCCTTTCGAGGATCCCTTCTTGGATTTCTTCAATGGACAATTAGTTGCATAATGGCCCACCTCATTACAATTAAATCATCTCACTTTAGATTTCTCAATCTTCTTCCCACCATGAGAAGAAATTGATTTGGGAAGGGAATCCTCCTCCTTCCCTTTCCTTGCCTTACTGGCTAAGGCTAGATTTTCTTCATCATCCTTGGATGAAGAACCATCTCTAGTGCTCCTCCTAATCTCCTCCTACATGAGATCCGACCACAGTCATTCCCAATCCAACAGTTTCTCTCTTCCTTGTATATTGTTCTCCTGGTAGCTATGCCAGCTCTTAGGAAGACTGAGGACAACAAGACTCACCATTGCTCCAATACAATGTAGAACTTTTTCTACAAAACCTCACTATGATACCATGTAGAAATTTCTCTACGTATCAGCTACCTTTGATACCATGTAGAAATTCTCATTGTAGATTAATCTGATTATGCAACATACTAAGGAAAAATACTGAATCTACTTCTACTAACAAACTTTGCGGAAGCTTAATCAATTTGAGCAAGATCAATCGGAACACATATTGTCATGCGGAAAGAGTCAATTTTTGCGAACAAAACCAACCTCCCTAGAAACTAAGGTGTTTCTAGTGACAAAAAAAACAATCAAGCACTATCTTTCCCTAAATATGCATTTAAAATAAAAGCAACCAGGTGTTAAGGCTTACCTTTAGTCCAACGCTGTTTGTAGTAGCCAAGCCTCTTCGATCCAGATGAGCTCCTTCTCCTTGAAGCCTGCATACACTAACAAGCAAACGATTACATAGCACCTGAATAACTCATATAATAAAACATATTCATCATAAAGACCAAGGAGTTTATGAAACAAATTATATATAACAACTTGTTGAGAAAAATGAACTTAATTGTATTAATTGGAAACAAAGAAACCTTACAACCAATGCCTTGGTGTTGTACAGGTCCCTCCCAGGGTCCAGCAAGAGTTCTCCTCTACTTTGATCAGCTCACCCACTTCCAAATGAAGCTAAGAAAGGAATGTGATCTCTCCTCTCAAGCTCTATAAGGGAGTCATAATTTCAGTAGCATCTACCCTTAGGAATGTTCAACTTTCAACCTCCCTTGCCTCTGGCCCAATGCCTGTATTTATAATGCTTTGGAGGAAGTTAAACAGGTCCACCATCAATGGGATAAGCCCCTCTTTCAAAGGGATAGCTCCCCTATCCATGGGATAAGTTCCTCTTTCATTGGGATGCATGAACCATCTGGAGGCGCTCAATCCATGTCAAACCATCTTCTAGAATGCTCTAGAATTGACCGCAAGTAAGTTTTTTGAAGTAAAACTTGCGCCTTTTGACTTTTACAGGGGTACGTACCCACCCCTTTACAGACAGAGCGTACAAGTACGCTGGTATTATGTACTTGAGGTGCGTGCACGAAGGTAAGAGTAAGACAAAGTGCAGAACCAGAGTTATATTGATTTTTCAAAGGCTTTCTCTCTTTTTTGGAGTTTGACATGAGGAGCAGAGGTATAAGACTTGCCAAGGAGGACAGTATGGTTATTGATGGAGCCATACTGACTACAAATAGTCATGGTGACAAATTTTAGTGTAACAGATTGCCCCCTAAAGTGCGAGGTCTGTAGTAGATCAGGGTTTTATATCATCTAGGAAGGGTGAAGCACTTTATCATTTCGAGGATTATCTTGTGGAGAGCCCAGTCGGAACCTTCAAATATTCAACACAAAATACATATATGAGATCATATCATCGCTGAGGTAGGCATTCCCATACTCATATCAAAAACTTAACTAAAAAACTAACTACTGCTCTGATATAGGAATGATTTCGCAATACATCATAATCATAGACACATGTAGACACAGTATGGACACAACCATCTGTTTATAATTAGTCTACTGTATAATGAATAAAAAACTCCTCGGAGCCTGGATGGCAGAAACTAGATCCAGGGTCTTCATTTTTTCTTCCCGAAATAGTACGATTCTAGCCATGCGAATAAATGAGTTGATGTCGAACATGGTAGAAACCACTTGATTACCAGTCAATGATGTAAACTGTTAACAAGTGTGAGAGAGACCACCAGTGATGTTAATGGTTCTCAAAGTACCCAGTACAATCCATGAGAAGTGAGTAGATGTGTTGATGTCAAACATGTCACGAAATCCTTCGATCGAAAGTCAATGATGTAAACTGTCGTCAAAGGAGAGAAACCTGCCATTGAGGCATGCAGATTTCAAGGTACTGATGATTCCTAGATCATCTTTCTAGATACTGTGCTGATGTTGATAGAAAGTGATCCGTCGTAGGCAAGCCCACAACACGAAATCATAGATCAAGTTGAAGAAATTTAGTTGCAAGGACTGACTCAGGGATGGTCAAGATGGATGACATATATTTTGTAGATGAATGGCTTATTGGCAGTGACCTCTTGAACACATAACGACACAACAGATGGCTTGGTGACAATTGACCCAAAGTTAATACCCAGAAACCGGCTGAAGACTTTCAATGTGGTTTGATCAACTGTTAGGCAAAGGATTTCCCAACCCAGGTGAATAAAAGTGTCGTGTTCAAGAGTGGTTACAAAGTATGACAAACAGGCTCATTTTCCTCTCTTTTCCCCCACCATTTCTGGCAAGTACCTCTTTATTTTTTACAAGCTTGAGGAGGATAACATTTGCTTGATTATAAGCTCATCCTTCGGATGAGTCCAACTTAGTTTAGATTCGAACCCTAAGAAGGAGTGGTTCGTTCCTGTTTGTAATTGAACAGGTCCTTTACTGTGAAATTTTAACGAGTCCAGTATAGGAGAAACTCAGTGTTTTTCAATTTTAGAGAGTCTAAAAAACTTAAGAAGACTCCATGGTTGACCTTTTTCGTAAATTTGTGTCTCCCAAGCCTGAAAAAGTATAAAATAATACTTGAGAGAACCGCTTGATCTTTACGACCAAGGAGTACTTTCATGATTAGTGTCTCTGATCTAAAAAGTAGAAAGCGATCAAGGACACGTCATTTTATTTCTAATATTGAATTTGAAACGACAAAAATCCGGCAATCTTTTCATGTTTTTACGGTCAGAAAAGGGTTGTAAGAGGACCGTCTTTTTAGTTCCGTTTTAATGAGTTTAAAAAGAAAAACTCGGCAATCTTTTCATATTTTAAGAGTCTGAAAAGGGCTTAAAAGAGAACTCCAAGGTTTCACTTTTCGTAAGTTTTAACGAGTTCGAAAAAATGATAAAAATGTACTCATGGTTTTCACTTTTTTTGTAAGTTTTAATGAGTTCGAAAAAATGATAAAAATGTACTCATATGGCCGACTTTCAATTTAATTTACAAGCAAGAAAAGACGGAAAGAACTCGGCATTTTCATTTGTTTTACGAGAATGAAAAATAGCAAAATAATCTCGGGATTTTCATGAGTTTAACTATTCTTGAAAATAACTGAAATTGACTCGAGATAGGTTTCATTTTTACAAAAGCTTGAAACAGAGAAAAACTATGCTTCAAAGTAGTTTCATTTTTACACAAGCTTGAAATAGAGAGAAAACTGTGCTTGATGCCCCCTAAGCGTAACTGCTAGAGCGCATGCCCCCCAGCTTCATTTCATTCAACTAAGTACAAGCTGGATGGAATGAAGGTTCATGTACGAGATCATTTGAAAGACTCGACATACAACTGTAAGAAAATTATGCAAAACACTGAAATAACTAACCTAAATATACAACTTAACATTTATGAGATCTAGTCAAACTCTCGAATCAATTAGAGGAGGATTTGTTTCATTTTTTAACGAGCTTGACATAGGAAAAGAACTATGCTCAGATTCAGTTTCATGTTTACGCAAGCTTGAAATGAAAAACTATTCTTGTTATAAGTTCACATGCCCCCAGCATAATGACGCAAATCAAGGTACATGCCCCCCAAGCTTCATTACATTCAACCAGGTGGATGAAATGAAGGTTTACTTTCGAAATCTTGGAAAGACTTGAGGAAGTTGTTTCATTTTTTAGTGAGGTCGACACAAGAAAAGAACTATCCTCAAAACCCTTGTTTCATTTTTTAAACGAGCTTGAAACAAGATAAGGAACTATGCTCATAACAACTCTCTACAATCTACCTAACAAGGAACTATACTCTAAAAAACCTTGATTCATTTTTTAATGAGCTTGACACAAGACAAGGAACTATGCTCTAAAATCCTTGATTCATTTTTTAACGAGCTTGGCACAAGACAAGGAACTATGCTCATAAAATCCTTGATTCATTTTTTAATGAGCTTGACACAAGATAAGGAACTATGCTCATAACTACTTTCTACAATCTACCTAACAAGGAACTCTACTCTAATAACCTTGATTCATTTTTTAACGAGCTTGACACAAGACAAGGAACTATGATCTGAAATCCTTGATTCATTTTTTAACGAGCTTGACACAAGACAAGGAACTATGCTCATAAAATCCTTGATTCATTTTTTAACGAGCTTGGCACAAGACAAGGAACTATGCTCATAAAATCCTTGATTCATTTTTTAACGAGCTTGACACAAGATAAGGAAATATGCTCATATCTAATTCATTTTTTAACGAGGTTGACACAGGAAAGGAACTGTCCTCAAGCTATCCGGTTTCATTTTTTAACGAGGTTGATACAGGAAAAAAATATCATCGCTGCATCCAGTTTCATTTTTTAACGAGGTTGAGACAGGAACAAACTATCCTCACACTCACTGATTCATTTTTTAACGAGGTTGACACAGTAAAAGGAACTTTCCTCGTAACATCCAATTTCATTTTTTAACGAGGTTGAGAGAGGAACAAACTATCCTCGTACTCACTGATTCATTTTTTAACGAGGTCGACATAGTAAAAGGAACTTTCCTTGAAGCAGCCTGTTTCATTTTTTAACGAGGTTGGTACAGGAAAAAACTATCCTCACAACACTGATCATGGCTTCCAACTGGAAGAAAGACATGTCAGTGGACACACCTTGATCATGGCTTCCAAGAGGTCTTCATCAGAAGGAAGAATACTTCTCTGGAAGGAACACATGTCAAGGGACTCAAAAGGGATAAGGACATCGTGTTCAAGTAATGCCATAGAGTTTTCCATGTCAATTACCGGATCTAAATCAAAGGAAGATGAGCAAACAGTGAGAGGCTCACTTACATCGGTAACTGAAAACATGGGACCAGTTGCCACATAATTAACCCGTGGCAGGGTAGATACTACTTTAGAATTAGGAACATTTAGGGGTGTCATATTATTGGTAGTTGAGACAAGACTAGGGAACGAAAGCTGGTCTACAGTCACAACACTGCCATTGTGAGGGAAAGACATCACGCGAAAGAGTGTCGATACAACAACTTTCATTGCATAAACATAGTCTTGTCCAAGGAGTAAATTGAAATCCAAGGGACCTCGAACTACCATAAGATCAATACAGACAGTTTTACATTCCAAGGTAATAGAAAACTTAGGAAGGATCCCTAAAGGTTCACTAATGGTTCTGTTAAAAGCTTTCAGATTCTGCGTAATAGGCGCAAGCTGAGGGGAACCCATAGCTTTCCAAATAGTTGAGGATAAAATACTAACAGAAGCACCTTCATCTACTTGAGTACGATGTATGTCCCTACCACCAGCCTTGATAATGATTTGGAAAGGGATGGAGGAAGGAAGACGAGGTTCTGTCAGTCTATTCCAATCAAAGGAAAAGACCTCAGTACTTGGAGGGGGTTTTGTAGAAACAGGTGAAATGCCCCCTGGCGTAGAAGAATCTGATGTAACAAAAAGAACCTGAGCCGTATGAAGTTCACTCTCTAAAGGGAAAGTGGGATCGACCGAATGTGAAATTGAATCGACCACTTGATCAACTAATGGATCATCAACCTGAGTGACATGAGTTTCACTCTCTGATGGAAGAGTGTGATCGACTGTACTTGAAATTAGATCAATCACTTTGTCAGTTGACGGTAGGTTGGGAGAAAGTTTACGTTAACCAGTTGGAAATTCTTGCTGTGGAACAGTAAGGTTTTCCAACAATCTTGAGGCTTCATCCATGTGAGGGAAAATGTGAGTTTGATGACTCCCTTTGCATAACTTACAAGGAAACCTATCTTTACCCTTTTTCCCAGGAACCTGACTATCACTGGTTGATGGATCAATGGAAAGTTGATGAGATTTTTCTGACCATACTTCCAAGACCTTTGGAATACCAGGACAATTGATAAAGAAGTGGTCACCCTTACAAAGCTTGCAAGGGTATTTGGGTTTATGATGCATGTCGGAGTTTTCCTCAACACAAATAACACTTACAGTCGTGGTTGGTTGGTTGACTTCTTTCTTATCTTGCTTCTTCTTCTTCTTTTTCTTCTTCCCTTTCTTCTTCTTCTTAGCCACCTGGTTACTAGCATCAAGGCTTTTAACAAGCGAAGAGGAAGAAATGGAGGAAGAAAAATTAGGCGAAGAAGGTAAAGGGTCAACAGAAGGTTGGTGATGTTGAGATGGTGAACTCTGTTGAGGTGAAGCATTCGGTTGAGGTGGAACAATTGGAGTATTTGGGGCCAACGAAGTTGAAAATAACCATATCGGTAAACCTATTGTAAATCTAGGTAATAAAAAATTAGCCATGTAAGGCGGACCAACATTTCCAAAGAAAGGAAAAGTACTAGGATCCTCGTTAAGAGGGGTTCCTTGGTCGGTAAATTCCGGAACATTTGCCATTATATCTAACTTCAGTGAATTTTATTAACAATTTAAAACTAAAATTAACAATTCACAATTCACACCTATGGTCTCTAAAAGTAAAAACAAACAAATTAACACGCACTATCAAATCTAGGAGTCAAACCACACACAAACAGTAACTTTCCGTACCGAAAACACTAGTTGGTGATGAAACCCAACGTCACAGAATTCAATACAGAAATAGCGGTTGGAACAGTTACCCCAGCAACCTGCTTAATGAATATACTGGCACAAGTTTCTCCACTTTAACCGTCTCGAGTGAAGTGAACCCCCAAGAAAATCCAAGTGAGTCTAGCCGACATCTGCTCCAGGTACAGTGGGATCTTCCCACCACTGTCATCTTAGGAAGAATCCTAAAGAATATGGTCACTAAGGTTACCAACTGGAACAAATATACCTGGGGGAATAGTCTACGATCCGATACGCACGCAAGGGCAGAGTAGCAAGCTCAATCCCCTTGAAGGCTCCTTGACATAATCCAAGGTTTACCAACAAGTGACCCTAGGCTCCTCGACAATGGTTAATTGGAGGTTTATTGTTTTTAATACGTGAATATCTGGCGTCTGTCCCAATGAGGAAGGATTGATTCCCACACTGGTTCGGACATGATCTCGTGCTTCTCCTTTAAGAGGAGCTTTCCCAGAGCATAAATGCAACAATTGGATTTCTTCCTACTGCAAGATACAGCTACTTGTTTATTTTACTGTCTTGGAGAGTTAATTACTCTCCTACTCCAAGACACTAGCCTAAGCTATGTTCGTATATCAGAGCGCTAGAAATGTAAAAATTACTAGATGAATTTTAATTAAGCGCTGTGTTATTTAGGCTGTTATTACTCAAAGGGGTAAATGGATACGAAACCAATGGTGTTATGACCCGACTCAAAACTAAATGCAATCGAATATGATAATTTAATCCTTTCAATTCGATGAATCCTAACTAAAGTAAGGAGAGAGTTTCCATTCACTTCCAACAATGCAAAAAATTGATCACTAAGAGAAAATATAACAAATTCTCTAATGCACTAATTTCATCAAGAAAAACTAATGCAAATCAATTCCAAAATAGTTTATTTTATTTTATTTTTGTGTAAATTCAAATCAAAGAAAACTGATCTAAATCTACGATTGATTTTTCAGAATGTAAACTATGCAATTATAATCTATGCACATTTCACTTGAAAAGTATGCAAATGTAATCTATGCACAATTCACTTGAAAAGTATGCAAATGTAATCTATGCACATTTTTCATTCATATTCTGAAAATGAGAATTCTAATTATGCAAATGTGATCTATGCAAGAGAATTCTCAAACACAAGACGATTCTAATGTAATCTAAGAACCAATCAAGTGCAAGTCGAGAAAATTGGGTGAGAGTTCCAAAGATCAAAAAATAAAAGCACTCAAAGGTGATTAACACTCATACACAATTTAGCCCCCCCTAAATTGTGAAAGGACTGAGAGAAACCTCCAAGTAATGACCAAAGGAAAACAAATCAAGAATTTCTCAAAAAGAGACTCAAAACACCTAATTGATTAAAGCTTAGAGCAGGAATTCCAATGAAATTAACCAAGGAAAGTTTTTGACAGGGAACAAGCAGGTCTGGGCAATGGCTAAAACCTATAAACAAATTCTAAACTGATAAAAAAGAGAAAAAATTAAAATTTTTCAAATTTTTGACAGGGTACGCAAGCAACCTATTTACACAGGTGCATCCACGCTCTGTGCACAAAGCAAAAGTGCGTACAGGTACGCACTGTGCTTAACTCAGAGGGTGCGTACCTCTCCCAAAACTATGAAAAATGAAAACTAACTCAAAATTAACTAAATTCACCCAATCCCACAATCATCAAGTCAAAAACAGAAACAGGAAATCAATGTTTCTCAAATCAAAGTATCAATCAAAAGAGAAATCAATCAAATCCATGGATTCCCCAACAGAGTCGCCATTTTGTCATGCAGAAAGAGTCAATTTTGCGGACAAAACTGACCTCCCTAGAAACTAAGGTGTTTCTAGTGACAAACAAAACAATCAAGCACTATCTTTCCCTAAATATGCATTTAAAATAAAAGCAACCAGGTGTTTAAGGCTTACCTTTAGTCCAATGCTGTTTGTAGTAGCCAAGCCTCTTCGATCCAGATGAGTTCCTTCTCCTTGAAGCCTGCATACACTAACAAGCAAACGATTACGTAGCACCTGAATAACTCATATAATAAAACATATTCATCATAAAGACCAAGGAGTTTATCAAACAAATTATATATAACAACTTTTTGAGAAAAATGAACTTAATTGTATTAATTGGAAACAAATAAACCTTACAACTAATGCCTTGGTGTTGTGCAGGTCCCTCCCAGGGTCCAGCAAGAGTTCTCCTCTACTTTGATCAGCTCACCCACTTCCAAATGAAGCTAAGAAAGGAATGTGATCTCTCCTCTCAAGCTCTATAAGGGAGTCCTAATTTCAGCAGCATCTACCCTTAGGAATGTTCAGCTTTCAACCTCCCTTGCCTCTGGCCCAATGCCTGTATTTATAATGCTTTGGAGGAAGTTAAACAGGTCCACCATCAATGGGATAAGCCCCTCTTTCAAAGGGATAGCTCCCCTCTCCATGGGATAAGTTCCTCTTTCATTGGGATGCATGAACCATCTGGAGGCGCTCAATCCATGTCAAACCATCTTCTACAATGCTCTAGAATTGACCGCAAGTAAGTTTTTTGAAGTAAAACTTGCGCCTTTTGACTTTTACAGGGGTACGCACCCACCCCTTTACAGACAGAGCGTACAAGTACGCAGGTATTATGTACTTGAGGTGCGTGCACGCAGGTAAGAGTAAGAGAAAGTGCGGAACCAGAGTTATATTGATTTTTCAAAGGCTTTCTCTCTTTTTTGGAGTTTGACATGAGGAGCAGAGGTATAAGACTTGCCAAGGAGGACAGTATGGTTATTGATGGAGCCATACTGACTGCAAATAGTCATGGTGACAAATTTTAGTGTAACATCTACAATCCTTAAGTTTTTCCCTTGCCTATTAGAACTGCACAATGTAAAAAAATACCAACCTCCCTTGGCCTTCGAAACTGCACAGATGCTTCCTCTAGTTTCCTTCCCTCAGTTGGAACTCAATGTATCTAGAAATTGCACAGTTATTTCCCTCAAGCCTATCAGCTGCCCAGTCCCCCTTGCGTCCTAAAACTACACAAGTTGTCCTCTCAGGGCCTCATCCATCAACAACCAATGCCTACTTGAACTATGTAATTATGTCCCTTAGTGGGCACTCTGCAGTCTCAGTGATCAACCTTGAACCTTGGCTGCATGAACTGTGCAAGTGCACAGTCAGTGGGCCTTCTCCCTTGACCTATCACTTAGTCCCTACCTAGTTCATGAATCAAAGTGATCTATCCTAGGCTAGGGTTTTTGAGATTGATGTCATATCTCCATGAGTGAGTTGCACATGTAGGTACTCTCTTATACTATGGAAAGATGATGAAGAAGGTGATGAATAAGGAGGACACTCTAGATGCCACTTAAGGAGCTGAGGAGAAAAGGTAATGATCATATAAGAAGACCAAGGAACCCTAGAGTATGATAGAATATTAGAGATTGGGACTGCATGAAGACTCCATTTGATTCACAGCCCTTTGGAGGGTAGGTATGAAAAACAAAGCACATATTTCATGAAGTTGAAATGCACCTCTTAGTGTAGTATGAATGTTGGCTTACCATTTTAATATCATTATGTCTTCAATGACATGTATGTTCACAAACACTGAAAGTCATTCCATGTGTTTTCGCAAAGTGTTTCACTCCATTTTGCAAGATAGGAAATATGTCATCTTTTTGCATGTTAGTTGTCGCACTTTATGCATAAGTTGATTCTGGTGGTTCCAAGGGCTCATGTTTGTGTTTATGAGTTTTCCTAACCATGTCAACACCTATCACACTCATTCACAAAGTTTTTAGCATGGTTGTCATAAAATCTATCTTAGATGTTCCATTTGTGGTAGTTGGTCATAAAGCAGTCACACACAAGTGAAATTGTTGTTCATGTGTCATGGGTGGTCAATGTTGTTGATTCGTCAAGTATTCTAAATGTTAGGGCACAGTCAAAACTTCCTCACTTCACCTATCAGTCTCACTGGTCCAATACTTAGTATTTTTCGAGGAAGCTTCCCGACCCTTCAAATTGGCTTCACTCAAACATCTTGGACTATGCATTACGTAGTTCTAGTTAGTGGGCTATGACCTTAACCCTTGGATCCATGAAATGTGCAGTTCCTATCTCCCATGACTGATGCATTGTGAAATTCATAAGCCCAAGACCTAACCTTCCCTTCTAGAATTGCGTAATATTTTTAGTCAGGCTTTGCTTTCTAAACTGTGGAGAAGCTACCTTCAGTGGTCCCCCCTTCATCCTGAATGGCAATCATCTCGAAATATGCATAAATCAGTCATGCTTCCTCTCATAACTACAGATAAATATTCCACAATAGATCCTCCTTCAACTGAACTCATTGTCTCTCAAAACTGCGCAAAGGCTGTCCCTGAGTCAAACCTGAATTGTGCGTTGCGTAGTTCTAGGCCTCAAGCCTAAACCCTAGTTGCTAGTAATACATGATGGGCAGTCACTGAGCCTCCCTTCCAACTTATAACTTAGTTTTAGCTCAATCCCTAGATTAGAATGCACCATCTTAGGCTAGGACGTTTTTGGGTTGATGTCGTCTCATCATGAGTGAATTGCAAATAAAATAACTTGGCGAGATGATGCAGAGAGAGATGAAGGAGGAATACATGTGTTACCGGGAATAGTGTCTATGCAGAACTGCTAATCCCACTAAGGATGGTAGCAAGCTTAGAAACAAATAAAGTAAAGCTACTTTCGTATCCCTTTATGACTAATAGATAAGAGAAGAATGGAGGGACCAACCTCAATCTTGCGCTTGGTTCCTCACTTGATTCTTCTCCCTTCTGATAGATCTTTGTCGCTTGCTTCCTCGTGAGCCCAGCTTCAAAGAACAACTGTGAAATCAAAGTAGCACAATACTCTCCGAGAACAAAGATCTATTGGCATAAACAATAAAAGATCAGATGTATATTGACCATACATAAACATATATCATAAAAATATGCAAGGACATGGAGGAAAACTTGAATAGCTTTATTCATATCAAGAAAAGAACATGGGAGGATTACAACCAATTGTTCTGACCCAGCGTCATCCTCTCAGCAAGAAGCCCTTCTTCACCTCATGAAAAGCTTAGATCACCCAACACTATGATGTTGCAGCAATAAACCAACAGCACTTCCTTACAAGATACAAAATTCTAGCCTCTTGGATCTCTGGGATGAGGGATCCATATATAGATGTTTGAAAGGAGGGTGAGTCAGCTTCTGGGGTTTGATTAGTGTCCTCTATCTGATAGTTCTTGATGCCACTTGGAGAATGATGATCTCTTACTCAACCCTAGGCAAATTCAGGGAGGCAAGTGTCACAGGAGAAGTTTCTGGAAGATTCCATGATTTTCCACCTTGCACACTGCCTCTACCATTTGTCCATTCTCGCCCATCACACCCCATGGAACAGATTTTCAACATGCATCGCACCCTCTTTGTGTATTTAGGTGGGATGCAGTGCACTTTGTCTATGGAGCAGGAGAGATGGCCCAGTTTTGACCAGGTCTGAGTAGTTTTTCATGGAGAACTTCTGGGAGATGATGTGATTAGCTGACCTTGTTCTTTTAGGGGTTGGAACAACACTTTTAGGGACTTAGGAGCCCTTGGTTTATGGACATTTAGGATTGGGGTTGTAGTGCCCAAAAATGTCTATAACAGTTGCCCCCTAAAGCATGAGGTTGTTAATTAATTTTTGATGTCGGGTGAAATGCTTTATCATGAGGATCCGAAGTTTTTCGAGCTGGAAGGCGACCTGTAATAAGATACAATACAACACATTATCTTCATAATATTTTTCATTTCCTGGTTGAGTCGGGCATTCCCATGCTCAGCTTTATAAATTCATTTTCATGTACATAGGACAGACAATCGTCTAAGTGCAGACTGATGATTCCGGTAGAGCCATCATCCCTTAGGTTGGATGATTATCTGTGCAGCAATGATGTACACTGGATGTCTTTATTTCCTGAATGTATCTCGCAGCCCGGATGGATGAAACTAGATCTGGGGTCTTCAATCTCGTTCGATCTTCACTTGAAGTACAGGTCAATCCATGTGAGAGATGTTCTGGAGTCGAACATGGAAAGACATTTCCTGATTACCAGCCAATGATGTACGCTGTTAACAGGCACAAGAGGAATCACCAATAATGATGATGACCCTCAAGGTACTACAGTACAATCTGCACAGTGTGAAAGAGAGTCTTGGCGTCGAACACCATGCAAAATCTTTCGGTTGAAGGCCAGTGATGTAAACCTTCGCCGAAAGTGAGAAACTTGTCATTGAGGCATGCAAGCTTCAAAGTACTGGAAGGGTTGTTCCTAAATCAACTTCTTGGATAATGAGCTGATGTCGACAAGAAGCGATCCGTCATAGGAGGGCCTTAATGAATCCCACATCTATGACACGGGATGGAGCAAATGATTTTAATGGCGGTGAAAATGATCTGAGGACACAAGGTTCAGGATGGCGGTCATGAAAATATGGAGAATGAATGTATTGCAGTGGGTGAGACACAGGTGAATTCTCTGAGTGACTTCTCTTGAACATATCGGCGACACTGAAATGATGGATTGGTAGCATTAACCCCCAATATGGATGGTGTGATGGAACCATGGTGATGTGATCGGTGAATGTAACAACCCAACCCGACTCGGATGCAGAGTGAAAGTGTCATGTTCAAGAGCGACTTGCTACCAACAAAGTTTTTTCAAGTTTTCTTCCCAATTTTCCCCAGTCATTGCTAACCAGTACCTCTTTATTTTTGTCAAGCTTGAGGAGGATAACAGATGCTTGTTCTATAATCTGCCCTTTGGGCAAACCCATCGCTATGTTTTAATGAGCCTAGTGATAGTGAAACTCGGTCTTGTCTGTAATGGACAAGTTTGTCGCTATTAGCTTTTAATGAGTTTAATGACAAAGACAACTCGGTCCTTTTCAATTTTAGAGAGTCTGAAAGGGACGTAAAGGAAACTCCAATAGTTCCTTTTTCGTCATATAATCCCTTAGGTCCAAAAAAGTATAAAACAATATGAAAGGGATGAATTTTTGGTAATTTTAACGACTTGAACAAGACAAGCGCTTGATCTTTTTGTGTAATAATCCCTCGGGTCCAAAAAGATTAAAATCTAAAGGAGGGATAGCACTTCCGGTCACTTTAATGATCTGGAGAGGCCAATTGCTCGGCAATATTTTCATTTTTTACGAGTCAGATGAAAAGAGCTTAAAGGAGACTCGTTTTTTGAGGAACGAGTGATAATTTCGGATAGCAACTGATTCTAGGTAAGGTTTGGAATTTTCCAATCACGGCAGTGTCACAAGGATGGCTAAATGTATCACTTTTCGTAGCTGTTCCTCAAAAGGGTAAACAATCAAATGGAGGTGAATGATTGGCCAATATGGAGTGGAGGTGATGATGAGAACATGACCAAGGCTTCAAAGGCTGACGATAAGGCATTCACAATGGTTATTTACCAGAGGTTGGTTCACATTTTAATGAGCTTAAACTTTGGGGGAAACATTTGCTCATTGCTTATGATTATTTTTTAACGAGCTTGAATTCCGCGTTAAAACTGCTCGATATAATGGTCATTGATTTTCTTGATTTTACCATTGACAACTTTGTTCTTTCAAAGGTTGTACTGCCTGCTCAATTGCCTCATTAAACTAGTTAGAAACGAACAATATATGTTTGAGAAATGAGTTACAACACTAATATTTTACTTGAATTACGTGAAAAGTAATTTAAAAGTGCTTTTTACCTCTCATTTTACCATTTCATTTGAACTTTGGTTTGTTGGAGCTTTGGAGGTGCTTTTTCCCCTTGATTTTCACCAGCTGATTCTGGGAGATTCTGTGGACAATTCTTGGCACCCACTGGACCAGGTAGGAGCTAAACCTGAGCTCTTCAGTTTCATCCTTTTCTTTTCCAATTCTGAGCATGTTTTCTGGTTTTTCTAAGCCTCTAGGGTTTGAAAAACTTGCCCTGGCTCCATCGCACCTCTTCTACATCAAAAGGTGCGCTGAATGCTGGCTTGGCCATTGGCCAGTCAGCATGCATCCCACCTAGAACAATGCTGGGGTTGCGATGGGTGCAAAGAGGGCAATTTATGCACAGTTTTCTATGGAAATTTTTGCCTGTTTTTCACCAAATCAGGATCTTGACTCTTCTCTTATTTGTTTCAGAGATTTATCAGAGAAAAATGCCTGTTACATGGCAAGAACATGAGCATGAAGAAGAGGAAATGCTTGCTTTACATGATCCGGTTACGGTAAATGCACTGCGGAACTGTGGCCTATTCAAGTTTTTCCGCATCTCTAGCATGAGGCAACAAATCAACTTGTTGCAGTATTTCCTCGATGCATGGGGACCTACCACCCAGGAGTTCCAGATTAGGGGCAAGTCCATCCCCTTGACTATCGTGGACATCTATTCTTTGACCGGCTTGTCAAGGCGGGGCGCCCCTATCTCATTATCAGGTCCAGCCCGTGGAGGTGAATCTGTGAGAGATTACATTCGCAGGTATTGTAGAGAGGGATCTCAGCCGAGTAAGGATGGCAAGATCCATATCCGAGATGTCACTGACAGGTCCATTAGGACTATTTTGTTTACTCTTGCTAGACTGGCTGGTAGTGCAGTGCTACATGTGGCGAACAGGTCTTATATGCAGTATGCTTTGGAATGCCTTGAACCAAAGGTGTTCAACTGGTGTGATGCAATACTCTTTGGGATGAGAGAACAACTGGCCAAGGTGAAGAATGGAAAATTGAAGAACTTCGGCTATGGCTCTATTTTGACTGCCTTTGCCTTGGAAAAGATCCCGCTGATGCAGCCGCAGTATGTTTCACTTGGTTTACCTCCACTGACTCAGCCACAGATGCAGAGATGGATTGACCTTATGGCCCGACATGCTGGTCAGTCCCAAGTTTCCTTTTCTGATACTTTCTTCGAGTGGTTCAACCATCAGGAGATGGTTTTTTCCGAGTATCCATATGCTGGTATGGATTTCCGGGGTGATCTGGATTTGGTACTGCCTGCCGGCGAGCAGTGGGGTGTCATTGGTAAATTATTTGACCATATTTCTATTTATGGTTTCTCTTTATAATGTCCTTGTGATTTCTTCTATCAGGACTAACAAAAACTCATGTGCTCATGTAGATGTTGGACCAGTCTAGCCGGTAGTACGCCGGAGAGTGCCAGCTGCCGCTCTAGTGGGAGAGGTTGTGGGAAGGGTTATCCTTCACGACCTTGATGTGGCCGAGACCCTTTCAACATTGCAAGACCAGGTCGAAGGCCTCACTCTTGGTATTCCATATGTGAGGACTAACGAGCTGCCTTTGAGGTTGCAGCGACATACTACTATGTGCCGAGTCGATGGACTAGGCTTTTACGCATGATTGCACAAGCGGTGACATGTTATCACTAGCATCATTAGACTAGGGTGCCCCCTAGCATCATTAGACTAGGGTGCCCCCTAGCATTTTGAGTTTTGGGTCATTTGACCAATTTTGTCTTGGTTACAGAACATTATGTGTAAACCGTAAACAGTTATATATATGTTTTTGATTTTCGGAACTTTATTTTGGCTAAGTTACCTGATGCAAATATTGATAAAATGCTTCTTTTATAAATGTTGCAAATGTCTATCTAACACATAATTTGCCAATGAGTCTGTTAATGTGTTTAAGTTTCTGGAAATATGCTAATATTGAATAAGATAAAATTGCCTTTCCAAAATCTTGACCCTTAGGAACATGCGATAAATAGCTGGATTTTGCACAGAGTAGATACCAGTGAGTTGTAGTATGACGAGCTGCGAGTCTAGCCTAAGGACAAATCAGCTTATGCCATGTGTGATGGCATCAGAGAGAAGTTCTATCAACGCGCTGTATTCAACGATGTTATTTGTTGACTGACCAACACATACCCCTCTGAAACTTACTAACTCGCCGCTTGGATCAAAAATGGCCCATGCTGCAGAAGATAGATTCTGCGAACTAGAACTTGCTCCATCGACATATCCAACAAAAGATTCCAATGAGTTTGACATCTGCGACAAATGAAAAGAGTGGATTACTTGACCAAAACAATAACTCTTAGTGAAAACAAAAACGTAACAAAAACATATTGGTTACCACACTGAATCATGAGTAGTAACGCTTAAGGTACAACCCATTACACGGTTGTGTCAGTGGAATCCCGTCATAATCCATTAACTCGTAGGCTCTTTTTTCTAATACACGTTTAACAATATAAGGGCCCATCCACAAAGACTTGAGTTTACTTGCTCCCAATTTATCAGATTCTTAGTTGTAAAGTAAGACCAAGTCGCCTTCTGAGAAGACACGAGGTTTGACATTCTTGTCGAACTGTGCCTTGACTTGTTTCTTATGGGCTTCATTAGCCAAAGCGGCATCACAATGGGTTTCATCCAATTAGATTAGTTCCAAGAAACGAGCCTCCTCTTCTGAAGTTCCAGGGAGAAGGTCGATTGCGAGTTTGAGGGACGAGATTTCACATTGAACCGGTAGGATTGCTTCTAGGCCATACACCAGTTGAAAGGGTGTAAACACGGTTGCATTTCTTACCGATATTCGGTATGCCCACAAGGCTGAGTATAGGATTAGGTGCCAACTCCTTTTGTGGACTCCAATCATCCTTTGCAGCATCTGCTTCAGGATTTTGTTGATTGCTTCAACTTGTCCATTAGCCTACGGGTAATAAGGAGTAGAGCTGTCGTGGGACAACCCTAGTTTGGCAGCCATTTCAACCATCATGTGATTGTGAAAATGCGATCCATGATTTGTAACAATGGCTTGTGGAACGTCGAATCTGGTGACTACATGATTGAAAAAGAAAAGGGAAGCCGTTTCTCCGGTGTTGTTTAATGTAGGCATCGCCTCGGCCCATTTGGTAAAAGAGTCTACTGCGATTATGATATACCCATGCCCCCCGGTCGAGGTGGGGTTACATGTCATGAAATCTATGCGCCATTTGGTGAATGTCCCAACAACAACTATTGGTTGCAGAGGTGCGGGTGGTCTTCTAGTTTTGCTATCGAAAATTTGACATGCATGGAAACTTCTGACTGCGGTTATGCAATCTTTGAACATGGTCGGCCATAAGTATCCTGCTCATAGGATTTTTTGCGCTGTAGTGTAACCAGATTGATGCCCCCCACATGCACCTGAATGATAGTCGTTCAGGACTTTTTCGGCCTCCTCATGGGTGAGGCACCTCCTCAGAACTGTATCGACACCACGTCGATAAAGCATATCACCGACGATCATGTAGTCTTTTGATTGGTATCGAATACGTTTTTGTTCCGAGCAAGAGGTATTAGACCTATATTTTTGGGTTTGGAGATAGACGATTATGTCTCCATACCACTGATTGCTTGAAGATATTAGAAACAAAGATTCATACACGATGGTTTCTTCAAATGTTTCATCATTGGATGACGATGGGAGATCGCATAGTAATTCTGCAAAAACCAGGGATTTCTTTGATTTGGATTTTACAAATTCCAGATCAAATTCTTGAAGGATTGATATCCATTTTGAATATTTTCGTCCCAGTAACTGTCGCGACAATATATAAGTCATGGGGTTGCAATATGATAGAATGGTAGTTTTTCGAAAGAGGACATAGTGTCGAAATCTCTGTATTTCTTGAACAGCTACGAGAGCCAGCTTTTCAACATATGAATACTTTCTTTCTCTATCATTTAAGTTTCTACTCAAATAATATATTGGATGTTCGACTCCATTGAATTCTTGAACCAAAAGCATTGCGATGGTTGTATCTGCTGCAGCTAGATATAGGTTAAAGTCTTTTTGATAATTAGGAGCGTACATTAATGATGCTTTTGTTAGGGATTCCTTTAAAGCATCAAAGGAAGCTTGCGTGACCTGATCCCATTCGAAGGGTACTTATTTTTTCAAAAGACGTGTATAACCTTTAGCAAGTTCAGCGTAATTTGGAATGAACCTCCTTAGAAAGTTTGCTTTCCCTTGGAGTTTCTGTATTTGAAGCAAATTTGAAGGTGGAGGAAAATTTATAATTTCCTGAATCTTACAAGGGTCGAGATGAATCCCGTCCTTTGAGACCACAAAGCCAAGCAAATGACCAGAACTGACACAGAACACACATTTGTGTGGATTGAGTCGTATCTTGTAGTGTCGGTAGCGTAGAAATATTGCTCTCAAATGCTGCGGATGATCAGGCGGTTTTTGTGAATGAGCCAAAAGATCGTTGAGATATGGTTGAACGATGTTTTTGATGTCATGGAAGGCATAATTCATTGCCCTCTCAAAATTTTCCCCTGCGTTCTTTAAACCAAAGGGTAGCTTGCGATATGCAAATGTGCCCCATGGACAAATAAATGCAGTCATTGACTGGTCCTGTGGGCGGATATTAATTTGATTATACCCGGAGAATCCATCCATAAATGAAAAGATTTCACATCCGGTGCATTCGTCAATTATCTGGTCAATAAAGGGTGTAGGATAGTTGTCTTTTGGACAAGCTTGGTTTACATCCCTATAATCGATGCACACTCTAATTGTTCCTTGTTTCTTCATCACAAGAACAATATTAGATACCCAATCTGTTAGAGGAACCGAGTAAATGAAACCAGCATGGGGAAGTTTTTCAACTTTTGCCTTGATGGCAATGGCTTTCTTGGGGTGCACCTGCCATAGCCGTTGTCTTACTGGTTTGACATATGGATACATCTTTATCTCGTGTTCAACTATATTCGAACCAATGCCTGGCATTTCATCATATGACCAAGCAAAGACATCTCTGAATTCGTGAAAAAGAGCTTTGTATATTTCTAGTTCTGAAGGAGAACAGCTTTTGCCGACATGAATATTCTCTACAACATCTGTTTTGGTCGAGATATTTATGGCTATAGTCTCTTCGATATTGGACAAGTTTCTCTCGGAATCCACCGTATTTACAGTATTTGATAGGAAATCAAAAACTGAAGGATGATTAAGGTCATTAGGAGTATCTTCTTGACAATCCGGAAGATGGGAACGATGGTGGTAATCTTCCCATGGCGCCCCATCAATTATCATTGACTGAATAATTCCTTCGTCTGTGTTATGCACTTGTGACCAAGGATCTAAAGGGGTGTCATATTCCTTAGACCTATCCATCCAAACGCTTGAGGAGCATTGATTTGGGTTTGCCTCCCATGCAAAAAACATTGATTGCTACAATATTTCTATTGAGGTTGGAGGCAATACCCGTGGATGATCCATATTAACATCGATTTCTAAGATCTTCTGCATAGAAGATATCATATTGCAGGTCCCTACCATTGCTACTTCCGCCAGATTGATTGGAGGGGGGAGTGCAAAGGTCCCCATTAATACAGGGTCTTTTAGTAGGCCTACTCCAATATTTTGAAGTGAATGGGGGCTTCCATGGATCATTGGAATGCTTCCCGTAACTTGGGAGCTATTGGGGAGAAAAGTTTGTTAGTCGATGATTGTGATTCCCCCTTGAAAAGGAAATGCAATCTTCCTGAAGTAGGTCTACACAACGGTAGCCATAGCATATATCCAGGGCCTTCCCAGTAGGATGTTGTAATCGAGGTTTCCGTCGATCACTTCAACATCTATTTCTACTGTTTCCCCCCTAGTTCAACTTGCAAGTTACTTAAAATCCCATATGGGGTATATGTTCATCCATCAAATGCTTTAAGTGTTGTCGAAGATCACGATAAGGTTGGAGATCCTAAAGTTTTCCACCAACTCATTGACGTAATACATGTAGATGCCCCCTCATCAATAATTGTTCGATGAATAGTTTTGTTGAGGGATTTCACTTGAATGAGGAAAGCTAGTTGAGTTGGTAATTGAGTATCATATCCTTTGTGATTAAAGGACACAAGATTAGAATCCTTTGGGTCAATCCCACCTATTGCTGATAATAAAGCGTGATTTTGGGAGGGAAAATTTTGCATTACCTCGACTGTCGACATAGCAGATGGCGATTGGGCCAAATCTTCCACTATATTATAATACTGTGTTGCTCTGGCATGCAGATTAAATGTTGACTTGTGTACTACTCCCTTTGGCGGTTTTATTGTCAGTTCAGGAACGATGGGTGGTACAACTTCTGTCGATGTTGTTGTCGAACTACTAGGTTGATCGATGTCCTTACTGTTCGACATATGTGGATTCCCGTAATCTTTGTTCCTTGTCGTTATCAAAGCATCATTTTTCTGTTTCGAAACCGACAACATCAGTACTTGGGACGGGGAAGCATTGTCACTAGCAACCAGATTTTTTCCTGGATTTGGAAACGGATCAGTTAATACTGCTGAGGTTTTTGAATTCTTGGTGAATTTTCTAAGCTCAGCTTTATATGGACAATCTTTTGTCGAGTGATCCTCATCACATATAAAGCATGGATGATTCAGTTTCCTATCTCTGGAAGGGTTTGCAGAAGATTTTTTGGGTGATGATTCTCCTTGTTTCTTCTTCTTCCCTTTGTTTTTCTTCTTGCCTCCTGGTTGCTTGGTTTCTTTGCCTTTGTCAGTTGAGACGGCATTTACTTCCGAGGCGAGAAGTTCTTCATTTGCATTTTGACTAGAAATCTTACGGGCATTTTTAGATGTGGCCTTTGTCGATTTCGTGTTTGTCGTGCCTATCACGCCGTCACTGACATGAGAGTCATTGTTTGATTTAGGAGGAGGAGGAACGGAAAATTCTGGTCTGGGAGCATCAAGGATTTTATCGTAGAGCGTGCCAGACTGAGTATAAATCAAGTCTAAGTACTGTGCACGAGCAATAACTTGCTCTTCAGTGACGACTCCTCCGTTTGCCACATCTTCTATAATTGAAGGTAACAATGACTTGATAAACCATTTAGCTAAAAGCTAATCAGGAACGTACATTTTTACCATTCTACGATGAAGTTTCCACTCATGAATATGATTGGATATGTGAGTGGCTGTCGTTTGTTTGAAGTTGGTAAGAAGTTCTGTTCCCGTTTCGTACCTTATAGGTAACTGAAAATGGGTTAAAACGGTTATGGTTAAGGTACTGAGTTATCAAATGAAGCTCTAGGTAATTCGATATACCATTTTGCCATCGGACCAGTTAACGTTCTTTGACAGAGGTGAAGCCTAATCGAATCATCATTTAGGGTGTTTGATGAACACCACAGATGAAAGGTCATCACCTGGTTCGATGGGTCTTCACCCCGATTTCCATTAAATTTAGGAATATCTGACGGAAGTTTATGCAGAATCGCTGGCCACCAAGGGGCATAAGCAATTGGATCGTTTGTTAACCGATTTAGATCCGGTAACTCTAAAGTTGCCACGAAGGGTAACTGTTGATTCAATTTTGGCGAAGCATACCCAGGGTAAGATGGAATTGCCTAAGTAGTTGGTCTTTGCATACCAACATAATGCATTTGATGTTGGTAACTTTGGTAAGGTTGAGGGGCATAACCATGGTAGAATGGTTGATTTTGACCATTTTGAATATATGGTTGCCCACTATTTGCAAAGATTTGTTGCTCAGACCCTTGGTAAACTTGTTGGAATTGCGGTTGTTGATATTGCACCAGCCATGGTTGCGAAGCCATGTGCTATTGTCCAATACTGGCTGTTTGACCAAGATGAAGGGTAATTGTACCCATTTGGGCCTGTGTCATTCCACTAGTTGGCGATTGTGGTTGGGTCGCGGGGGCAAGTGGCTGTTGCATTACCACCTGAGAAACCTGAGGTTGGCATACAACCGACAATGCTTGTACTTGCGACACCGTCACAATAGCTGGCGTAGTTGGTATATTTGACATAGGTAAAAAATTTTGCATCGAATATACAACTCTTGGTTGTTGAGGCAGTATTGGCACCCAACCGCTAGATGTAATTCCAACATAACATAAATTTTGTTGTGAACTCTCGTATGGTTGTCCTCCCGGAGGAGACAATGAAAGGGTATATTGCCCCCATACGGCGGTAATCCAGTACTTAAAGGAATTGATTTTCCTTGAGGACCGGACTGCCCAAATTGAGACCCTGAAGGATCAATTTGCTGAGACTCAACATGAGAGTTCCTGGATACTATTCCGGATGAACAAACAGGAACGGACCACACTGTCGAAATAGCCCCTATGTGGGCCCCTTCTAGCGATTGAGAGCTAGTTGGGACAGATGGTATGCCGACGAACATTGTTGGAGTGACAACAGGAAGTTCTGTTGTCGCTGTGTTGGATGACACAGTCCTAGAAGTTGACGGTTGTTCAGACATTTCGAGTCTATCCAAAAGATTGCCTAGCGATTCTACAGGAGCTTCCGATAACGGTAGGCTAATTTCTGACGAAGAGGGATACAGGGCAATCTCAACTCCAAATTGAGATGGAGTACTAGACTGAGGATCTTCCGCAATCTCTTCTATAGCAATCAGGCCAGGTGGAAGAGGTAGGCCGTCAGGTCCGTAAAATATTTCTGGTGCCGAAGAAGGTATAGATTCGGTAGCGACAGATCTTTGGGAAATAACACTTTCTGAATCAATTGTTAATGTAGCTGGTTCATAAATAAAAGTGTTTACCCTCACACTAGGACCAGTTCTACTGTCCCTTAGTGGCTGCTGAATTTCTTCTGTAAGGGCAGGGTTACCAGGAATGTTTGGAGTAACCGGAGTCTCTGCTGGTGTTGGAACACGTGTTCCGACTTTACCAGGGGACTTTGACCCGGTCAAACGAGTTCGCTTTGTCCGTATCAGTTTTGATTCTGGAGACAAAGACGGTTGACTCGTAAGTCTCCGTGAATGACGGGGTTTCGATTGACTTTCTTCCACGATTGCGTATTACTCGATCAAATAAAAATCAAAGGGGAAATATGTTTCTAAATTAAATGAATTTTAGACGCTTTGACACAACTTGCTTTTTTCAATTTTTAAGAGTCGGGAAAAAACAAAAGATGACTCTAGTCGCCTTCGATTTTTAATAAGCCTAAAGTGACAAGTGCTCAGATGGACCTTTTCCTTTAAGGAGTTTGAAAAGAAATGAAAGAGAATGCTCTAGAAGTCTAGACAGAGAGATTACCAAACCAATCGCAAAACTGCAGAATACTTTTTACGGTACGGCAGTCAATCTTCTTGAATGATGTGTTCAGTGCATTGCGATCGATAGCGCGACAGACACAGCTTCCTATGGATAAAGGATAAGGCCTATTGTGGTCTCCCAATATATACTCAACGGTACGTGGGAGCACAAGTCCGTATTGGCACTTATCATCTCAAAGTGGAGGAATCACCCAACCAAGAATGAAAGCAATAGTTACCACGTTTACAACACCGGAACACGTCTCTAGCCTAGACTTCTAGATGTTGTACGTTAGGTTCCAAAGCGTTTTTAGATTCATTGAATTTATTTTGTAGTTGATCTTGCTTATGAAATTTTTCTTTCAGGTTCACCACGTGATGTAGATGTACAATTCCTAAAATGCAGTCTAAGATGATAAACAGTCATTTAATCTTCTTTTCAGCAATGAAAATCCTAGCTACTAAGAAAAGAGAAATGATTTTCTTTCAGCATAGAGCATAGACCACACACTATATGCACTGTCCTAAATCAAAACGACAAGCAGTCTAAATGCAAATGCACATGCATGTATTGTTTTTCAGCTTTCTTAGTGTATGTAATGATAAGAAAGCTAAGTGCAAATCTGAATTATTTCCAAAGCGACAATACTCAACAAATTTCTTTTCAAAAGGAAGTGAAAGTAAGAGAGACACTTTGTGATTTCGAAATGTAAAATTGATTTTTGACACTTTAAAAACTACTAATTCAAATCATATGCAATAGTAACTTGTATAATCAGCTACCAAGCAAGGGGATTGTCTTCTATGGCTGAAAACGACATCTACGACACTTTCAGACCAAAGAACGATCGCTCGATTATGCTACTTTTTTGCGAAAGAGAACCGAAGATGATGCAAAATACATAAAAACACTTACAGTTCTTTGCACTATAGAGGCGGAAAGATGTGAAGGAAGGGGATTTTTACAGAGATATACTGACCATAGACAGCTAAACTCCAGAATAGGACTGAAAACTGTGAGTGAAAAACCAAAGTCTTAAGGTAAAGTTAACCTTATCTGACCAGTGCACCTGTTACACAGAGAACTTTGCTTTCAACACACCTACTGCACTCGGGAAGTGTGATGTAAGCAGGTTGCCTTTAAGGCAGGGTGCGATGGTACCAGAACGAAACTTTAAACAAGCCTTTACTCACAATTTACAATTCAGTTTGGGGATTGAAGCTAAGAAAGCAATGTTCAG
This sequence comes from Pinus tabuliformis, assembly GCA_031772625.1. NCBI lineage: Eukaryota > Viridiplantae > Streptophyta > Pinopsida > Pinales > Pinaceae > Pinus > Pinus tabuliformis. Next base: position 142,621,677 of record CM062804.1, on the reverse strand, counting down.
TATATGCAAAACACAGAGGTGGATCTAAGGAGGTTACTAGAGCTACCGCTCAGGGCAATTAGTCTATTTGTAGATCGATTGTTTAATTCATAAACAAAACCCTGAGATTGACTGAAGAAACATTGATCTACTTTGCATTCATAAAACAAATGCAATTCGAAGGCTAGCTGGCTTTGCTTCAGGCTCCGTCTGTAAGTTTACAAAAGAAACAAAGATAGGCTAACAAACAATCTAGTCTCTCCCCAGCGGAGTTGCCATTTTGTTACCGGGAATAGTGTCTATGTAGAACTGCTAATCCCACTAAGGTTGGTAGCAACCTTAGAAACAAACAGAGTGAAGCTACTTTCGTATCCCTTTATGACTAATAGATAAGAGAAGAATGGAGGGACCAACCTCAATCTTGCGCTTGGTTCCTCACTTGATTCTTCTCCCTTCTGATAGATCTTTGCGGCTTGCTTCCTCGTCAGCCCAGCTTCAAAGAACACCTGTGAAATAAAAGCAGCACAATACTATCCGAGAACAAAGATCTACTCGCATAAACAATATAAGATCAGATGTATATTGACCATACACAAACATATATCATAAAAATATGCAAGGACATGGAGGAAAACTTGAATAGCTTTATTCATATCAAGAAAAGAACACGGGAGGATTACAACCAATTGTTTTGACCCAACGTCATCCTCTCAGCAAGAAGCCCTTCTTCACCTCATGAAAAGCTTAGATCACCCAACACTATGATGTTGCAACAAGAAACCAACATCACTTCCTTACAAGATACAAAATTCTAGCCTCTTGGATCTCTGGGATGAGGGATCCATATATAGATGTTTGAAAGGAGAGTGATTCAGCTTCTGGGGTTTCATTAGTGTCCTCTCTCTAATAGTTCTTGATGCCACTTGGAGAATGATGACCTCTTACTCATCCCTGGGCGAATTCAGGGAGGCAAGTGTCATAGGAGAAGTTTATGGAAGATTCCATGATTTTCCACCTCGCACACTGCCTCTGCCATTTGTCCATTCTCGCCCATCGCACCCCATAGAAGGGCTTTTCAACATGCATCGCACCCTCTCTGTGTATTTAGGTGGGAGGCAGAGCACTTTGTCTATGGAGCAGGAGAGATGACCCAGTTTTGACCAGGTCTGAGTAGTTTTTCATGGAGAACTTCTGGGAGATGATGTGATCAGCTGACCTTGTTCTTTTAGGGGTTGGAACAACACTTTTAGGGACTTAGGAGCCCTTGGTTTATGGACATTTAGGATTGGGGTTGCAGTGCCCAAAAATGTCTATAACAACATGCAACTCATGACCACAACGCAAGACTTGAGATCGTTGGAGACTCCTGTCACCAAGCCATGAGGAGGTGGAAGACAAGAGTATTCTCAAGAAGACATAACTCACAACAATAGTAGTGGCATGACACTGCCACAACATCCAAGTATTTTACATTAGTAGTGCCATGTTATGTCTTGTCATGAGATATCATATGCCACATCATCATTTTGGACCATGTATATTATATTCAAATGTATTTTAAAGTGGAATTCCAAAGGACACACATGAATATGGAGAGTCATGTAAGTTGAAAAGTCATAGGAAGTTGAACAATCATGAGGGTAGTCAAAGAGTCACAAACGGGAAGCATCACACCTCGGTTATATATATCCCCTAATTGTATGAGCAAGGGATTTTTTCAACTTGGCTCCTCTCGTGAGGCATTAGAGAGATAAGCTAGTTATTTTGAGGAGCATGGAGTGGCCCCATTGCTCCACTACTAGAGCTAGTGATGTTAATTGTATACACATGTCTTGGAACTTTTGCTTAATATCATGAGCCCTCTGGGCCATCACATTCTTCATGCATGTATTATGGATATTTATAAGACTATTCTGTGAATGTTTGTAATTCATGTTTGCTTTCATTTGTATTAAATAGTTGAACTATTTCGGTTATTTTGGCACTCATCTTGTGAGAATGTGTTATGAATGTTATGAACATTGTATCATCATTGTGGACTACTTCAATAGATATTTAACATGCCTTTCCTTCACACATTGGTTTCATTACCATCTCATCTATATGGACTATTATTCTTGATGTTGTATGGGAACTTATTGTTTATGTTGGTCTCCACTAGGGTGGTACTAGTACTTATTTCTCAGAGGCTCACTTCTCCTCCCTTCTGTAGTGAAAGAAATTAGACACACATGCCAATCGATACTCAACTGGCGCACCCCCTATTGGAACAAAAATGTCATCAGGGGAAAGACCCCGGGTTCAGGCACAAGGGGCCAACAAGGATCTACTGTAGTCTAGGACAAGCTTACATTTTCACCTTACCCAAAGGGTAACGATTCCCACTCGAGGCATGTCATGACCAAAACTAATAAGGGTTAGAGGGATATCAAGGACGATCTAGAAATTAACTCATAAGTATCTTAAATAATCCATTCATCACAACATCATACTATTACAGTTACCATATTCATCTAGGAAAAGGCCATTAATATAAAATTTTGAGTAGGTCTATAAATCAGAACAATACACTTGATTATAATTCCATTCAAATTGGTTCATTCATTCATTCATTAATATTAACTCAAAGGAAGACTCATTAAAATATACATTGGGCGTAAAGACTTAATCAAATACATAAAATACCATAGCCACAATATGCCTTATACCTTAGGCCAAGTCTATCTCTGGCCACTTTGCATCTGCTCAGGTCCTCGAGACCTTGTTCTTCTATGCTTCTAACTCCTACCAGATACCAACCCCCTCTCCATGCTATATTATCCTTTTATCTTCTCTTCCGTTGTTCCCATTGCCAATTCTGTTCGGTTGTCTTTGCCCTAAGCTGCTTCCCACTCTCCTCCTTGTCCACTCAGCTATTCCTACTTTCTCTTGACACCTTGCCACAACTACCCGTCTACTGTATGTTCTTGCTTCCCTCCTCAACTATTATCATTACAACTGGACTATTGTTCCTGCCATCTATTCTCCGCCTTAATTCCTTCAAAAATTTCAAAATTTAGAATGAAGGCCCGAACAGGCCCTGACCATAGTTCTTTGACTCGTCCCGGAGTCAATATATCTCAAGCATTGTGGGTCCTATGGCTAGTTCTATGAGTGTTTCTTCCTTTTTCTACTTTGGTCATTCCTTCTGCGAGGCTACTGCTTCGGCTGTTTCTACCACATGCTAGCCTTCTTTTCCAAATGAAGGCCCCAATTAAGGAACAACTATGGTCGTTTCTTGCCTGATGTTGTTGTAGTCATTGAGCACTACTTTCCATGCATTCGTTATTGAGTCAGCCTTCTTGATGAAGTCTTATGCTGTGCTGGAGGTTGGTTGACTCAGCCTGCTTCTTTGTAATATGTTCCACTATGCTTCACTATTGTTGCAGACCTCTCGTAGAGCAAGAACATGTAGGCATACTGATTGTTTGAGGTCACAAATTTTCTTTTTAGTATTTGTAGACTCTTCCTCTATCTATTGGACTTATGCCTCAATAGAGGATGTTTCTTCATCAATCTTCTACAACCGAACTAAGTCTGTGCATGTTTTTTTGTTTGCAATGTATTTTTGTGGCTACTCACGAAGAGCATAGACATGCTAATTGTTTTGAGCTAGGTTGCTCGACCAGTCATGCACTTTCTCCATTAGGGCATCAACACCTACACGCGCTTCAGCAACGGATTGTTTTGTAGCAGCGATAGTGCTTATCTTTTCATCAATTGACTATGAAGAAATATCAGTTGGATTAGGAAGCACTGATCTGATTGTCTCCAACTTCTTTTTCAGATCCATGTTTTGTTGGCATTATGAGACAAGTGTTGTCCTTGATGGAAAACCTCACTGATGACAAATCATAGTGCAGAAGGTCAGCAGCAAGGAATTGATGATCAGACTATAAGAAGAAGAGAAAATTCATATACGCAGGTTCATCAAGCCCAAGTCGCGTGTACATGCAGGTTGACTTCAGTAAAAGCGCGTGTATGTGGAAAACTTATTTTTGGTCCGTGGTGGTTATTCCTTGGAAGTTGTGCCTATGGCTTCGGACCATGGTGTCTCGACGGACGTGTCGATCCCTAGTTTTGAGGATGATGGTATTGGATTTCTATGGTTTTGGCTCTTGGTATTGAACAAGGCCTAAGGCTATATAAGGAGAAGGAAGTCATTAGGCAAGTGTATCCGAAAAGTCTTAAATATCTGATGAAGTATGAGATCCAGTATGCAGGTTATTGGTTGATGATGTATTGCCTGATCTAAGCTAAGGAGAGATCTCATCGGTTGATGGAGAACAAGATCTAAGGAGAGATCGGGATCAAATGGTTTGAAATGAACTATCTTTATATGGTTGATTATGTGTGTTTCTAGATCTGCATACTGACGCAATGTTATATTCTGGGTATAACTGATATCTGGTACAGCTGCAAGTTATGAAAAGTTATTTTTAGATCTGTACGCAGGTTGTCTTCGGTAAAACTGCGTGTATACGCGGGTTGCCTTCATTGAAGTAGCATATATCTTTTGAAGCATGATTTTTGGGTTTGCAGTTGGGTCTGACTGATATTACAAAGTTCTGTAGTCTGCTCTGTGTTCTGGTGACAGGGTTTCAGTGGTTCAGTGATTCAAAGATTGATGATGCTAGTATTGGTTGTTTTATGCTTCAATGATTTGTGAATGAATCATAGTCTTCAGATTGTAATGTTGTGCTTCAGGAATATCCAGTCTGAAAATTGATGAAAAGTGGTACCTGAAGGAAAGAATATTGTAGGCCAGCACCTACGTACTAGTATCTTAGCTAGCGCAAGAGCAAAGGGGGTTGGAGCTCCCTTCCAAGGAAGTTTGGAGAACGAGAGAAGGTTGAAGCCTTCTGCAGGTTGTAGCCTGCGTACTGGTATAAGGCTGCACCAGTACAAAAGATTGTAAACTGAAGTTCTTATTAAAGAAAGATAGAGACAACTTGCAGCAGGTGGCTTTCACCCGCATTGGGTTTCCACCTTATATCATGGTGTTCATGTGTGTGGCTTTTGTGTGATGATCTGTTCTGTTATACTGCATCTGTTTACTCTTAATATGGTGAATAATGACCTGATGCACTTAACTGAAGATAAACTAACTGAATTATAAGTTTTCTGGTTGTACGCTGTTTTCTTTAGACACAGTAGCGTGTACACGCTGGTTCTCTTAACTGAAGTAGCGTATATGTTTCTGAGCATTGAAAAAGTTTTATTGATCTGATAATACTGATTCACCCCCCCTCTCAGTATTATTTCCAACAATTGGTATCAGAGCAGGTCATTCAGAGAAGCTTGATCGCTTGAAGGTAGATCGTTCATCATGAGCAACTACGAGAGAGAAGCATCAATCAGGCCACCGGTTTTTGATGGGACAAACTTCAATTATTGGAAGGTAAGAGTTACTGCCTATCTTCAATCTCTTGGTACAGAAGTTTGGGACATTGTAGAAACAGGCTACGCTTTTCCTTCAGCTACTCCTACAGATGCAGCCGAGAAAAAGAAGTATGAAACAAATGCGAAAGCAGTCAGTACCCTATTAGGATGTATATCCCAAACGGAATTCATGAAGGTAATGCACTACAAATTCGCAAAAGAGATATGGGACAAAATTGTCACGAGCTATGAAGGTGATGAACAGGTAAAGCGTGCTAAACTTCAAACTCTCAGGATTCAATATGAGACTCTCAAGATGTATAATGATGAAAGTGTGGCTAACTATTTTCTTCGGGTAGATGAGATCGTTAATTGTATGAAAAATTTGGGTGAAGAAATAAAAGAGGCTATAGTGGTTGAAAAGGTTCTAAGATCATTGTCCCAAAAGTTTGAATCTAAAGTATCTGCAATAGAAGAAAAGGAAAATCTATGAATTCTTACTATGTCTCAGCTACATGGAATTCTAACTGCTTATGAAATGAGAAAGGGAGGTCCATCAGACAGAAGAGAAGCTGCTTTCAAGGCATCAGGCAAAGAAGATTATTATGAAGCAAGCCACGTCCTAGAACAAGAGGAAGAAGAATCAAATTTTGTCAGAAATCTTCAAAGGGGTTCTGGAAGGTTCAGAGGTAAGTTACCTTTTAAATGCTTTGCTTGTGGAAGAGTAGGTCATTATGCTGCAAAATTTCCTTATAAGGATAAAGGAAAGGAACCTGCTAGATGGAACAAGAAACAGAGTGCAAATAAGAAAAGTTACTACACTCATGAAGATAGTGATGGTCTATCGAATAGTGATGAAGATGAACGAGGTAATGAATATAAGTTGTTAATGGCATTTGAAGATGATGATTATATGGATGCTATAGATGTGGATCACCTTTATGATGAAATTACTAGACTCAAGAGATATATAGAAGAAAAGAATATAATCATTGATACTCTGCAATTCCAAATTGATGAAAAGGAAAAAAATCTTGAAAAACTAGAAGGTGAAATTGTTGGTCTTAGAAAAGAGATTGAGAAAACAAAAGCTATTAATCTTAAATTTGTTAAAGGATCTGAAACCTTGGATGAGATTATCAATGTGCAACGATCTCCTCTGATCAAGACAGGTCTTGGATATAATGGAGAAACATCTCAAGCCTCTACCTCTAAAAGTTATCTTGATGCAGCAAGAAGAAGCGAGCAAAGGCCAAATAAAAGTAATCAGGTGAATCAGGGACAGTTTACCTCAAGAACAAATCAAGAAATTTGGGGACAAACTGCCTTAAGGACAAACAGAAGCTACAATTAGCCACAGGTAAAATCTTCTCAATTTGCTCCAAGAATAAATAGAAGCTACAATCGGTTGGATGATAGATCTGGTTATCACAAAAGTTTCTTTAATGGCCAATGCTTTTCTTGCCATAACTTCGGTCACAAAGCAGCTCAATGTGTTTCCTACAAGACAATCATGACTAGAGAAACTCAAAAGCAGGGGAGAATGACTGAAACCATGAAAAGGACTTATAACAACTTTTCGGTTCTTGAAAATGAAGTTGAATGCTCTATTTGTAATAACTTTGGTCATGAAGACTCTGAATGCAAGAGCAGGTTCCGGAAGACAATTCAGAAGGAGAAAAACTCAAATGTCAGAACATGGAAAATAAAGGAACCACAACCAGAAAGATGTGGGATAGCCTTTTATGCAGAAGGTCAAGAAAGTCTATGGTACATTGACAGCGGATGTTCGAAGCATATGACAGGGGACAAAGAAAAGCTTGAGTCATATACCGCATTAGAAAAGGGGAAGAAAGTTTACTTTGGAAACGATATCTCTGCAGCCATAAAAGGAAAAGGTGTGGCTCCATTGAAAGAGAAGGTCAAAGCTGGAAATGTTTTGTATGTTGATGGATTGAAGCATAATCTTCTGAGTGTCAGTCAGATGTGCGACCAAGGAACAGAGGTAATATTTAGATCAAATGGATGTTGTGTTCATGATCTTGATACAGGTAAAACAGTGATCAAAGGAAGAAGGACTCCAAATAATCTATACATATTTGAAGAAGGACCACAACAATGCTATTTGAGCAAGGATGATGAACACTGGCTATGGCATCGAAGGTTGGGGCATCTAAGCTTTTCACAGATAAGGAAAGCATGCAAATATCAAGCAGTTCGTGGTCTTTCAGATATCAAAATTCCAGACAACACTATGTGCAAATCTTGTCAGTTTGGAAAGCAAACCAGAACTAACTTTCCAGAGAAGGAAGGATCAGCTAGCATGCCTCTTGAGCTAGTACATACAGATACATGTGGTCCATTCAGAAAAATAACACCTCGAGGAGAAGAATACTTGATATTATTCATTGACGATTTCTCCAGGTTTGTCTGGTTAGAACTTATGAAGCACAAAGATGAAGCATTCGAAAAATTCAAATCCTTCAAAGCCTTGGTTGAAAATGAATCAGGACACAAAATTAAGTGCCTCAGATCTGACAGAGGTGGGGAGTTTACCTCAAACGAATTTTTCGATTTCTGTGAAGAACATGGGATAAGAAGAGAATTCTCTACAGCTAGAACTCCTCAGAAAAATGGGGTGGTGGAAAGAATGAACAGAACAATCCAACAAATGGCTCGTGCTATGCTTGATGAATCAGGTACTCCCGCAACTTTCTGGGGTGAAGCTGCACATGCTGCGGTTATTATTCTTAACAAAACAAATGTTCGAGTAAACAGCACTCAAACACCTCATGAGCTCTGGAGTGGTGAGACTCCTTCGGTGAAGCACTTCAAAATATTTGGGAGCAAATGTTATATTAAGAATACTGATGAGCAACTTGGAAAACTTGAACCAAGAGCAGATGAAGGCATTCTTCTTGGTTATTCTCCATATAGCAAAGCATACAAGTGCTACAATAAAAGACTTGGCAGAATTGTTGACAGCATTGATGTAGTGGTTGATGAGAAGGGATATATTCCTAGGCAAGTTCATCATGAAGACATTGAAGAAGATGAAGGCTACACTCAAAGGCAGAATGATGAAGAAGAAGAACCTCAAGAAGAACCAGAAGAGCAGGCAAGAATAGAAGAGAAGACTCCATCCAGATATGTTCAAAAGAATCATCCAGAATCTCAGATTGTGGGGCAGAAAGAAGCAGGAATACAAACAAGAAGAAGAATTGTAGAAGCTTCAAGCTATTTGGCATTACTCTCTTCCACTGAACCACAAAATGTGAAAGAGGCATGCAAGGTTGAATGTTGGGTCAAAGCAATGGATGAAGAACTTGAGCAGATTGAAAAGAACAACACTTGGGAACTGGTTCCTAGACCAAAAGATAAGAATGTCATAGGGACAAAATGGGTCTTCAAGAATAAATTGAATGAAAATGGAGAAGTAATTAGAAACAAGGCCAGACTTGTTTGTAAAGGGTATGCGCAGCAAGAAGGGATAGATTTTGAGGAGACCTTTGCTCCTGTAGCAAGACTTGAGGCCATCCGAATGTTCCTTGCTCTCTCAAGCTTTCAAAACTTCAAGGTATTTCAAATGGACGTGAAATCAACCTTTCTTAATGGAGACTTAGAAGAAGAAGTATATGTTGAGCAGCCAGATGGTTTCATTCTTGGGAATGATCCAAACCTTGTATGTAGATTGAAAAAGGCTCTATATGGTCTCAAACAAGCTCCAAGGGCTTGGTATTATCGGTTGGACAAATATCTTCACCAACAAGGTTTTTCAAAAGGATCAGCAGATAGCAATCTCTATATGAAAGTTGAAAATAACAAATTGCTAATACTTGTTGTGTATGTAGATGATATTATCTTTGGTAGCAATGAAGAGGCTATGAGTCAGAACTTTGCCTTGGTTATGCAAAAAGAATTTGAAATGTCATTACTTGGAGAATTGACATACTTTCTTGGATTGCAAATCCAACAAAATGAAGGAGGTATTTTCTTGTCTCAAACCAAGTACCTCAAGAAGATCTTGAAGAAGTATGGCGTGGAAGATTCAAAGCCAGTTTGTACCCCCATGGTTACAGGATGCAGCCTTAGTGCAAATGACGAATCAGCAGCAGTTCACCAACCCACTTATAGATCCATGATTGGGAGTTTGCTTTATTTGACAGGTACCCGGCCAGATATTATGCATGCAGTAGGAATTGTTGGAAGATTTCAAGCCAACCCAAAGGAAACTCATATTCAGGCAGTCAAAAGAAACTTCAAGTATCTTCAAGGGACCCAAAACTATGGCTTATGGTATCCTAGAGATACAGATCTCACTCTTCATGCTTACACAGATGCAGATTGGGCCGGAAGTGTGGATGATAGGAAAAGCACAAGTGGTGGTGCTTTCTTCATGGGTTCCAGATTAGTATCTTGGTTCAGCAAGAAACAAAGTTCGATTGCTTTATCTACAGTTGAAGAAGAATATGTGGCTGCGGCATCTTGTTGCACACAAATTCTTTGGATGATGCAGACCTTGCAGGATTTTCAAATCACTTGCACGCCACCAGTCTCTATCTTATGTGATAATACAAGTGCAATTAGCATTTCAAAGAATCCAGTCATGCACTCAAAGACCAAGCACATACCAATCAAGTACCATTTTCTTCGGGAACAAGTGCTTGAGCAGAAGGTCAAGCTGGAGTATGTTCCTTCTAAGGAACAAGTTGCTGATATTCTCACAAAACCACTGCCCAGGGGAACTTTTGAATATCTTAGACAAAAGTTGGGAGTAGTTGATGCTTCATCCTGCTGCTGAAGCTTGTCTGTTCTACAGAAAAGTTGGTATACGCAAGTTACGTAAGGGAAATCCGTGTATATACGCCGATTTATGCTGGAGAAAGTCGCGTGTATGGTGTGCGCGTGCTGCAGGAAGCATATCCGCGTGCATACGCTGTTTTATGCAAGAAAAGTCGCATATATGGAGTTCTGAACAGCAAGGGTAGACTCCGGTTGGAGAAGATCTGGGATGGGTATGCCAGAATTCTTCAGGCACAGTTTCAGGGGGTGCAGCAGGCACAGGTTCAGGGGGAGCAGCTTAAAGTCTCATAAAGCATTGTTGGCATTTAGATGCTTTTGGTTCTAGTACACAACTGTTTTTGGTTTCAGGAGAAGGAGCTCAGAAGGAAATCTTGGTTGCTGATCTAAAAGATGTGTATCAGATGCTGCTTGTGACTTTCATAAGTCTTGGTCTAGATTTGTTGTCTCTATGTCATGTATCTCCTCCGTGATATCTCTTTTATGGTGTCAAGGTCATGTAACGGCCTATGTTGGTTTCCCCACTATGCCTGGGATGAATGATGTAATATAATTGGTTGGTTCTAATGTATCCCCTCTTGGTTGGGAGTATGGATTGAGTCTTTTGGTGATAGGAAGGTCCTTTATGATGTATAAGTCTTGGTTCGTTTGAAGAACATCTTTTGCAGATCTTGCCTACAGTCAGGGGGAGCATGTTCAGCATAGTAGAGCAGAGAAATCAGCATGTACTCAGGAGGAGCACAACCCTTTGCCCTTGATGACAAAGGGGGAGAATGATTCTAAGGATCTTGGGGTTGCCATCAAGTCCAAAGGGGGAGATTGTTGGCATTATGAGACAAGTGTTGTCCTTGATGGCAAACCTCACTGATGACAAATCATAGTGCAGAAGGTCAGCAGCAAGGAATTGATGATCACACTATAAGAAGAAGAGAAAATTCATATACGCAGGTTCATCAAGCCCAAGTCGCGTGTACACGCAGGTTGACTTCAGTAAAAGCGCGTGTATGTGGAAAACTTATTTTTGGTCCGTGGTGGTTATTCCTTGGAAGTTGTGCCTATGGTTTCGGACCATGGTGTCTCGACGGACGTGTCGATCCCTAGTTTTGAGGATGATGGTATTGGATTCCTATGGTTTTGGCTCTTGGTATTGAACAAGGCCTAAGGCTATATAAGGAGAAGGAAGTCATTAGGCAAGTGTATCCGAAATGTCTTAAATATCTGATGAAGTATTAGATCCAGTATGCAGGTTATTGGTTGATGATGTATTGCTTGATCTGAGCTAAGGAGAGATCTCATCGGTTGATGGAGAACAAGATCTAAGGAGAGATCGGGATCAAATGGTTTGAAATGAACTATCTTTATATGGTTGATTATGCGTGTTTCTAGATCTGCATACTGACGCAATGTTATATTATGGGTATAACTGATATCTGGTACAGCTGCAAGTTATGAAAAGTTATTTTTAGATCTGTACGCAGGTTGTCTTCGGTAAAACCGCGTGTATACGCGGGTTGCCTTCATTGAAGTAGCGTATATCTTTTGAAGCATGATTTTTGGGTTTGCAGTTGGGTCTGACTGATATTACAGAGTTCTGTAGTCTGCTTTGTGTTCTGGTGACAGGTGTTGACAGGGTTTCAGTGGTTCAGTGATTCAAAGATTGATGATGCTAGTATTGGTTGTTTTATGCTTCAATGATTTGTGAATGAATCATAGTCTTTAGATTGTAATGTTGTGCTTCAGGAATATCCAGTCTGAAAATTGATGAAAAGTGGTACCTGAAGGAAAGAATATTGTAGGCCAGCACCTACGTACTAGTATCTTAGCTAGCACAAGAGCAAAGGGGGTTGGAGCTCCCTTCCAAGGAAGTTTGGAGAACAAGAGAAGGTTGAAGCCTTCTGCAGGTTGTAGCCTGCGTACTGGTATAAGGCTGCACCAGTACAAAAGATTGTAAACTGAAGTTCTTATTAAAGAAAGATAGAGACAACTTGCAGCAGGTGGTTTTCACCCACATTGGGTTTCCACCTTATATCATGGTGTTCATGTGTGTGGCTTTTGTGTGATGATCTGTTCTGTTATACTGCATCTGTTTACTCTTAATATGGTGAATAATGACCTGATGCACTTAACTGAAGATAAACTAACTGAATTATAAGTTTTCTGGTTATACGCTGTTTTCTTTAGACACAGTAGCGTGTACACGCTGGTTCTCTTAACTGAAGTAGCGTATATGTTTCTGAGCATTGAAAAAGTTTTATTGATCTGATAATACTGATTCACCCCCCCTCTCAGTATTATTTCCAACATGTTTATGGCTATCAAGCCCAAACATGCTACCTGAATGTGTTCACAATAGTTGACCAATGTGCAGGATGTAAAATCTCTGGGAGCTTCAATGACAAGGTCTGAGATTTTTGGCTAAAGGGCTCAAAACGTATTTGTGGCTTGATCTACTTGTGCTTGCAGATCCTGGTTTGCTTGTTTGAGTTGATCCCTTTCTTCTGTGACAACTTGCAATTGCCTTTTCTGTTGCTCGTGCTCTCAGATGAGGTCATCTTGTATTTATCTACTCATTGTGCATCTTTTTGGATAAATACAAACAACTGCGATGATGACCAGTGTTGGAGAGTCTGATGCATAGGCTTCGAAGATTCCGTTCAATAGGAAGGCCAAGTAGTTAAGAAACTCCCCTTCACAGTAGTGTTCTGAAACCGAGATTATGTATAGAGTACATTCATTCAAAGAAAAATGTCTCATTATTTTCCCTGCTAAGATATAGCAAGAAGATTTTATTTCTTCCTTGCTGATGAGGTCAATCTTTGTGCCTTTGCCTCCACATTTGATCTTATATTTTTCATAGTAATCTTTGTTGCCTTCCTTCTTTTCTCGCTTTGTTCCTCCCTAGAACACAAAAGATACTACATTTCTTGCTGCTTAAAGTCTTGTCAATCATTGGATATCGTTGACATGAATTGGGTATTCTCTGTCTAGCCACAGTGATCTGCCATGCATCTTGCAGGCTAGGAGCTTAGTACATTGCATCACAACAAATTGCGTACCAAAGACTGGTAGAATTCCGAGATTAATCAATGTTGATCACTGGAGGCCTCTGAAATCAACTTTAACTTTCGTAGTGATGGTTCCATCTCCCTTCGGAAACTCACCTGTATATACTTATCACTTCAAAGATGGGAATTGTTAACAATATCAAAGATCGTTGTCGACTATTGTATAATTGTCATACTCTCCATACAAAGTTTCTAAAATTGTAATTTGTTCATCCAATCGATCCTCCGAGACTGAGATAATTTCGTTTATCATCTTGCTGCACCTCTAATAGAAGATTCTTATCGGAGGTTTATAGTTTTCATGTCTCTTCTTCTGCTGGTTCTTGGACCGAATTTCAAGCTCTTCTATCACATGCATTTGAAACTCTATAACTTCTTGCATAGCCGTGCAGATTAAGTAGATCAAATTTGACATGACGTTTCTGACTAGACTTGGTGACTAATTACTATGAAAACTTTCCCTATGCCAGCTTAATTGTGTTATGTCATCATCGACTGACCTGGATTGGACTAGGATGACATAGCATGGGAAAGGATAGAGTGAGGCGTATGGTTAATAAAGTTTCCATTATGGTGGATAATTATTAGCTAATTTATTCCCCAACGAGAAAATATTTTACGAAATTTTTTCTGATAGCTATATTATTGCTTACTTATTTTGGAAAAGACTGGTAGTACGATGGATAAGACTCATAGAACATGTGACTATGCCCCCCGACCACAAGCAGGTTGCGGTGTCATGGCATTGTTTCTACCACCCAACTGACATGCACTATTTATTTTCTGGGAAAAATCGAAAGAAATCAAAATGTAACTGAATATGCAACTGATTATGCAAGTGACTATGCAACTGACTATTTATTATTGACTCTAAACCTCCAAGACCCTTTCAATTCGATGACACAAATTTGGACTTGTGGAAAGGCTTCAAGAATGTGTCATTCACCCATCCTAGTAACATTATCCAATCTAGTTGCGCTAGCTTCACCGCACTAGACTCTTTGATCTTCACAACCATGAATGGCCCCAACCAATTCATTTGTAGTTTTCCCGTGAATTTCTGAAATTTGCTGTCATATAGTAGAACATGATATCCTACCAAGAAATCCCTCTTCTTGGTGTGCTTGTCATGCAAAGCCTTCTGTCTCCATTGTTCAACTGATTGGTGGAATTCAGCTAAAAATATTGATTCATCCAACTCCATTAGTTCTTCCAACCTCTCTTTTAAGGATGCATCATCTATCATTTTAGTGGCTTGAGAAATGAAGATGCTTGGGACAATGAATGCCACTGGTACTACTGCTTCTCGACTGTATACCAGTTGGAATGGTGTTTTCTTGTGTGTCTAGTTTACCATTGTTCTATAAGCCAACAATGCTGCTGGCACCCACTCATCCCAGTCATCTCGATTTGATGATACAATTTTTGTTATGCCCTTCTCAAGTATCATATTTAAGGCTTCAACTGTTCCATTTGCTTGAAGATGGTGAGGATCATAAAATTCTTTAGGAGAGAAGCGATAATTTCATTAATGAAATGAGCCCCTTAATTGCTAGTTAGGCTCTTCTGACAACAAAATCTGGATGTTATGATACGTATACCCACCGAGTGAGGTACTCTGTAGCTGTGATGATGTATCTGGCATGGGAATGACATGCTGGTAGCATAATTGGGATTATAAAGTCTACTGCCCATTTCTAAAAAAGTTGTACTGTGTGTATCAGATGTAAAGGCAATTCATCTCGATGCGATGGCTTCCCAACTCTTTGACAAAAATCACAAGTCTTTACGTACTCCTTAGCATCCTTGTGGAGGGTAGGCCACCACAACCCAGCTTGTAGTATTTTCCTTGTGGTAGTCTTTCCCCCGACATGGTCCCTCACAACCCCAATGTGACATTCCCACAACACGTCTTGCCTCTCATGTTGAAGGAGACAACGTCATAGAGCATTATCAAATCCCAGTTTGTACAGATGTCCTACAATTAGTTGATAATCTACCACTCTCACTATTAGGTGTCTCTTCTACATCATTATGTATCCCTCTAGCTAGTGTCATGTTGCTAATGACACAACAATCTCTTCTAGATAATCCAGTATGGATTCTATTCAGAACAATTCGGCGTCTGGATATTGGTCATCTAGCGGTCCTTCATTCTCTCCTGAATCCAACCTAGACAGGTGGTCTAGCCCCACATTTAACCTTCTCGGTTTGATAACCACTTCAAATGTGAACTCTTGGAATAGTAACAACCATCAACAGATCCTTCCTTCCAAGACTGACTTGTTTACTAGATATTTTAAAGCTGAATGGTCTATGAAGAAATTGAATGGTGCTCTGAGTAGATAGTGCCTAAACTTTTGTTAACAGTAAACCATGGCCAATGCTTCTCTTTCTATTGTGGTGTAGTTCTCTCTGCTGTTGAAGTAAATTGGGTGGTCTAGATTTCTTTCTGTGGGTTGCACCAGTACTATTCCTAGTGCAATTCAAAATGCATCAATGTGTACATGGAACTGTTTATTCGAGTATGGGTATACAAGGATAGGAGCGCTCACCAATTTTTCCTTTAATTTGTTCAGCACTACTTGACAGGCCTTTGTCCACCTGAAGGCTTCTGTCCTCCTTTACAGTCTCTCCATGGGAGCCATAATTGAGGCATAGTTGCGAATGAATCGACGGTAATATCTTGTGTGGCCCAATGTTGATCGTAGTGGCTTCACATTATTCGTTGGATCCATATTTACAATTGCCACAACTTTTGTAGGATCTACAAAAGCACCATCCTTGCAAACAATATGGCCCAAAAGTGTTCCAAATGGAAATGCAAAGATGCATTTCTTTAGATTTGAGGAGATTTGCAGTTGTCTACATCGCTCAAACATCACTCTAAGGAG
Organism: Pinus tabuliformis; assembly: GCA_031772625.1. Lineage (NCBI taxonomy): Eukaryota > Viridiplantae > Streptophyta > Pinopsida > Pinales > Pinaceae > Pinus > Pinus tabuliformis. The sequence goes on along the minus strand of CM062804.1, from coordinate 142,605,518 downwards.
GCTGGTATGTTTCTTTAGCAAGTTGTATACTATCCAATCGTCCATGTATACTTCTAAGAATTAGTGGATGTAATCTCTGAATGAAGCTATGATAATTCAAAAGAAAATAGTAGGTGCATTCTTCAGACTGAATGGCATGACATGATAGGCATAGGACCCCCATTCTGTGGTGAATGTTGTTTTCTTCTTATCTTCTTCCCCTATGCGAACTTGATGATATCCTGAGAATCCATCGGTGAAAGAGTAGGCCTCATTCCCCGCAACGTTATCCAAGACCTCATCACTGAATCGCATTGGAAATGGGTCATGTACACATGCATTTTTTATGCTCTTGTAATCTACATAGACCCTGATTTCCATGGTATCCTTCTTATTCCGTATTACAATTGGGCTGATCCATTCCGCGTCGTCTACTGGGAATATAAGTCTTGCTTCTAACATCTTATCAATATGGAAAATTGAGATTCAGATCACCCACAATAATATTTGCATCTTGTGGATGTTTCAAATCCCAATGGGGATCCATCTTGAAGACATAAATCTTGAGTAATAGATTGAAGGAGGAACTTACCAATTAGAATGAGATAAATACCCATTGCGTAAAAACAAAAACAAAAATCCGACTTATTTCAAGAAGCTAAACCTAAGCCTACATAAAAATAATTAATAATAGATTAAAATATTTAAATTATTATATTTATATGTAGTAATTTATTATTAAGTAATTTTAATTGCTTTTAATTTTATTTAATAACAAAGGTTAATAATTTTCTAATAATAAAAACGTAAAACATAATATATTTATTTATAAGTAATATTAATAATATATGGTTACTAATATCAATAAAACCTAATAAATGAAAAAATTTCTATTATATTTTTATTTATTTATTGTTAGATTAAAATTAATATGTATTAATAATAATAATGAACTATTTATAAAATGGTTAAGAGCTAATTTCAAATGGAAAATTTTATTTATTATAAAAATAAATAATTAATATTAACTAATAAATAAATATTATTATTAATAATAATTATTTATTTATTAAGTTAATAATAATTAATTATTTATTCTTCATGAATAAATAAATAATAATTATAATGAACAAATAATTATTAATAATAAATTACTTATTAATTAATAATTAATAATTTAATTACTTTTTCATGGAGGTTAGTTTAAATTTTTATTTTTATAAATATTCTTTAAGAGGTTATTATTAATTATTAATTTAATTTAATAACCAATGTTTCATAAGTTTTAGAGATTAAGGTGAGGAGAGAGAGCTCATACCTGGAATACTATACCTCAGAAGACCTCGAAGCGCTGATTTGCCTAGTTATGGGAAGCCAACTCCCACTAATCTCATTCCCACCATCCCCGTTGAGGTTATTAAGACATTTTCTAATCTCAAGTGGCTCTCTAATTTTCCTTTTATGATAATGACCTTCCCTAGCGATAATTTTGGCATTCTCTAGACAAACATGATGCTTGGCTTTTGACTGCTCTACAAGGGATGAAGTGCGTGATCTCCAATTCTTGATATCTACTCCATGCTCTTTAAGCCTTGTTTTTAAGGACTACCCTGTCTTTCCAATATAACTTCTGTTGCAAGAACAATCAATCTTATAAACCCCTTTAAGCTGTTGTTGATCGATGTTATCCTTCATAGATCTGATTCTTTGCTTAATTGTTCCACATTTCATAAACTGGTGAATATACCTTTCTTTCTTATAACCTTGGCGATCTTATCCGTAATAGATTGAATGAATGAAATGTAAACTATCCTGCAATTTTCTTTAGGGCCCCTGGGGAGGGCCTTTCCATCATCTCTTTTTATAGCTTTCTTAATATCCTTTTCTTTGTATCCTATATATTTAAAGACAGAGGTTAAGTTATTAATCTCCTCATCAAGGTGATCGACGTCGCAAATTCTAAGGGCTCTAATGGTAAGAGTGTTAAGGACCCCAAAATTTTTGGGATGGATGATGGTATGAATCAGCATGAAGATAGCTTTTAGTGTGGATTTTCTTCCTAAAGACCTCGTGTCCCAAAGTACCATCCTCCTTTCTTATGACAAGGACATCTAAAAACTGAATTTTACCTTTTTATTCAAGCTCCATAGTAAACTTAATTTCTGAAGAGATGGAGTTAAGAAGATTAAAAAACTTCTCAAGCTCAGTCCTACCATGAGGCCATTTTAAGTTTGTTTCTTCAACAAATCTTTTCCACCATGCTAGTTTCAAGGGGTATGAGTCAAGAGTCTTTTTCTCAAAATACTCCATGTATAAAGTGGCGACTATTGGTGAGAGGGGGGAACCCATTGCGATCCGAGATATCTTCTTATAATAATTTCCCTTGAAAGTGAAGAAAGTGGAACACAAACCAATCTTCGTAAGTTTCATTGTTTCTGGATTAGTGACTTCTCTTATAACATGAATAGTCTCATCCAAGTGGATCTTGGTGAATAAGGATACTACATCAAAACTAACCAAAATGTAATTGTTATCAACCCTCTCATTTTTTATAAGTTTTACGACATCGTTAGAGCCTTTTCTAAAAGTTTACCACATCGTTAGAGCCTTTTCTAAAAGACTATGTGTTCCCAACTAGAGGCTTGAAAATCTTAGCAACATATTTAGCTAATTCATAGGTGAGGGATCCAATGGTATTAACTATTGGTCTTAGAGGGATCCATTCTTTGTGAATTTTTGGTAATCCATAAAGCTTAGGGATAACCTCATAGGAAGGCATCAAATTCTTTTTTATTTTATCATTAATGCTGGAATCCAAGATTGCCTTCTTGATCTCTTTAATAACCTTGGGAATGGGATTGGTGCTAATTCTTATATAACTATGGCAACTGAGATGACCATTAATTTTATGAATGTAATCATCTTGATCTAAAACCAGAGTTGTTCCTTCTTTATCTGCTTTAAGCACCATGATCTTATCATAATTACGAAGGGACTTGAGAGAAACCTGCTCCTAGCTTAAATTACTTTTTGGCGGTTTCTCTTTTATCATAATAAGGGAAAATTCTTGTCTTAAAATTTCTTTGTCATCTAAGGAGAGGCTATGAGTCCCATTCTCAATGTTATAAATAATGTTCTCAAATGGAATGCTACTGGGAGTAACGGAAAACCCTAAGCCCTTGATGAGAATTTTAAGAGTATTAGGACTAAGCTCTAGGGAGGAAACATTAATAGCCTTCTTCCTAAGGTCAAATTTTGAAACCAGGTTATCGACAACTGTGCTATTCGAAAGCTCCTTGGTGCTAAAAACCAAACTAATCTTTTCGTAATTTTTACTATTCCTATACTTAAAACCAAGGGGACTAGCCTTAAAATGATCTTCTATCGTAAGGTTCTTATGCCCCCCCTCTCATGACAGAATCAGTGGAGTTGATATCTTTGTTTTCGATCAGGTTAACGACTTCATTGGAGCTGCTAACCTTGGCTCTCAAATGACAACTGCACTCACCTTTGCTGCATTCACCTTTCTCAAACCTACAACCAACGTTTTTGATAATCAAGCTAACACCTTCACTGGAGCTGCTAACCCTAGATGAAAAACTGCTGCTGCACCCATTGTTTGATTCTGTGTTGACTGAGACCTGAAGGTCGTTGTTGTTCTCTTCCAGAGAGGATCCCATGCTTCCGTTGCTTCCTAAATCAACCCCATAGTTGTTTATAGGCGAGTTTTCAGAATAAGCTGCCTTTCTTACTGAATCCTTGTTTTTACCGAGGAAGGGAAAATTACCCTTGAACCCACCTAACTCTTTGGACGACTGGACCGAAATAGTGTTTAGAGGATTTCTCCATAACCTGGAAAGTTTTGTAGACTGTATTTCAAGGGTAATTTTCCCTTCCATTTGAGCTTTAAGGGAAACCTTAGCATTGATGGTCCTCCATAAATCATAATTAATAATGATAGCTAACTTCAGGTGACTGGTAAGTGCCTAATGACCAAGGTTGTCGAAGGTAGCCCTAGATTTCCTAATTTCACTGCAAATAAGTGACAAACTTAACTTCAGGAATGAGTTATTATTATGTCTATTAAGAAGCTGGTGTTTTATACTAACAAATGGAGGAATAATCTTATTATCACGACAATGTTTCAGAAATTGTAGGTTGGCAACTCTTCTTTCAATATTAATCCTTGAATTCAAGAAAACATATCTCGTTTCATATATCCCCTGTGGTTGTCTTTTAGAAAATTGTGATTCGGATCATCCACAGTCATATTTGCATGGTCTCTATGTGTGATGCTTGCCCTAGGGAATCTTGGAGAGTTCCAATCTTCCGTTACATCAAAGGTGTCCTAGTAAGGGGTAAGAGTTCTTTAATGAACCAATCCCTTTGGGTTTTAGGATCAATTTTATAGCTTAACTTGTCTATAGAATCTTTGAACCTTTGCATTAATTCCCAAGCAGTATCTCCTTCCTTCTACTTGATCTCCCATAGTTTTGACAGTCCTTGCTGATCTATTTACGGTACTTTGAACTCTTGAACAAATCCTTTCTTGATGTCGTCCACAGAGGGATTTTAATTAAACTCCGCCCATTTGATAAACCATCTTAGAGCTATCTCCCTTAACGTAGTTTAGAACTCAATCGATTTCACATTGTCTGGTGTTTGGCGGGCTCTCCATATAGCTTTACACAGGTACCAATGTTGTTCCACATCTTCATTCCCTCTACTAGTGAACTCCAAATATCTAGTAAAGGATCCTTCCATGTTGGTTCGAGTATGTGCTAGGAGCACAAATCCTTAGTTTCCAGGTTGCTGAGATCCTTCGAATTCTAGGTTACTAATACTTCTAGGCCCACTCCTATTAGATGTGTTAAAACTCGTCTTATATATGTCATGTGCATTGTGTATTCGTATCACCTTAAGCAACTTAGCAACAATTTTATCAGGATTTTTGTAAAGCACCGAGGGTTTGCTGCTAAATTTCATCTGACATATCATCCTCTGCGAACAATCTCCTCATCACATCACACATCTCATCTCCCGTCTCCTCCTCATAAATGTTGCAGTTTCTTCCTTTCGGTATCTTACCTACAACCTGAGAGGGAGGATTCCTGTTATTCTCCTAGCTCCTATCTTTCCAGTCGATATCTTGCTCTTTCTCTGTGTCCTTTTCCATATTATTTCCCTCTTGCAGTCTCCTTGACACTGTTATACTACTACTCTTTCCTTCAGCGCCTATACTACTGTTTCCTGTCACTTTTCCACTAGTAGCACTCTCCTTTGCACCCTAATATATCTAGCTCTCCATGATCCTTCTATATCCATTGCTTCAGTAGTATCTAAGTTTCCCCAAATGGTAGCATTCTCCCCTTAGATCCTTCCCCAGTACTGGGGTTTATGTTATCATACTTACTCTGTGTAAGAGTATCAACCCTTCCTCCTCCATCAACATCTTAATCCACAAGGGTACCTTGTTCACTAGTTTCCCTCTCAACCTTGATCTAAACACCACATCTCATTTCGAGAAAGAAATATAGCTCTCCATTGAGAAATCAACTGTGTACCCCTCTATGGTAGTATGTACCTAGAAGTCTACTACCCTTGTCATCTCATTGTCCAAGTGTTGGAGTGTTGCGAGGTCTACAGGAACCCAATTGTGATGAGCTAGCGTAGGTCCTTCTGGCCAATTCTTCACTTTTTATCTTCTGGAAATTTACACCAGAAGAATCATATTGACTGCTTGCATACTCTGAGGAAAAAAATTCTTCATTTACCTTAGCAGTACATTGGCTTAGATGGCTAGCTTGCTTTGACACAAGCTGATCTACTCAATTATCTCACTAGTCCTAAATCTCCTTCTTAAATATCCTTGACACCATATTCCAAACCACTCCTTGTGATTTCATGACAATGAAATGATTTGTTGGTACAAAAATGTCATCAAGGAAAAGACCCTGGGTTCAGGGACAAGGGGCCAACAAGGATCTGCTATAGTCTAGGACAATGCCGACATTTTCACCTTACCAAAACGGTAAGGAGTCTCACTAGAGGGGTGTCATGACCAAAACTAAGAAAGGTTAGACGGATATCAAGGATGACCTAGACATTAAATCATAAGTATATTAAATAATTCATTCATCACAACATCATACTATTACAAATACCATATTCATCTAGGAAAAGGCCATTAATATAAAATTTTGAGCAGGTCTGTAAATCTGAATAATACACTTGATCATAATTCCATGCAAACTGGTTCATTCATTCATTCATATTAACTCAAAGGAAGACTCATTACAATATACATCAAGCGTAAATCCTTAATCAAATACATAAAATACCATAGCCATAGGATGCCTTAGACCTCAAGCAGAGTCTAGCTCTTGCCACTCCACAACTTCTCAGGTCCTCGGGACCTTGTTCTTTTGTGCTTTTGATTCCTACGAGATACCAACCCCCTCTCTGTGCTATCTTTGCCATTTATCTTCTCTTACGTTGTTCCCTCTCCCAGTTTTGTTTAGCTGTCTTTGCCCTCGACAACTTCTTTCTCTCCTCCTTGTTCACTCGGCTATTCTTGCTAGCTCTTAATACCTTTCCACAAATACCCATCTACTATATGTTCTTTCTCCCCTCTCTGATTGTCATATCCACAACTTGGCTGTTGCTCTCGCCACCTGTTCTCCATCTTAATTCCTTAAAAAAATTTAAAATTCAAAACAAAGCCCCCAACACCCCCCTTTTTGTTTGAAGGAACATCTTCATCCCTCTCTCTTGCTGACAATTAGAGCCAAGCCATATCATTGAGATATATGGTAATCGAGTCGATATTCCATATGGGGCTCCTACACCAAATGGTGTGAGGTCTAATTAGGACTTCACGTAGGGGAGACCCCCTTGCTTGAAGGATTTCCAGCACCACTAACAAAATGGTGCTAGGTAGGAGGGACAGTTGATAGGCTATTCCCATTGATTCTGGTTTCAATCTCTTATTTAAAATGGCTCCTCCCCAAATAATAGTTCTGCGATGTTTTTATAAAGAGCTTAATTGTACCATCCCTGCAGATGTTATTAATAACCTGTCGAAATTTAAGTTTGATGGTGAGGGTAAGTCAACTTTTTGTGAACATCTATTTTAAGTTGTCCATCCTTGTATTTATAATAGAATACTTTCCAAATATTTCATGGCTAGATTACTCACCCTCACATTCAAAGGTCATGTTAATCGATGGTGTCATACATCACCCATTGCTTCTATTCGTTCAATTGACCAGCTTTCCCAGAAGCTTCATAGAGATTTCAATAAGTATAAATACCAATATGTTTGTGGAAGAATCAATCTTATAAGAATGAAGCCTGATGAATAAGTCGAGGATTTTTTTAATCGATTCCTTCACCTCTCTTATGAAATTCCTAAAAACATTTGAATTGGTATTTCTTGAAATAGGAGTTTGAGTGCTTGGTTCTTGTCTCTTCATATGGTGTACCTGAACTTCTTGATTTTCTGCTTCCCAAACTCTTGAGAATCATGAGGCACCTCGAATTTCAAAGGAGGAGCTTACTTCTCCTTTTGTTCTTTGTCCTCCTCCCTTTCTAGTCCCGATGCAGGTGCCTCCTTACAGTGGTTGTAAAACTAGGAAATATGAAAATCAAATCTCTAGTCCATCTTCTCATTCTTCTTTCACTTTTCATGATTGAAATTCATTGGAGGAAATTCCAGAATGGCTCATGAAGCCTACAATGAATACTCACTCCTCCATCCCGCAAGATGATGTCACCATTGACAACTCTGGTCTCAAAGATGATCTGGATTTATGTTATCCTCTATCATCTACATATCATGAGTCTTTGTACGATGACCCACTTGATCAATCTTCTCCACCATCTAGTTCTTCACATTCTCTTGATTCTCAAGATTCTGGCTCAAATCGTGACTAGGTACAAAGCAATCATATTACGCAGGTAGAGGAGTAGAAAGTTGAAGATGCTTTCAAGCTTTCCTATCTTTCTCAGAATGTTTCGTGTCTAGATATTTCATTTCCATTCTTGAATGATTCTCAATATGCTAATCTTGGTAGACAATCCAATGCAATAATTTATTTCAATCAACCCCCAACCTTGGGCAGTGATCACTCCAATGATGACAATTGTATTTCCATATGTCATGATGAATGCCCAAGCACATCATATGATATTTCAATTTCTCATGAAGATTTTAACTTAGATCTAGAATCTACTTCCATCAAAGAATATGTTCATATCAAAACTTCCTCTTCACCTATTCATCCCTTGTGTCCTAACATTTGCAATACATCTACTTGCGATGGAGATACTCCATGCTCTTCAGTTTCTTCATCCGATGAGTTATCCCCTTGATTGAAACAAGGCAGTGAGGCACTGCGTAGTCTTAGTGATCAATATTGAAGCTTGGTTGCTTGAGATGTGCAAGTGTACAGTCACGGGGTCTTATCCCCTGACCTATCACTTAGTCCCAACCCAATTCATGAATCCAAGTTCTCTATCCTAGGTTAGGAATTTTCATATTGATATCTTCTCATGTGTAAGTTGCATAGGCAGATACTCTCTTACACTATGGAAAAATGATGAAGACGGATATGAATAAGGAGGACATACTAGGTGACACTTAAGGAGTTGAGGATAAAAGGTAATCTTCAAATAAGAAGTCCAAGGAACCTCGGGGTATGAAAAAATATCAAATATCAAGACCACAAAAAGACTACATTTGATTCACAAGCCTTTTGAGGGTAGGTACAAAAAAAAAGCACATCTTTCATGAAGTTGAAATGCACCTCTTAGTGTAGTATGAATGACATATCACCATTTTCATATCATTATATCTTCATTGACATGTATGGTTGCAAACACTGAAAGTCATTCCATGTGTTTTCGCCAAGTGTTTCTCTCCCTTTCGTAAGATAGGAAATATGTCATCTTTTTGCATGCTGGTTATCACACTTTATGCATAAGATCATTATGGTTGTTCCAAGGGCTCATCTTTATGTTTATGAGTTTTCCTAACCATGTAAACACCTGTAGCACTCATTCAGAAAGTTTTGAGAACTGTCGCACAAGTGTCGTCACGGTCGTCATAAAGTCTATCTTAGGTGTTGCACTTGTGGTAGCTAGTCATAAAGTAGTCACACACAAGAAAAATTGTTGTTCATTTGTCATGGGTGATCAATGTTGTTTAGTCATCAAGTATTCTAAGTGTTAGGACATAGTCTAAGCTTCATCACTTCACCTATCAATTTCACTGGTCCAATACTTAGTATTTTCCAAATAAGCTTCCTGACCCTTCAACCTGGCTTCACCCAACCTTCTTGGACTACACATTGCATAGTTCTAGTCAACAGGTTGTGACCTTGCCCCTTGGATCTGTGCAATGCGCAGTTCCTGTCTCCCAACACTGTTGCATTGTGTAATTCCTAAACCCAAGGCCTAACCTTCCCTTCTAGAATTGCGCAACATTTTCAGTCAACCTTCCCTTATTGAACTGTGCAAAAATTTCCTTCAGTGGTATCCCCTTCATCCTGAACCACTACCTTCCATAACTATGCATAATTTAGTTAGCCTTCCTCTCCATAACTATGCCAAAATATTCCACAATAGTCCCTTGTTCAACCAGACTCACTTTCTCTCAAAACTGCGCAGAGACTGTCCCTCAGCCCAACCTGAACTATGCATTGCATAGTTATAGGCCTCAATCCTTAGCCCTAGCTGCTAGTACTACGTAATGCACAGTCACTAAGCCTCCCATCCCAACGTTAAACTAAGTTTCAGCTCGGTCCCTAGACTAGAATGCACCATATTAGGCTAGGAGGTTTTTAGGTTGATGTTGTCTCAACATGCATGAATTGCAAGTACAGGAACTTGGTGGGATGATGAAAGATGAGATGAAGGAGGAAGACATGCAAAGGAAATTATTGTAGCTAAGAACACAAGATTATCTATCAAGGAAAAGCAAAGGGACACCAAATTGCAACTACAACCCAAGACTTGAGATCATTGGAGACTCTTGTCATCAAGCCACGAGGAGCTGGAAGCCAAGAGTATTCTCAAGAAGGCCTAACTCACAACAACAATAGTGGCTTGACACTTCCACAACATCCAAGCAATTTACATATGTAGTTCCATGTCATGTCTTATCATGATCTTTCATATGCCACATCATCATTGTGGACCATGCATATTACATTCAAATGTATTGTAAAGTGGAAGTCCAAAGGACACACATGAATATGGAGAGTCATGCAAGTTGAAAAGTCATAGGAAGTTGAATAGTCATGAGGGTAGTCAAAGATTCACAAAGGGGAAGCATCACCCATTGATTATATATAACCCCTCATTGTATGAGCAAGGGACTTTTTTCACCTTGGCTCCTCCTGAAAGGCATTAGAGAGATAAGCTAGTACTTTGAGGAGAAAGAATTGGCTCCAATGCTCCACTACTGGAGCTAGTGATGTTCATTGTATACATGTGTCTTGGAATTTTTCTTAATATCAGAAGCCCTTTGGGCCAACAAATTCTTCATGCATGGATTATAGATATTTGTAAGAATATTCTATGAATGTTTGTAATTCATGTTTGCTTTCATATGTGTTAAAATAGTTGAACTATTTTGGCTATTTTGGCGCTCATCTTTTCAGAATGCGTTGTGAATGTTATGAATGCTGTCTCATCCTTGTGGACTACTCTGTTGGATATTTGATCAACCTTTCCTTCACACATTGGTTTCATGATCGTCTCATCTATGTGGACTATTCGCTTGATGTTGTACAGGTAATTATTGTTTATGTGGGTCTCTATTAGGGTGGTACTACTACCTCTCTCTTAGAGGCTCACTTCTCCTCTCCTCCATAGTGAAAGAACATAGACACACATGTGAGTTGACACTCTCCAGTCACACTCCCCTTACTATTTGAAGACACATCTATGACCCTCTCTCTTGCTGACAGTTAAAGCCAAGGCATATCTTTGAGATATTTGGAAATTGGGTTGATATTCTGGATGGGGCTCCTACAGCAAACCATGTGAGGTCTAATTGGGACTTCACATCAGGGAGACCCCGTTGGTTGATGGATTTCCAACACCGTCAACACTTATATAATAGACTACATGCATAGTCCAATGTTTTGAAAATGGGAGTTCGACAATAGCTAGATCTTGTGCTCCACTTCCCTCTTGGGTGATGACCCTTTAGGATGCTAGAACACATCCATATATGCTTGTAGCAACTCTTTTAGATTATGTTTCTGATCTTAGAACACACCTTCATGATGCCTTTACTCTCACTAGCTCTCATATAGAATTATTTTCTCTTAAAAATGGTAAAACATAATTCTTGCTAGAACTTATTAGTTTTTGGCTTGGTTGGCACTTACTAGTGGAATTTTTTACTTGCCTTTGTGCACTTGTATGGTGAATGTTTTTTCATCCTTTACTAGGTGGTATTGGTTGGATCTCTCCATGAAAATTTCATCTGGCATGTACATATAGAAATTCCCAAAAACCACTCTACATACATCGATGGGAACTATATATAGTTATACTTCAACAATAAAATCAACACTAATAGCAAATATGACTTTACATTTTTTTGTTACCTTTATTTCTACATTTTTATTTACACATCACAATGGGTATGAGCTTGAATGATCATGAAATTGTAATCCCAATTTGTTGACTAGCTCGAATGAAATGATATTTTCCTATTATCTTGAGTTGAATAGAGCATCAATCTTGGCATTTTTAACTTGCATCTTTATATGGAAGATTTTTGTCTTTTCATTCTCTTCCTATTGTTGAAGGCTACTCAGATTCACCTCCTTTTGCAGTGATGTACATACAATATTCCCCTCCATGTATGAGCTAATTTCAACCTAGTTTCTTGAATTACTGGTCATGATATTCTTCTTCTTATTATATTTCTTTTTGTTCTTTCGGTTAAGCTCTGGATGCAACTTACAACACTTCTCCTATATATGACCATTAATGTTAAAATGGTTGTGGTGGTTGTTGGTATCTTTGCACTGGTGTGCTATGGATGTAATGTTTTTATATCTTTTCCCTTTCCACTTCTCCTACGCCTCCTTAGAAGCGCCTTGGTGGTCATTCTACTTCAACCCACATGATTTTTCTTTCTTCTAGCCCATGTTCTCTAGGTACTATTCCTAAACACAAGCCTCATCCACCAATCTAGGCTTGAATAATGCCACTATCTTTTGTATATGGCTATGTAGACACTCCAAATACATGAGGAGTACATATGGGATCTTGGGGAAATGAACAACATTATGGTCATACTTATAAAATTTGTGGTGTACTCCATTACACTCTGAACCTACTTTTTCCTAAAGTAATTCCATCAAAGCCACTGGTTCTCTAGATACTTGATGGTGTTAAATTGTGACTTTGAGAGTTTTGAAATTCTCCCGCTTAGTCGCTGGAGGATATCCCTTCAAAATCATGTTTTTCATGTAGATTTCCCATAAAGTTAGGTCATGGGCAACTAATTTTGGCTACGAAAATGAAATATTTCATTCTTCCTCTATATGATGGACACTAAAATAAACTTCTAATTACTACAACTAGTGATTTAGCTTCAAAGCATCAATATCACCTTGATACAACTTGATTCCAACTTTCAATTCCATTTTGAATAAGGACTATGAATGGTTCATGGCACTCAAAATGGGTGTATCTTTCATAGGTTTTATTTTCGGCTCCTCTATTTCTTCCCAATATTTTGATCTCCCCTTTGGTCAAACCTCTATGTTATAACTTCCATCTTCTCTCAATAGTTAGAGCCTTTTGGTTAAGGCTTCCATTATTAGTCTCACATTACAATTTATATCTGCAACTTGTGTTTCCAGCCATGAAAAGCTATCCTCTATGAGATTAGGAGGGTTATTCACAAATTCATTGGCAATGATTGGGGTTTTGTGACTTTTGGCTTAATCCATTTGCATCCCCCACAACTCCCAAAAATATACCCAAAGAAACCTACAATGATACCAGTGACATATAAAATATAATATAATAATAAAGGTACATAATGGGACACAAACATTTACCTTGGAAACCGATATGGAAAAACCAACATTTGCTGAAGAATTGTGCCTTCCATCTTCTTATATTACGGATATTACAATATAGACTAGACATGTTTACAAGATTATTATGAATCTATGAGAACTATGGTATTTTAAAATTTTCTAAAATATTTTTTTATACCCATGCTCTATTAGAATCTCCTCCACACCCCTGCTCATATTGTGGTACAACAAGCAACTAGTGAAAAAGAGAAAGCCCTTGCCTCCCACTACTAGCCTTTTGATAGATAGAATTAGGATTAGGTTTTGGATTAGGTTTTTGAATCCCTCTTGGAATCACCATGATGTTTATAGAAGTATATAATATATCCATATACATTCCTAAGTCCTCATACTAGAATTATAATGAGATACATGGTAACCACTTGGACACATGGGGAATGTCTAAGCTATTACATTGAAGGAGCTTAAAGTTTTTCATATGAATTAAATTTTAGGAATACAACAAATCATTGGAAATATATCAATGAGAAGAGAAAAATTAATTAGGGTTTAGATAAACCTATGAAAACCCTAAGAAATCACAAGGCCAAAAAATATTGTTTATGGCCTCAAAATGTGTTTGAAGTTGATGTTTTGAAATTTGAAAAATAAATACCAACTCTAATATACTTAGATAATAGCCCCCCAGTATTAAGCAAAAATAAATTTATATGCTACTTATATAAACACATTTTGGATCCTGAACTATTTACTTTTTTAAAAGATTACTTAGAACCTTGTCAATAGGAAAATATAATGGTCGAAGGAATTTTGTATAAAAAGTGGTTGGTAGGAAGTCTAAGGTCAAGATGTTTGGAAAAATCAAATTTTCTCATATTTGGAATCTCCTTAATATGGGCGAGCCCCCTCATCCAAATATCCCTCTCTTGGAGACATGGTAATGTGATGTAGGAGCATTTTTCAAAGTCAAGCATGTTTTTGACCTCTAGAAGATATTAGAAATATATGAGAGGAAGTTGGTTTTCTCAATGTTATGATATTTTGTATTTTTGTTTATTTTCTTAAAATTTTCATGGTTCTACAAAAAATTCAAGTGTGCTTATGAGAACATGTGTCTTTCCTTGTAATGAAAAATATATGTTTATTTTAGGTAGGAAGTTGAAAGAGTTAGATAATATAGGGTGAAGTGGAAGATTATTTGGATATTGTTAAGTTTAGGATGCAATTTTATTTATATAGATTGAAATTTCCTATGTATAAATAAAAACTTTGGGCATCAAAACACATCAATGGGAGTAGATGCAACAATGGGAGTGATTATGAAAACTTATTATATTGTTTTGGTTTTATTTATTTATGCATTTGCAGATCCATTGAATGGACATTTGCATCCCAACTCAATTTCTTTGAATATTGTTTATATATTACCTATGTATATTTGAAGTTTTGTGGTCATTCTAGTTTTATGGGGAATTGATGATTTGTACATCAAAAAAGGACAGAAAAGGGACTAAATCATGATTCCAATTAAGGAGTTTGTCACTTAGTTGTCAACCTCAATTATTTGTAGAAACATTTAGAGATCAAACTTAGCGAAATCATAGTTTTTAGTAGGTTCTATTTCAATTGGACTGGTCTTAAATCCAAAAGGCATGTATTATTTCTCTTAGTTGTCCAGTTATTCAAAATTTATCAATGGCCTCATTAACATAATGTTATTTGGTAAAGTTTTATTGTTGTCTTATTAGTTTAAGGTTGTCAATTGGACTAGATATATATTCTTATTATCTTAGTGGATTGAATTCCTAGTGGGCCGACTATCCAATATTCTTGGTGAGATGGTGAATAGAACGTTGCTTGATAGAGCTTGTTTCTATTAACTAAAGTATCTCGAATGAAATGGATAGATATAGGAGGTCCAAGTCTTATTTCTCCCCCTGGGTTGAATTCCTAGTGGCCTAGTTAATACTAATGTTAACTAGTGTGAATTGGGGTTATGTTAAATGACGATATATCCAATTGATGTGATTTAAAATAGAATGAAATGAGAAATTTAACTTGGTGACTTATGTTTTTTCTTGGTGGGCAACTAACATAAATGTTACGTGACAATACCTTTAAGACATAAATCCTTTCCAATCCTAGAAGTTTTTGAACTAATGAGTCAATTCCATTCAACAAAGATACTAAGACAACAAGACAAGAAGGAATGAATGGAGCATTTTGAGTTAATTATTTACATATTGAGTTTGGTTGCAACATAACAAATAAAGTATCATGCTCCAGGAAGAATGTTGGGTCCCTATAATACTAGTAATTACCCCATTACTATTGTAGTTGCATCCCTTATTAATATTGTTGTGCCCCTATTATCCCCATATTTTTATTACTGTGCCCCATAGAATCCCTCTATTGTTATTTTTGTGGCTTTATATTATTATTGTTAGGTCAGCTGGGTTATATTGTGACTCCTTAGACTCCTATATATAGAAAGGAGGTTTTGTCATTTGAATCATTGAAGAATTGTTCATTTATGTAATGTAAAGGAGGTTGCCCCCTCGAAGAGGCTGAATTCTAAGGCGTTGATCTATATTTTCTATCTTTTCTTGAGCTGGTTTCATAACATTTGGTAGCAGAGCTTTGGATTCTAGGGTTTCGCTGCTCCAAATAGGTATCGTGGAATTTTCACTATAACTTCTTTTCTATGAAGTTTCAGAAGTTACATAAAAAACCCATTTGAGAAGAAATCACGCTCAACCTCGGGTCCGAATTTC
Organism: Pinus tabuliformis; assembly: GCA_031772625.1. Lineage (NCBI taxonomy): Eukaryota > Viridiplantae > Streptophyta > Pinopsida > Pinales > Pinaceae > Pinus > Pinus tabuliformis. The sequence goes on along the minus strand of CM062804.1, from coordinate 142,589,692 downwards.
AGAGTTTTGCGTGCTATATTTGCGGAGAAATGATTTGAGGAAGTTGGTCTTTTTGCAGACTCCTGAATTACATTTCAAACAGGTGACCTGGGGAAAATAGTCATAACTTTCTCTCTGGGGATTAGATTGAAATTTCATAAGAAGGTACAGAAAGAGGATGGACTGTAGATTCTGGTATGCATTTTTTAGATCCTAAGGTCAAAACAGTGACTCGTGGCACGTCGTACATGTTCGCTCTACTGAACTAGTCTATAATCAAGTCACTGTGGGAGATTTCACATAACTCTTCCTTGGAGAATCCAATTTGGGTGAGACTTATGGCATTGGAAAGAGGCACAGAAGGCTACTTCAAATCACAAATTCAGAACTAGATGACTGGAAAGTACAAAGATACATCAGAGGCAATATCGAGCTCCCACAAAGTAAAAAAAGGTGTGTAGATTTTCTTAAATTTTTGCTTAAGCTTGGTTTGAAAATTTATTTTGAAGGAATTCAAAGGGCATAGTAGAGCATTATTATCAGTAACTGATGCCCCGAGGAAAGAAAATGCAAACACCTAGTAAGGAACCTGAAAGCTCAAGCATGACTCATGAAGAAGAGGAAGAAATTCTACATGATATATCAAAATTACAAGAACAAGTGCAACAAATGTCACTATCACAAAAGCTAATAGAAGCTAAGATAAATGGCATGGAAGCTAAGATGGACAACTTGAAGATAGATTTGAACACAAATTTTAAGACAGGCATGGCAGATTTGAAGACAGATTTGACAAATTTTCTACAGGAAATACTTACCAATGGTGAAAGGGTAGTAAAGGAAACTCATGATGCGAACAAAAGAAATGTTAATCATGATTTCTTAGACTCTAATGTGGGATCGAAAACCCACCATAATCCAAAAATAGATATGAGGAAGTTTGATGGCAAGGATCTCGCAACATGGATATTACAAATGGAGCAATTTTTCGATCTCAATAATCTGCAAAAGACACAAAAGCTACGTATGGCAACTTTATATTTGGAACCAAATAAGTTTGTATGGTATCAATGGCTTTACTCTCATAAACAATTTATCACTTGGGAAATTTTTACGGAAGAATTGATAGCACATTATGAGGATACAAAAAGCAACACTTTTTTTAGCTAATTGATAAGTCTCAAACAGAAGGGTTCAATAATGGAGCACATTGAGGAGTTCCAAAAATTGAACATAAGGGTAAAAGATATTCTAGAGGAGCATAGGATTGATGTGTTCATAGGGTCTTTAAAGGATAATATCCAACATGATGTTCGCCTTTGGGAACCTGATTCATTAGAGAAGGATTTCAGGTTAGCAAGAAAAATGGAAAGAAAAATTATGGCAACAAAGAAGCATACCACTCTCAACTATAAAAATGGAAGTGTGGTTTCTCCTAGTCTTCCAAAACCTATAAGGTTGACACCAAGAGCAAAAGGGCTTTGTTACAGTTGTGATAGCAAATACACTAAAGGTCATAACTGTGCTGAGAATAAATTATTCTACATAGATTGTGAAGAGGAAGAAGAAAAGGAGCAATAAAGGTCAAAAGAAGAGGATATACTCTAGGAACAAAGCCTAGATAAAGAAGAAATGAATCCGACCATATCTTGTAATGCATTGGCGGGAATTACCACTCCTCAAACCATCAGGATAAAAGGACAAATCAAGAAGAAAAAGGTACTAGTGTTGATTGATTCAGGAAGTACCCACAATTTTATTCATTGTATGGTAGCAAAAGAATTGAATTGCCTCTTATACCCAACACTAGAGTGTCAAGTGATGGTTGCAAATGGAGGAACAATAAAGTGCTCTGGAAAGTGCCATAATATCAAGCTATCGATGGGAGAATATGTATTGACTAGCCCAATGCTTTCCATTCCAATGGGAGGTGCTGATGTTGTACTAGTAGTACAATGGCTACAATCCTTGGGTACAATAGCTTTCAATTTTCAAGAACTTTTCATGAAATTTTCCTTGGAAGGAAAGGAGGTTGAATTAAGGGGTATTGCAGGGAAACCGGGAAAGATAATTAGCTCTAATGGTATGACAAAGCTTCTAAAAAAGGAACAAAGGGGTGTAATTTCACAATTATGTTCGCTAGATGTTTCCACATTGCAATCATCTATTTCTCCAGATCTCCAAAAGGTCTTGGACAATCATTCCAAGGTATTTGAGACACCCAAAGGTCTCCCACCTATTCGTGATCATGATCATGCTATTCATTTGGTTCCAGGAAGTGTTCCTCCAAACATCAGGCTGTACAAATATCCCTATGCCCAAAAGAGTGAAATTGAACATATGGTTGCAGAAATGCTAGAGGCTGGTATAATTCAACCGAGTCAAAGTTCTTTCTCTGCTCCAATAGTATTAATGCACAAGAAGGATGGATCATGGCGCATGTGTGAAGATTATAGGGAGCTCAACAAGCTCACTATTAAAGATAAGTTTCCCATTCCCGTCATTGATGAATTACTAGATGAATTGCATGGATCAATTTACTTCACCATGTTGGATCTTCGTTCAGGATATCATCAAATCAGAATGAAGACTGAAGACATTTCGAAAACAACATTTAGAACTCATGAGGGTCATTATGAATTTTTGGTCATGCCTTTTGGCCTTACTAATGCACCTTCAACATTTCGAGGTTTGATGAATTCCATTTTCAAACCATTCCTTAGAAAATTTGTGTTAGTATTTTTTGATGATATACTAATCTACAGGAAGTCTTGGAAGGATCATGTTGAACATGTTGATAGGGTGCTACAACTATTGGAGGAGAAACAATTATATGCAAAAAGATCCAAATGTTTCTTTGGAGTGCAAGAGGTGGAATATTTGGGTCATATTGTATCTCATGAAGGAGTTAAGGTAGACCCTAGCAAAATTAAAGCCATTAAGGAATGGAAAATACCCACATCCATAAAGCATATGCGAGGATTTCTTGGGTTGACAGGGTATTATCGCAAGTTTGTTAAGAATTATGGGAGAATAGCAGCACCTCTAACAACATTATTGAAGAAAGATGCATTTTCATGGACTCCAGAAGCAACAAAGGCCTTCGAACATCTTAAAGAGGCAATGTGCCAAGCACCGGTCTTAGCTACACCAGACTTCACAAAAACCTTTATTGTGGAATGTGATGCTTTAGGAAATGGAATTGGTGCTATTTTAATGCAAGATGAAAGACCCATTGATTTTGAAAGTCGTCCAATCAAGGGAAAGTTTTCACACAAAGCTATTTATGAGAAGGAAATGTTGGCAATACTCCATGCACTTAAGAAATGGCGACCCTACCTAATGGGAAGACACTTCAAGGTAAAAACGGATCATGATAGCCTTAAATACTTTTTAGAACAAAGATTATCCTCTAAAGAGCAACAAAAGTGGGTCACAAAGATGTTGGGTTATGACTTTGAAATCATCTACAAAAGAGGGAAGCAAAATGTGGTGGTAGATGCACTCTCAAGAAAGGATGAGGATGTGGAAGCATTGTTGTGCGCCATTTCTATTATCCAACCAAATTGGATAAACGAAGCAAGGGAGGAATGGAAGAATGACGAAGAAGTATGGGCAATTATTCGAAAGTTACAACAAGATTCCAGTACATCTGATACATTTAGTTGGAAAAATGATTCTTTATGGTACAAAGATCACTTATACCTATGTAAGAATTCCCAACTAAAACAAAAGATTCTTATGGAATTGCACACTTCTCCCGTAGGAGGGCACTCAAGATTTTTAAAAACTTACCACAGGGTTAAGAAGGAATTTTTTTGGGATGGCCTTAAATCGGATATTCAAAAATTTGTGGCAGAATGTTTGGTTTACCAACAAAATAAAGTTGAACCAATTAAGACACCATGTCTATTACAACCTCTATCATTCCAAGCCAACGTTGGGAGGAGGTTTCAATGGATTTTATCACAGGTTTACCCATGTCTGAGGGAAAGAGTGTCATCACGGTGGTAGTTGACAGACTTACCAAGTATGCACACTTTTGTGCGTGATATGCACACTTTTGTGCATTATCACATCCATTTAAAGCTAGTACGGTTTCTACTGCATTTATGGAAACAATTCAAAAGCTACATGGAAACCCAAAGATTATTGTAAGTGATAGAGATCCCATTTTCACTGGACATTTTTGGACAGAATTATTTTCTTGTCTTGGTACTTAGTTAGCTCATAGCTCATCTTATCATCCTCAATCTGATGGGCAAACCGAGATAGTAAACAAATTTTTTGAAGGATATCTTCGTTGCTTTGTATCTGATAAACAGACACAATGGGTCAAATGGTTGCCTCTGGCTGAATGGTGGTATAACACTTCCTTCCATACAGCAAAAAAAATGACCCCATTTATGGCACTTTATGGATATCAACCACCATCCATCACATCATATTTAAGAGAAAATCCTAAGGTTCAAGTAGTGGAACATCACATCGAACATCAACAACAAGTCCTCCAACTCTTAAAGGATAACCTCGTGTTGGCACATAATAGAATGAAATAATAGGCAGATCAACATCACAGTGAAAGAAGTTTTTATGTAGGTGATTGGGTATTCCTATGGCTACAACCATATAAGCAAATGTCCCTCAAGCAAGCTAAGAAGGATAATAAATTATCACCAAAGTATTATGGTCCATACAAGGTGTTGCAAAAGATTGGTAGTATGGCATACAAATTGGAGCTTCCTGCAACTTCTCGATTGCACCCAGTTTTCCATGTTTCATGTTTAAAGAAGGTTATAGGCGACAAGCTCCCAGTTCAAACAATATTGCGAGAACTTGACGAGGAAGGAGAAATTATATTGGAACCAGAAGCAGTCACAGAAACAAGAACTCAACAGCTACGAAATTGATCAATTTCAGAGTATCTTATCAAGTGGAAGAACTTATCCGCCGAAGATTCCACATGGGAGGATGAGAATTTTGTATAGAAGCATCCAAAACTACTCAAGTGTTGAGGACAACACTTTTTTTGAAGGAGAGGGGCATGTTGGGTCCCTCTAATACTAGTAATTACCCCATTACTATTGTAGTTGCATCCCTTATTAATATTGTTGTGCCCCTATTATCCCCATATTTTTATTACTGTGGCCCATAGAATCCCTCTATTTGGTATTTTTGTGGCTTTATATTATTATTGTTAGGTTGGCTAGGTTATATTGTGACTCCTTAGACTCCTATATATAGAAAGGAGATTTTGTCATTTGAATCATCGAAGAATTGTTCATTTATGTAATGTAAAGGAGGTTGCCCCCTTGAAGAGGATGAATTCTAAGGCATTGATCTATCTTTTCTATCTTTTCTTGAGCTGGTTTCATAACAAAGAACAATGGTTCATAAATTTCCATGGATATTCCACTTGACAGTTCATCACAACAAATACAAAATTATGCTTAAAATATGAAATATATACTATGAGGTTTATTTTCCATACACTTTTTGATTTAGTATGTTTTTTTTTCATGCATGCAATATATAAAATGTGAAAAATAGAGGAAAAACAAAAATGCAACCAGTCAGAACCATAATAATGCAATATATGATCTAGGAAACCCTTATGGGAGAAATCCTAGCTAGAAAGTGAGGTTGCTCCACTCTATCTTTCTTTAAATGGAAGTGGATATAAGTATAAAGGAGTGAGAATTGTGGCTTGTAGGTTTCTACAATGCAAAAAGCCTTTCTGTTTTCTCTTTATCTCTCTATATGCACTCTTAGTTTCTTTTCTCACATTTGGAATATGCTAGGCCCCGATAATACTAGAGATTCACCCATTACTATTGTCATTGTATCTGTTATTGTTATTATTGTGCCCCTATTGTCGCCTTCTTGTTATTAGTATGCCCCATAAAAACCCATTATTATTATTTTTTTGCCCTTATGTTTTTTTTTTCTATGTTAAGACTAACCTAAGTACCCACGGGGGATTTGAACCGGTGACCTATCGCAAGGAGTGTCTTAACAAGGCACCCATTCACCGTCAATCCAAAGCCCCGTGGGCTTTTTTGCCCTTATGTTATTAGCGTTATGTCGGCTTGATTATATTGTGATCCCTTAAACTCCTATATATAGAAGGTAGATTTAGTCATTTGTATCATACAAGAATTATTCATTTGTGTAATGTAAAGGAAATTCCCCCTTGAAAAGTCTAAATTCTAAGGTGTTGATCTATCTTTTCTATCTTTTTGTGAGCTGGTTTCCTAACATTTGGTATCAGAGCTTTAGATTCTAGGGTTTCGCTGCTCTAAATAGGTCATCGCGACATTTTCACTATAACTTTTTTTCGGAAATTTTTAAGGAGATAAAAAACAAACCCATTTGAGCGAAAATCGTTCTGAGATTTGGGACCAAATTTTAGAGCTTGTCTCGCTATATTTGTGGAAATATGATATGAGGAAGTTAGGGTTTTTGTAGACTCTTGAATTACATTCCAAACAAGGGACCTGGGGAAAATCGTCATAACTTTTGTTTTGAGCCTCAGATCAAAATTTTGTAAGAAGTTTCAAAAATATGACAGCCTTTAGTTTTCTATGTATCAGTTTCATTTACTAAGGTTGAAACAGTGACACATTGCAAATTGTACAAGTTCGCTCTACTAAACTAGTCTACGATTAGGTCATCATGGGAGATTTGACACAACTCTTCCTTGGAGAATCCAATATTGATCAGACTTGTGGGGTTAGAAAGTAGACTCAAAGGGATACTGCAGGATGAGATTTCAGATATTCGAGGTTCGCAGTTATAGAGATACAACAAATTCAATATCGAGCTCTTACAAAGTGAAAACAAGGTGTGTAGTTTTTTTTTTAATTTTGCAAAAGACTGGTCTGAAAAGTTAGTTTGGAGGAATTCAAAGGGAATAATGAAGAATTATTAGCATTAATTAATGCCCTAAAGAAATGAAATGGAAACACCTAGTAAGCAACCTGAAAGCTCTAGCATGACTCGTGAATAAGAGGAAACAATGCAACATGATATATCAAAATTTCAAGACCAAGTACAACACATTTCACTCTCACTAAAGGTAAATGAAGCCAAGATGAATGGCGTGGAAGCTAATATGAATGGCTTGCATGTTAATATGGATGGAATTGAAGATAAGATGAATGGCATGGATGCTAAGATGAATGGCATGGATGATAAGATGGTAGAATTGAAGATAAATTTGAATAAGTTGCTACAAGAAATGGTCAGTAATGGTGAAAGGGTAGTAAAGGAAACTCATGATGAGAACAAAAGAAATGCTAATCATGATTTGATAGACTCTAATGTTGGATTGAAGACCCACCATGTGCCAAAAATTGATATGAGGAAGTTTGATGGAAAGAATCCCGAAACATGGATACTACAGATGGAGCAATTTTTCGATCTCCATAATGTGCAAAACACACAAAAGGTACAAATTGCAACTTTATATTTGGAACCAAATCAGTTTGTATGGTACCGAAGGCTTTGCTCTCACAAAAAAATTGTCACTTGGGTAATTTTTATGGAAGAAATGATAGCACATTATGAGGATACAAAAAGAAACACTTTTTTTAACCAATTGATAAATCTCGAACAAAAGGGTTCAATGATGGAGCACATTGAGGGCTTCAAAAAATTGAACATAATCATAAAAGATATTCCATAGGAGCATAGGATTGATGTGTTCATAGGGACTTTAAAGGATAACATCCAACATGAGGTTTTCCTCTGGGAACCTGATTCATTGGAGAAGACATTCAAGTTAACAAGAAAAATGCAAAGCAAAAATATGGCAACCAGGAAGCCTACCACTCATGACTCTAAAGATGGAAGTGTTGTTGCCCTTATCCTTCCACAACCTACAAGGTTGACACCACAACACTTGGAAGAAAAAATAGAAAAATGGATTTGTTACAGTTGTGATAGAAAATACACTAAAGGTCATAAGTGTGCTGAGAAGAAATTATTCTACATAGATTGTGAAGAGGAGGAAGAAAAGGAACAAGAAATGTCAAAAGAAGATGATATACTCCAGGAACAAACCTTAGATAAAGAAGAAATGAATCTGACCATATCTTGTAATGCATTGGCTAGAATTACCACTCCTCAAAATATCAAGATAGAAGGAAATATCAAGAAGAAAAAGGTAATAATGTTCATTGGTTCGGGAAGTACCCATAATTTTATTCATTGTAAGATAGCAAAGGAATTGAATTTCTTCCTATATCTAGCACCATAGTGTCAAGTGATGGTTGCAAGTGGAGGAACCATAAATCACTCTGGAAAGTGCCATAATATCAAGCTATCCATGGGAGAATATGTATTGAATAACCCAATGCTTTCCATTCCAATGGTTGGTGCTGATGTTGTACTAGGAGTCCAATGGATACAATCCTTGGGTATAATAGCTTTTACTTTCAAGAAATTTTCATTAAATTTTGTGTGGAAGGAAAGGAAGTTGAATTAAGGGGTATTGCAGGGAAACCGAGAAAGATAATGAGCTCTAACAGTATGACAAAGATTCTAAAGAAGGAACAACGAGGTGTAATTGCACAATTATGTTCGCTAGAGGTTCCCACATCGAAATCATCTATTTCTCCATATCTCTAAAAAGTCAAGTGATGGTTGCAAGTCGAGGAACCATAAATGGTCTCCCACCTATTCATGATCATGATCATGCTATTCATTTGATTCCAGTAAGTGTTCCTCCAAACATCAAGCCATACAAATATCCCTATGCCTAAAAGAGTGAAATTGAACGTATGGTTGCAGAAATGTTAGAGGCTGGTATAATTAATCCTAGTCAAAGTTCTTTCTTTGATCCAGTAGTATTGTTGCACAAGAAGGATGGATCATGGTGCATGTGTTCGGATTATAGGGACCTCAACAAGCTCACTATTAAAGATAAATTTCCCTTTCCTATCATTGATGAATTATTGGATGAATTGCATGGAGATGAGCCTCATAAATGGGTAATTATATGGGCTCATTATACCTCCTAACCTAGTCAAATCAACCATTCTCTTAGCTTATTTTATGATTTTCTAACTATATTTATGCTTATAGAGTGAATTGAGTTAGTTATGATGCCATGTGGTCTAACATGTGTTTAATGCAAATTATTGATGATTTTTGAGGTCAAAGTCAAGGATCCAGTGGACGAATGGTAGCAATAACTAGAAGTGGACAAAGGAGAGGACTTATAGGAGGGAATCCCCCTCATTTATTACACCTCACTTCTAATTCCCCTTCATTGAGCTTAGAGTACAAGCAACCAAGTCATGCACTAGAAGGCAGCCAAGCAAGTGAAGGATGACTGATGATTATCTCGAGTTTTGGGAGCCAAGCCTCTCTGATTTTAAGTAAGTTGTTGGTAGCTTCATAAGTATAAGTAGAGAGGCTTAGGGCCTCACTAGGGTTAGATTTTTGTTGTACTTTTGCTTATGTAAACTCTGCTCAACTTTGGGCTTATTATTTTGACAGTTCCATGTAATCTTGTTATTATTTTGGAAATAAATATGGAATCCTTTTTGAGTTAGCATTGAGTTACCTCAGAGGGATGAAGCTCTTGGGTTAGGGCCCAATTCAAGTATCCAAGCTCCTCTTTACTTGTATTTTTATGTTGTATTTCAATTTGTAGATTAGGTTGCTGTTAGATGAATTTCTTTTATGGTCAACAATAGGTTGTTTTTGATGATTCAATAGTTTCCTTCCATTTGTGCTTTCTATAGCAGGTTAAGTAGTGAAATAGTGCCTTGGCCTCTCTTCCTCCCTCCGAGACCATGATTTGAGGCAAAGACCCTCTTGCTGCCCCAAAAACACAGATTTTCCTCATTCATAGGACTTCTAGTGTTTGTAGCTTTTTAGTTGGTTAATAGTCTAGTTAGCTTTGCTTTAGAACTTCTTCATCATTATAACTTCTTTACTTACCATAGTATTATTTCATGCTTTCCTTTCTTGCAATAGTTATCAGCGTTTCCTTTCATAGATTACAGTTTAGACTAGTTTGATGAAAAACTCTGTTTTTCCAGATGCACTTATTTCATTGCTTGCTTAATCTCATTGGTTGACTGTTAGTTGTTTATGCAGCAGATATCTTCTAGCATTAGGCTAGCCTATCAACCATCCCATCTTCCATCTAATCCATTCCCTATAGGTTGGCCAAGTCTCCCCTCAATTCTGCCTTAGTTTCCTGCATTTTCCATAGAATTTCTTCCTCTCTCCTTGAGAAAATCCAATCATCTTTCTCTCTCCTAATGATTCTTGGTAGACCCTAGGTGCCCTAACACTTCATTCCAACCTTCATCCACATTTTCCACCCACTCTCACAACCTCCAAATAGTCGAAACTGCTCTCGGCCTCCTCTTGTAGGCCTCCTGTAGAATGTTGTTTTTCCTCCTGTAGGTTTCCTGTGTCCTCCTGTAGATTTTCCTGTAGGCTTTCTTTTGAAGGCCGAGTGTGGGAAAGGCCTCTAGAAGGCCACTTGAGACCTCCTAGGAACCAACCACACCATCCTACATCCTCTCAAGTCCAAAAACCACTTTTCAACACAACCTATTTGCTACCACATTCACAAACAATAAATCACATACATGTCAAATTCACATAAAAATACATAGAAATCCAAAAAGATGTTTCTTGCTCATTTACTTCCAGAAATAGATTAGTTAGATGTTGTTTACTTCTTTGAATAGATAAATGGCATTCTTTCCATAGTTTTCACAATGTTTTCTGCAAAAGTAGGATTAGTTGGTTAAGTAGGATTTACTTGGTTTGATTTACATTTCAGTCTTTCTCCTTTTTGCAGTTAGAGTAGTATTTGTAGAGTAGTCTTTCTCTCTTTTCATCACATGTAGAGCTTCTTCTAGAATCCATAGATTTTGGCTTGAGATCCTAGTGATCTTGCGCCGGCTGACCAAGTGACAACTTGCAGTAAGAACTAGTACTTGTGCATACAACGCCGTCGCTTCCAAGTTTGTTACGAACTACCGGGTTGATAAGAGTAAAGAAGGTAGCCCAGTAGTTGCGGCATTATTGCTACAATACTGGTGCTCACCACATGGATCAATTTACTTCACCAAGTTGCGTCTTTGTTCAAGATATCATCAATTCAGAATGAAGACTGAAGACATTTTGAAAACAACATTTAGAACGCATGAGGGTCATTATGAATTTTTGGTCATGCCTTTTGGCCTTACCAATGCACCTTCTACATTTCAAGGTTTGATGAATTCCATTTTAAAACCCTTCCTTACAAAAATTGTGTTAGTAATTTTTTATGGTATACTAATCTACAACAAGTCTTGGAAGGATCATGTTGAACATGTTGACAGGGTGCTCAAACTATGGGAGGAGAAACAATTATATGCAAAAAGCTCCAAATGTTTCTTTGGAGTACAAGAGGTGGAATATCTGGGTCATATTGTATCTCATGAAGGTGTTAAGGTAGACTCTTGAAAAATTGAAGCCATTAAGGAATGGAAAATCCCCACATCCATAAAGCATCTGCGAGGATTTCTTAGGTTGACTGGATACTATCGCAAATTTGTTAAGAATTCTGGGGGAATAGCAACACCCCTAAAAACATTATTGAATAAAGATGCATTTTCATGGACTCTAGAAGCAACAAAGTCCTTTGAACATCTTAAAGAGGTAATGTGCCCAGCACCAGTCTTAGCTATGCCGGACTTCACAAAAGACTTTATTGTGGAATGTGATGCTTCAAGAAATGGAATTGGTGTTGTTTTAATGCAAGATGAAAGACCCATTGCTTTCGAAAGTCATCCAATCAAGGGAAAGTATTTACACAAAGCTATTTATGAGAAGTAAATGTTGGCAATACTACATGCACTTAAGAAATGGCGACCCTACCTAATGGGAAGACACTTCAAGGTAAAAGCGGATCATGATAATCTTAAATACTTTTTAGAACAAATATTATCCTCTGAAGAGCAACAAAAATGGGTCACAAAGATGTTGGGTTATTACTTTGAAATCATCTACAGAAAAGGGAAGCAAAATGTTGTGGCAGATGCACTTTCAAGAAAGGATGAGGATGTGGAAGCATTGTTGTGCGCCATTTCTATTATCCAACCATATTGGATAACTGAGCAAGGGAGGAATGGAAGAATGACAAAGAAGTATGGGCACTCATTCAAAAGTTACAACAAGATACTAGTACATTTGATACATTTAGCTCGGAAAATGATTCGTTATGGTACAAATATCACTTATACCTATGTAATAATTCCCAACTCAAACAAAAGATTCTTATGGAGCTGCACACTTCTCCCTTAGGAGGGCACTCGGGATTTTTAAAAACTTACCACATGGTTAAGAAGGATTTTTTTTGGGATGGCCTTAAATCAGATATTCAAAAGTTTGTGGCAGAATGTTTGGTTTGCCAACAAAATAAAGTTGAAACAATTAAGATCCTAGGTCTATTACAACATTTAGCCATTCCAATCCAACATTGGGAGGAGGTTTCAATGGATTTTATCACATGTTTACCCAAGTCCGAAGGAAAGAGTGTCATCATGGTGGTAGTTGACAGACTTACCATGTATGCACACTTTTGTGCATTATTACATCCATTTAAATCCAGTACAGTTTCTACTACATTTATGGAAACAATTCAAAAGCTACATGGAAACCCAAAGATTATTGTAAGCGATAGAGATCCCATTTTCACTGGAAATTTTTGGACATAATTATTTTCTTGTCTCAGTACTTAGTTAGCTCATACCTCATCTTATTATCCTCAATCTGATGGGAAAACTGAGATAGTAAACAAATGTTTGGAAGGATATCTTTGTTGCTTTGTATCTGATAAATAGACATAATGGGTCAACTGGTTGCCTCTAGTTGAATGGTGGTATAACACTTCCTTCCATATTGCAAAAAAAATGACCCCATTTATGGCACTTTATGGATATCATATACCATCCATCACATCATATTTAAGAGAAAATTCTAAGGTTAAAGCAGTGGAACATCACATCGAGCATCAACAACAAGTTCTCCAACTCTTAAAGGATAACCTCACATTGGCGCAAAATAGAATGAAACAACAAGCAGATCAACATCGCAGCGGAAGAAGTTTTGATGTAGGTGACTAGGTATTCCTACGAATACAACCATATTATAAAATGTCCCTCAAGCAAGCTAAGAAGGATAATAAATTATCACCAAAGTATTATGGTCTGTACAAGGTGTTGCAAAAGATTGGTACTATGGCATACAAATTGGAGCTTCCTGCAGCTTCCCGAGTGCACACAGTTTTCCATGTTTCATGTTCAAAGAAGGTTATAGGTGACAAGATCCCAGTTCAAACAATATTGCTAGAACTTGATGAGGAAGGAAAAATCATATTGGAACTAGAAGCAATCATAGAAACGAGAACTCAACAGCTACGAAATCAATCAATTTCGAAGTATCTCATCAAGTGGAAGAACTTATCTGCTGAAGATTCCACATGGGAGGATGAAAATTTTATACAGAAGCATCCATAACTACTCAAGTGTTGAGGACAATGATTTTTGGAAGGGGAGGGGCATTCGAGGCCCCTATAATACTAGTGATTCCCCCGTTACTATTGTCATTGTATCCCTTATTATTATTATTGTGCCCCTATTGTCCCAATGTTGTTCTTAGTATGCCCCATATAAACCCACTATTGTTATTGTTGTTCCCTTACGTTATTACCGTTATGTCGGTTTGATTATATTGTGACCCCTTAGACTCCTATATATAGAAAGGGGGTTTAATCATTTGTATCATCCAAGAATTTTTCATTTGTGTAATGTAAAGGAGGTTTCCCCCTCGAAGAGGCTAAATTCTAAGCCATTGATCTATCTTTTTGTGAGTTGGTTTCCTAACAAAATAAAAGGCACTTGAATAGAATGGAACCCATTTTCCTCCTAGTGGACTGGTTATAATACAACCATATAGCCAACTAGGGGATAAATTTGACCCATCCATCCCTTAATATGAGTTACAAATAAACCTTTCTATAGTCTCCTTCATAGTTCCCACATGTCTAGCCCATTTTCCATGACTAATGGGGCCTAACGTGGCATCCTCTCGAATTATGATGGTAAATTTAGGTAAACTTCTAGGTGGCATAACATTCTCATATAAGCTATGATTGAGGAAATTCTTGAGTAGCTGGAATGGTATAAATGTGTAGATTATGGAATATAGGTCCATTGTAAAGTTATGACCATCAAAAGTGGTCATTTAAGGCCTCAATAAGCCTCTTGAATTTTTTCACTCAAACATTTCCAAATTGGGACTGCTGATATATTACAAGATGATTCCTCCAATTTTTCCACTCTAGAAAGAATCAAAATTGATGAAAAATAATATATTAAATGAATATGGATCATATCTCCCCATTTTTGGAGGATTTGGTCCCTAAAAGCTTTGGCTAAATGAGGTGAGGAAATTGTTCCTCTACCTTCTCCTTGGAGTGCCATGTAGCCTTGCTTGGAATTTTTCCTTTCAACTCAATCTTTCAAACACCATGCTACCCCTATCTTCTATTTCTAGACTTATTATGCAAAAATATATCCTCTATCAACTATTGCGGAGCATTTGGCACTAAATCCTCTATAGAAAGTAGTACTCGCTCCTCTTTATGATACAACATGGAAGGTTCATGGTGTTTCAGATTCTCTACATTCTCTACTGAGTAAATATGCATATATGAGGGTAGAATGCATTTATAGTCATTAACTCCCAACTTTTCAAATATCTCAAAGGGATCTGTTGTAGTGGCTGCAACACCCTCCAAGATTTTGGCATGCATATAAATTTCACAACTTACTGTGGATCCTATGATTAATTGTTCCTTGGTCACTTATCAGTAAGCTGATGATCTCAAGCCCCCTCCTTGATCTTAATAGTTGTCCACGTTCTCATATTTATGCAACATGTGTCATCTTTGGGCATGGGGATTATCATTTGTCATGCAAAGGGAAGTTTGTTTTGCTGCAAGGGGAAAGCTTTGTGCGTATGAGTTGTTCTCATTACATAGACATGTTTCACACTCACTTCACACACTCTTGTCACGAAGTTCATTGCATCAAGAAGAGTATGTTTTATATGTTCTGGATGGTCTATGTTGTATCACTAAGTGTTCCATTGTGTGATCATAGTCAAATTATATCATTGTTTACATCAATCTTGTTGATCTCACACTTAGCTAGTTTCCCGAGCTACCTAGCCTCATCCAGGTTTCCGAAACTACACGCTTTACTTCTGCAACCCTCAAGATTTTTTCCTTGCCTACTAGAACTACACAATGCGCAGGAACCCCAACCTTACTTGCCATCCAAAATTGTGTAGTGGTCACCTCCAGTGACCTTCCCTTGGCCGGAACCCACTATCTCCAGAATTTGTGTAATTCTGCCGCTCAGCTCCCGAACTAGCACTTCTCTATAGAAATGCATGGAGCAGGCAATAAGCAACACTGCTCTCCATAAATGCAAAGAGCAGTCTGATAACCTTGCTCAGGAAAATTACGTAGAACTTCCTCCCAGGACCCCATCCTATAACAATGTCTTGCATAAAAAAACTACGCAGTATTGTCCCAGCTTCCCAGTCTGTCTTATATTTATAAAATGCACAGATGTGCCTCCCAGGGCCTCATCTCGACAATAGTCACTGTCCGCTGAAACTACACAGAACTATCTCTTAGTGACCACAAGGGAAGATGATAAGCTAGATGTCTCTCAAGGAATTGAGGAGAAAGAGCAAGGGACCATGTTATGATAAAAGTTCAGGACCGCATGCAAACTTCATTGAATGCATAACAATTTGTAGGGTAAGTACGGACTTGATCCCTTTCACTTTTTTCACCAGTGGTTGTCTTTTGGCATACAGATTTCTTTGCCATGTTTTTGATCTTCTTCTACAGATTTTCAAGGTTTGTCTTTGTGTGCATGAGTTGTTTTCACTCTATGAACATCGATCACACTCACACACAAAGTTATAAGCACAGTCGCGTAAATGTCGTCACAATTGTTTGAAGGTCTATCTTAAGTCTTGCACTTGTCGCTCTTAGCTTTAAGATAGTCTCATTGAGAACATGTTTTGTCTTATTGGTATGTGTTTTCGTGTTGTCAAAATATGCTAAGTGTATGATCACAATTTCACGTGTACACAAGTTCACTTGCTCTCACACTTAGCCATTTTTCTTGAAAATCTATCGACCAGACGAACCCCTTCAACGAACCCCAATCTTAGTGAACCTGCTCTACTACCCAAAAATGAATAGTGCTTGAGGCTACCCCCAAGCAGCTGCACTGCAAAATCCTGGAAGTAAGTAGGTTTTCTGTCTCCTAGAACAACGAAAAAGTTTCCTCCAAGCCCGATCCAATCTATGCTTCCCACAAGATCAACTATCAAGCCTCCCTTTGGTGTACCAAAAATCTGCTCTACACTCCAACCTAGGATTGTACTGCTCCCCAGATATGCATAGAGCATCCAAACTTGTCATTTGCAGTCCTACTCTACACTATTCCCAAGGATTGTACAGAGCTACCCAGATGACTCCTGCTAGCCCACTTGACTCTGCCTCTAAGAAATGAACATATTTTCCCAGCAGCCCCCCAGGCTGCATGTCTTGCACTGTGCCAGAAAATGCGCAAAACTAGTTAACAGTTCCCGGGCTACCTGTCTTTCACTGTCTCTCAGTAATGCACAAATTCCCCCAGTAGTCCCCCGAGCTTCCTGTCTTGCACTAAGGCTAAAAAATGCATAGATTTTCCCTGGTATTCCTCCAGATGTGTATCCCACACTGTCTCTCAGAAATGCACAGTTGTGACAAACAACTTCCCAAAGCCCGATCATGCCTCCTACTGCCTCGCTCCATATCCCCTGAGAGATTTCATAGAATTATCCAGCAGTTCCTACAATACCTTGCCTTGTCTTCCTCAAAGGAATTGTGCAGATCCTAGACAGATAGGTTTCACTTAGCAACTGACACTACTGACCCTAATTGCACAATTTTTCCTCCCAGTCACCTTTGTGCAATTTGTCTCAATAATACTCCTGAACCCCTCATCCCAACCTAAGCTATGCTCTGTCCAATTTTAGTGTCTTATCCTCTCTTCTGGACACGTGGAACCAAAACCAACAACAATGCATCATGCTAGACTAGGCGATTTTTGGATTTTATGTTGTCCCGTCATGAGTGAATTGTAGGAATAGGTACATTGATCGAACATGGCACATGGACGAATGAGATGAAGAAGGAGAACATGCTAGAAGACTTGCTTGCAACTTGACTTATGTACACAACACATTAAGAAGCAAGCGAAAGAAGACCTGCATGGGACCATCAAGCAACACCAAGACCATTGAAGTCCCTGCAACACTTTGCCATGTGGGGGTGAAGATGCAACACACCAAGAGTACATCCATCACTCAGCAACATAGATGCTTGACATGGACACCACAATTAGCCAGTACATGTCAGTAGTGTCATGTCGAGTTGTGTTATGAGTTGTCTCGGACGCATCAGTAGTATGGTCCATACTTGTTGTAATCAAATGTAATGTAAAGTGAAAGTACAACGAATGCACATGTGAACTTGAAGAGTCAATTCAGTTAAAAATTCATAGGAAGTTGAATAGTCATTAGGGAATTCCAAGAGTCATAAGGGTCAAGCATCACCCTTGGCTATATATACCCCCTCATTGTATGAGAGGAGGAATTTTCACCTTGTCTCCTCCCACATAGCCTTGAGAGTCTGTAGTCTATTCTTTGAGGAGTGAGTATTTGCTCTAATGCCCCATTATGGTGACTAGTGATGTATGGTGTACATATGTTCCTTGGTTATTTTTCTTAATTCAGATGCCTGTCTCATGCCAATATATTTTCACACATTTTTTGTATCCATTTGTAAGACTATTCTTTAAATGTTCATAATGCATGTTTTCTTAACCTGTACTAAGATAGTTGAACTACTTTAGTTATTTTAGTACTTACATTGTTGAAGATGTGTTGTATTGTTTATCACTACTGTCTTGTCCATGTAGACTACTCCATCAGACATTAGCTAGACCATCTTTTGTGTTTTCTTGGTTTTAACGATTGTCACCCCCATGTGGACTACTCCGCTAGATGATGTACATATTTTCCCTTGAATTTTGGTTTTCACGACTGCCGCATCTGCTATGGACTATTCTGCTGGATGCTGGACAAACCCTTGTTGTTGCTCATGTATGTTTCTTGCTGGGATGAGACTATTCCCTCTCATCAAGAGGCTCACTTTACCACCCCCCTTCGAAAATAAGAGAAAAAAAACACAAAGTTATATTAAGCACTCACCAGGCACACTCACTTTGTTTTCTTGAAGTTACAAGCACAACACACTCATGTGTTGTAAAACAAGAGCTAAGGAAAATAAAAAAGACAATGGCAACTAGGCCATCATACTGGATGGGATTCCTACACCAAACATTGTGAGGTCTAGTTGGGACTTCATACCTGGGAGATCCCCTTTGTTGGTAGGTCTAGCATAGTCAACAGAATGGCACTAGAAGGAGGGCCAAATGACAGGACGTGTCTGTAGAGTCTGATTTGAATCTCTTATTTAAAATGGCTCTTCCTAACATCGTAATCCCTTGATTTCTTTCTACAAATTTCAAATGTACCATCCCCATGGAAGTTATCCATGACCTGGGTAGTTAAATTTCATTGGTGAGGGTGAACCATCTTTTCATGTGCATGTGCTTCAATTTATAAACTTTTGCCTATGCCATAAGATAGAGTACGAAGGTGTGTAGACTGTATTATTCACCCTCATATTCAAAGGTCATGTTAATAAATGGTGTCACACATTACCCTTTGCCTCTATCGATTCATTTGGTCAACTTGTCGAAATGATGAATAAAACGTTTGATGAGTATAGCCATTAGGATTTCCTTGAAAAAATTTCCCATTTAAGAATGGAGCATGATGAATCAGTTGAGTACTTTACTGATTGCTTACTTCACCTCTGTTATGAAATTCATGAATAAATTTTGAACTTCAATTTCTTCAGAGAAGATTTTAAACGGTTGGTTCATGCTTCTCAATACGATGAACCCCTTGATTTCCCTTCCTCCCCAACTCTTGTGGATCATGATGCACCTCAGATTGTAGAGGAGGAGCCCAACACCCTATTTATTCCTTGTCCTCCTACTTTTTCGGTCATGATGTGGGTGCCCCCTTGCAGTGATTACAAAACTGAGGAATCTATTGAGCATGTCCCCAACCCATCTTCTCATTCATCTCCCGCTTCAATATAGGAAATTCCAGAATGGCTTAGGAAGCCTATAACAAAGACTCATTCCTCCATCCCACAAGAGGATGTCACTATTCAAAACTCAAGTCTCAAATATGATCTGCAGCTCTGCCATCCTCCATCATCTATAATCCATGACTCCTTGTACCATGAATCCCTTGATCACTCTGCTTCTCCAACCAGTTGTTCAAATTCTCTTAATTCTCAAGCTGCTGGCTCAAATTGCGATCAGGTGAAAGGCAGTCACATCACGCAGGAAGAGGAGAAGAAAGGTGAGGACACTATCAATATTCCCTCTATGATTCAAAATTGTTCTCATCAAGACAATGAGCTTCCATTCTTGAACGATTCTCAATCTGCTAATTGCGGTGGAACATCTTGTACAATTAATTCTTTCGAATAACCCCCAGTTTTGGGTAGTCACCACTCCCATGTTTCGATATGTTGTGATGAATGCCCAAGAACATCATGTGATCTTATGTTCCCTCATGAAGACTCTACCTCAGATCTGGAATGTGCTCTGGGCAAAGAAGACATTCATATTGTAATTTCCTCTTCACCTCACTCGCTCGTGTGTCCTACCATTCACAATGCATCCACATGCTTTGGAGATACTCCATGTTCTCTTGCCTCTTCATCCGATGAGCTATATCCTCAATTGACACAATGGAGTGAGGCTATCCATGATGAAAATAGTCTAATCACACATGACTTCCCACCCCTCATCATCACTTCTCTTGCACGAAGACAACTCTTCAAGTCAACTAGTTGAAGCTGAAAAATCTGGTGCAACCTACGACATGGATGGCTGCCATCCTGAGAGCAATTTTGAAATAAGCAACAGCAACCACCCTCAATGCATGCATGATCTGGTTCACACTTCAAAATGAGATTATATAATTATGGAAAGTTCCAAGATGCACCAGGGAGTCAAGGCACTTCAACGTCCATTGATGGTTATGTCAAGACCTCACGATTCTCATAAGCCCCAGGAACCCATTCATATCTGGTTTCTCATGCACAATCCATATATCTGCATTATTTCATACGGAGTGGATCCCCGTGTAACAAATGTTTGGTATTCTGGGTGTGATCTTCCAAATTTTCAAAATTTCACTAATGGCGGAATCTGCGAACCTCTCATAATGCATCTGTCTTCATGAATGTCTCTTACATCAAACTCCGGTTGGGAGTGTCCGCCTCTCATGAAATCATGGAATGAGGAAATTTATCATCTAAAACATTGTCTTTACCCACAATCATACTTATTGATTTGTCTCTCTCATGATTAGCTATTTGGTCTTCTTGCGAAACTTGCACTCCAAATCATCCATCATATTTAGCTCACAACAAACTTGGTTCGATTGTGAAGAGCATTCGCAAGATTGTTCAAATTGCAAACTGGGAATCTTCCATCCCAACTAGCTCATCTGATCATTTCACTATCTAGGGTGACTATCATTCAGCTTATCATTTTCCCAACAACATATCCAACAAAATTCACTTCACACTCTCTGATCTTCATTATTCACCATCTTTTCCTTCAGACTTCTGTCAAGCAGGTGAGGCAATTTAGGCTGTGCTGATGGTTATGACAGGTCCTCACTGTCTTGGCATGACTGTTAAGAATGATTAGAATTATTTTTTACGTGATCCTATATGTCAAATAAAAAATTCACCCTCTCACAGATGAAGAGGTTGTCCAAACAACCATTATGAATCTTATGATCCAATCATTGAATGACTAGAACAATCTTGCTTGGGAAGCTCAGTTGCAGGTAACAAGCTTCAATCTTTCCTCGCGCTTGCTGAGAAGCTCAGTGTAGGTGAGGACGCACCCACAAGAAGTTTTCTAGGTTTGTCTAGGAAGGGTATCCATAAAAAGGGTAAGCACGTGTATTTAGTGGTTGTGACACATATTTATTCCCACAAGCAAGACCTTCCCTTCTACGTGCATCTTTTCCAAGTTTTTGTATTTTTTGTTGCATGCTACTTTTTATTTGTTTTAATTGTTTGTATCTTTGTGGATGCAGGTCAAGAGTGATTATGGTGGCTTTTCTGGAAATTTCATTTCACATAGCCCCAACCATTTATATCTTAGGATAGGAGTGTGATTAGTTGCATCTTAGCTTTCCTTTCCTTGCACTCGTTTTGCACTCATAGTCCATCATGGTTTTCTTATTCCGGTTTCACATCCTGTTTGCCTGGACTATTTTGCTTTCTTGTCTTCTAGTTTTGTTTTCTTGTTGTGCACTCCTTTCCTCTTGTCTTGTTTTTCCTTTCATGTTGAGCTTTTAGTTTGTTTGAACTACGTGAATAAGTGTTGTGCCTGCACCATGTTCTAGTTTCTAAATGATATGTGGTTGAAGATCCAGGAGTCTTGTGACGCTGTAGTGCTTGGCCATTCCTGTGTTTTTCTTCTTTGTGCTTGATTGTAAGTTTTAGCCGATGAAGTCTTGATGGAAAATGCGATCTGTTTATAAAGAAAGTTTCTGGCAAACCAAGAACCTATCTCTAGTTTGGAAAACCTCACACCTATACTTGGTTTTCTTCTCTGTGTGTTCAAACTTATCCAACTAGTAGAAAAGAAGAGGGGGAAAATCTAAATCAGCAAACCTCAATCATAGGTCTTACATGCTTTTGCAAAGGAATAACCTCTTCTTCTCTCAATAAGTCGAGATCCCTCTTTTCCCCAAAAATAAATAAGTGCATATCCATAGTCCTCTTTCAAAAAATAACAAAGGGAAATGAAGAGAAATCCTTCCCATGCAAAGAGGTGAAGAAAGCAACTGCACCAGGGTACTGATCAGGCTCACCGCCACATCTCTTCTTAGAGATAAGCTACCATCACCCTAGCTGGTTTATTTCCATTTCTATTTATAAGCATATTTCAGTATTTTATATTAATGAAATGAAGTATTATTTCCACTGCATCTCTATGTTTATGGTTATTTATGTAATTTTTTGCATTCCTGTTTAAATTCGGATCATCCCACAATATTAACCATCAAGCCTCCCTATGGTCTATAGGAAATATTCTCTACACTCCGACCTAGGACTGCACTGTTCCCTAGAAATGCACAGAGCAGCCTACATGGTCATTTGCAATCCTGCTCTGTGTTGTTCCCAAGAATTGAACAAAGTTTTCTAGATGAATCCTACTGGCCCTCTTGGCTCTGCCTCCTTGAAATATGTATATTTTCCTATCAGCCCCCCGGGTTGCCTGTCTTGCATTGTGCCCAGGAAATGTGTAGAACTAGCTGGAAATCCTTGGGCTACTTGTCTTGCACTGTCTCTCAGAAACACGCAGATTTTCCCAGTAGTCCCCTGGGCTACCTATCTCACAGTGAGCATAAAAAATGAACAAATTTCCTTGGAAGCGCTCTGGATGTTTGGTCCACGGAGTCTCTCAGAAACATGTAGTTGTGACCAACAACTTCACGAAGCCCAATTAGGCATTGCTCTAGAAAATTGTGTTGATTGTCTTGCCAGTGCTTCTTATTGCTGAACTTTGTCTCCCTCAAAAAATTCTATCGAAATCTCCAGCAGTTACCCAGACACCCTGCCTTGTCTTCCCCCCAGGAATTGTGCAGATTATTCCCAGTTGGGTTTCACCTTGTTATCACTCAAAATTTTCTCTAGAAGTTATTAGAAGAAAGAAAATGACTAAGGTAACCACAAACCAACTTTTAGGCTTAGGCTCTAGCCAACCTAAGTCCAGAGAGGGCTCTCTCTATATGATTTAGCTTTGTTTTGCTGGGATTTTAGGCTAGTTCTTAAGGTTCAGGGGGTTTTTGATTTGTATTGAAGATTGGGTGGTGGGGTTCTTTAAACAGATGGATAGAATGATGTCTCTAGACCATTGGGCATATGGAGTCAAAAGAAGGGTAGCAGGACTAGATCAACTCATTAAAGGGAATGTTCAAAGGGCAAGATAGCAGAGCAGAGTGCAGGTCTTTTAGGCTAGAGGGATGGAAAAGGTTTTAACTAGGTTGAGAGAGCAATTAAGAATTCTCAAACCAGGATTGAAATGAGGAACAAAGGGTAATTGGAAACAAAGGGCAATTAAGAATCCTTTTCTATAGATTAAAGGAAACAACTGAAACTGAGGAGCAATTAAGAATTCCTTAACTTAGATTATCTGTAGAAAACATATATTTGCCTAACCGTTATAACATAGTGTAATTAAAAAAATTCTACTACAATATTCCAATTATGGCATTCAAATTTAGATCAACATTATGAAATACTTTTAAGAGATAACAATAACATGAGAAAATATCAGGTCTTTATTCATCAATCCTGTTGGTGTCGGTATCTTCATCCCTCTGTCAGAGATCAAATTCTCTTGTTGCATTGCATATTGGGTGTCTTGCTCAGTCAACTGCATTCGATTAGGAACATGGATCATCTGATGCTTGCGGCTTATTGTACATTTTCCCTCATGTCCTTTACCTGCTGGCTCATTTCCATTTATCAAGATTATCTGCAATCATTTTTTGTCTTTAAATTTGCAAGATTCATTTCTAGGGTTTCAGTTTCATTAGGTCTAGGGTTTCATCAAAAGGGTCTTCAAAATGTCCAATAGTAGCCAGCAAGCACTGAGGAGGTTGATTAAAGTTCCAGTACCAATAAAATTCATAATCTCATGCTCAGAAATGTATTTTTCCTCAAAACCCTGTTTTGAGGAAAAGCAGAGTATTTTAGGTTTTTGTTGTATAAATTCATGTAATTTCAATTCTCTTATATGTGAATCACTTCAGTGGCAACCCTGGTAACCTTACCAAGCTTTAGTAGCTCCATCCCCTACAAGGAAAACAAAAAATCAAGTAATTCAGTTCAACAAAGGAACAAATAAGATAAACTGCCCAAAAACAGAGTTGAAAAAGTAAGTCACATTGCAAACATTATAAAAATGGGTTTTATGAATGAAAAAATTTAAAGCTCTTGTATATAAATCATTTTTACAATTCAAAAAGCTCATTGGCACTTAAAAAGGAAAGATTGAGCAAAGTGAAGGCTGTGTTGAGCAGAGGAAGCAAGCTTGGAGAAAAATTGTGCAAATTCATGAGTGCGACGTATTGGGTGAGTGGCACGGTGCATTGGGTTGCCCTCCACAGTGTTAAATTTACACTGGTGCGGTGCATATAGGAGGCACGGAGCATTGGGTTTCTGGCACGATGCATAGGGTTTCAAGCCCGATTTCACCCACAAATTCGTTCAGACTGCCAAATTTGCTAAATTTCCACCTGCTCAAGTAAGTCATCATTCTTCCAGTGCTGGTGAATGAGTTTTTCTTAAAGAGTTTATGGCGATTTAAAGAGATAAGTTTGAAACCCTACCTCCTTGCAGTTTTGCTCAAAAACAAGTGCTTAGGGTTTGTAGTTTATGTTTTTGCTGCCAAATTCCATTCCCTCACTTCCACACTCTTTGTTTCCCACATTCATGTTCTAGTTTCATCCCCATATCCCTAATTCCCATATCCCTAAATTCACTAACCCCATATTCCTAACTCCCACTATCGCAAACCGTAGCTACACATTCCTAAACCCTAATTATTATCCTAAAATCTAAAAATTGTCCCTAAAACCCTTCTATTCCCCAAATTACAGTCAGCAACATTTCTAAAACCCCTATTACCCTCTCCCTTCACAGTCCCTAATACATCTTCAAACATTTGGTAGCGAAACATCAAAATCACCATAAATCTCTTCATACTTATCAAGAAAACTCACACATTAGCAAGCATGGAATCTGATCCTTCATATGACCAAGATGAAGAGACACATAGTGACTCTCCTACAGAAATGCATGCACCAAGGAGACCTCACAAGGGTGGCAAACATATACGAAAGGAGCCTACTTCACTTGCTGAGCTACAGGCCTGCCCTCTTGCTATCACATGCTTCCAACACCAATCTTGTTATCAGTTCTATGAGATGGTTGCTAGAGTCCAGTATCATCATGAGTTAGCCCAGTTGTTTGTGCTTCATATACATAATGGTCAAACCACTTTAGCTAGTGTGGCATTCACCTTGACACAGGAGTCTATTTCTCTAGCAACCGACATTCCTAATGTCAGAGAGTAATGGAATAAAAGGTAGCAGATTGAGAAGGAACACTATGAACCATACATCAAGCCCAGTTATTTGAGACAACTTAGTAGAGCTTTTCCCTTTCGGTACCTAAAAGACTCATATGCTCCCTTGATGAAACTCATAATGAAGCATTTCAGCTGTGAGGGTCGACTTTCTCGCCTATATGCTTATCATATCAGATTGTTGATGCACTTTACCAGGGTGAGAATGATGAATCTCCCCTACTTCATGTGCCAAAATATTGAGAAGATGACCACCCTAGTACAACAAAAGACTCCTCAGTAGCAGTTTAACAATATATACCATTTTGCACTCATCAAAATTGTGGTCATGCATCAGCTTGGTTTGCAGGGCATCTCATGGGAGGATTTCATTTCTCATGAGTTCATCACAGCTCCTTAGGTACCTTCAAAGACTTTTCATGAGACAGGTGGACCTTCTCATCAGCAGGAGGGTAATGAGACACAAACCGCTAGTGTGCCGGTGTTTGTCACCTATCAAAAGGGCACTAAACGATTGTTTGCATCAACAAAGTGAGTATTATCTCCACCCGAGATGGAAGGGGTCTCGCTTCCTTCATCAGCATAGCAAGTTCAGGACAAGGGCAAGAGGCCATTACATGATGAGGGGCCTTCAGGCGAGCAGGAAACCGATTTCATTCTCATTCAGAACAATGACACAGATTTGGGCCCACAAAGCTCAAAGCTCAAGGAGGTCATCCAAGAGCAACAGGCGGACATCAATGCTTTGTCCCTCAACTTGGAAAGAGCCAAGCGTATAATAAAGTACCTGGAGAAAAGAAACAAACAACTAGAGGATCATAAAACCATAATGGAGCTAAGAAACATACGCGAAAACCGGTAAGCTGCCAAAAGGAGGAATGCTAAGTTCACAACACTTGAGCAAGAAATGAATGCTAATCGTGAGTCTTGGTTAGAAAGGGCTAATATCCACTTGTAGAGGATGTTGGAGAAAGCCATCAATGTGAAAAATATGTTGAGAAACATGGCATATCACTATTTGTCAAGGAATATGGTGTGCCAAGCTAGAATCAGGAGCTTGAAGGCCAAGTTGAAGAAGAGATCGAGGAGGAAAAAATTGCAAGATAAATTTTAGATAGTGGATGAGGCTTCCTTGGCCCAACACAGTACTTGATGGAGAACACTCAGCCCAAATTTCAAAATATTTGAGACACTTTCTTCATTTTTGAAAATTTTGGGCTAAAACACAGAATTTTCTGCCCAATGCGTCGTGCCACCTGGCGCTCGCTTTTGATGAAGGCCTCCAAATGACAAAAACTCAGTATATTTGGATTTTTCTTGGAAAAATATGCATTCCTACCAATGGCCAAGAAATTTTGACAGGTTTTGAGCCCCCAAAAATGTCAAAAACACCCAAAAAATGACCTTACTACCCCTATTTTGACACACAGGAAGCAACATTGGGAGAACTCCGTTTTGGAGGGGCAAATGGAGGCCAAATTCAAAAATTCCACTTGTTATAGAAAGTAGACAGGCATATATTTCTAACAAGCACACTTGGAGCATATTTGGACACCTGGAAGGCTTCTAAAAGTTGCTGCAAACAGGCCCTATGCATAGAGAAATGAGTTGCTCAGTTTGACCAAGTATACTTTGTTTTTCGCCTAGTTCCTTGACAGTTTGACTTTTCTCTTTCTTAATGCCAAACTTATGATGTAATTTAATTTAAATTGATGGATATTGATTTAGTTATGTCAAATTTTCACCCATGGAGGTAGATTCATCTATCAAAAGTAGTTTGCAACTGAATGAATTAGTTCCCTAGTTTCTAGAGGCAAGTTGTTCCACTGCCTCATTTGTAGTTCTCAGTTTAGAATTAGTTGGAACAGCTCCTAAAATCATGAGCTCGACCCCTAGAGGGTAGGATGAGTTTTTTTTTCCTATATCTTATGTTTTTTCAGTCATTAGTGTGGTTGGACTTTTAAGAAAGCTTGGAGCTTCATTGTATACATTTTCTCAGCAGTTTTGGCTAAGGAATTGGCCACGGTTTGTAGCGCTCTATGGGATTCATGTGGCATGTTGCTTTGATATTGTGTTTCCTTCTGTAGATGTAAGTTTATATGTGTTTTATGTATGCCATTATATCTCTTTCTTCTTCTTAGCTAAAACAAACAAGGATAAAGGTAGAATCCATTGAAATTGCAGTGCTCTACCTAGGGTTTGCTTAGTTATTGATGTTTTCACTTGCTTGAAGAGGATCCTTGAGGTTTTATTGCCCTCTTCAACTCCTCACCTGTCTAAATCTCTCCATTTCATTCAATTTGAAGTATCAAATCACTTGCCTACCTTGCCCCATTGAGACCTCTGCAAAACTGGGCCTCATTCCAAAGACCCAAAATTTGCCTTTCCATTTGAGCCAACAAAACATCTTTAAATTCAATAGAACTCTTTTTCACACATACCTAGCCTCAGATTAGTATTCATATCCATCATCTCAAGTGTTCATTGATCATATTTTACTGAGATTGACAGAAGAGAGCTCTCTCCCGACCTGGTAGGGCTAGCTACTAGGTTAAGCATGGTTTGATGTTACCCTAGATCCTACTTCTCTCAACCTGAGGTAGATTTAGGCCCTAACATAGTGGCAACCATACTAGGGAAGAAATTGTTTGTTTGTTAGTGTTATTCATTTTATAAACTATAGACAGAGTTTGAAGATTAGCCAGGTAGCCTTAGAAACGCTTTTGCTTTGCATTAGCGCAAGTAGATAAATGCTACCTCAGTCAATCTCTAGTCTAACTTTATGGATGAAATATCTAACTTGCAAATTACCCAAATACATATGAGAATTCTAGGCTTTTGGACGAGAATTTTAGAGTTTGATAGGCTGAACAAGTTGGTAATGTTCATTTGATTTCTTGGAAATAATAACACATTGACTCCACTGAGGCGAGAAAACCAGCCCTCACAGCTGAAATGCTTCATTATGAGTTTCATCAAGGGAGAACATGAGTCTTTCAGGTACCGAAAGGGAAAAACTCTATTGAGTTGTCTCAAATAACCAGGCTTGATGTATGGTTCATAGTGTTCCCTGTCAATCTGCTGCCTTTTATTCCACTACTCTCTAACATTAGGAATGACGGTTGCTAGAGAAATAGACTCCGGTGTCAAGGTGAATGTCACACCAACTAGAGTCGTTTGGCCATTATGTAGATGAAACACAAACAACTGGGCTAACTCATGATGATACTGGACTCTAGCAACCATCTCACAGAACTAATAACAGGATTGGTGTTGGAAGCATGTGATAGCAAGAGGGCAGGCCTGCAGCTCAGCAAGTGAAGTAGGCTCCTCCCGTATATGTTTTCCATCCTTGTGAGGTCTCCTTGGTGCATGCATTTCTATAGGAGGGTCACTGTGTGTTTCTTCATCTTGGTCATATGAAGGATCAAATTCCATGCTTGCTAATGTGTGAGTTTTCTTGATGAGTATGAAGAGATTTATATTTATTTTGATGTTTTGCTGTAAAATGTTTGAATATGTATTAGGGACTGTGAAGGAAAAGGGTAAGAGGGGTTTTAGAAATGTTTCTGAATGGAATTTGGCGAATAGAAGGGTTTTAGGGACAATTTTTAGATTTTGGGATAACAATTAGGGTTTAGGAATGTGTAGCTAGGGTTTGGGATAGTGGGAGTTAGGAATATGGGGTTAGTGAATTTAGGGATATGGGAATTAGGGATATGGGGATGAAACTAGAAAATGAATGTGGGAAACAAAGAGTGTGGGAGTGAGGGAATGGAATTTGGCAGCAAAAACACAAACTACAAACCCTAAGCACTTGTTTTTGAGAAAAATTGCAAGGAGGTAGGGTTTCAAGCTTATCTCTTTAAATCACCATAAACTCTTTAAGAAAAACTCATTCACTGGCAGTGGAAGAATGATGACTTACTTGAGCAGGTGGCAATTTAGCAAATTTGGCAGTTTGAATGAATTTGTGGGTGAAATCGGGCTTGAAGCCCTGTGCGCCGTGCCACAAACCCAACGCGCTGTGCCTCCTATATGCACCGTGCCAGTGTAAATTTAACACTGTGGAGGGCGACCCAATGCGCCGCGCCACTTGTATGCGCCGCGCCTCTCACTCAATGTGCCGCACCCATGAATTTGCACAGTTTTTCTCCAAGGTTGCTTCCTTTGCTCAACATAGCCTTCACTTTGCTCAATATTTATTTTTTAAGTGCCAATGAACTTTTTGAATTGTAAAAATGATTTATATACAAGAGCTTTAAATTTTTTCATTCATAAAACCTACTTTTATAATGTTTGCAATGTGACTTACTTTTTCAACTCTATTTTAGGGCAGTTTATTTTATTTGTGCCTTTGATGAACTGAATGACTTGATTTTTTGTCTGCCTTGCAAGGGATGGAGCTACTGAAGCTTGGTAAGGTGACTAGGATTTCCATTGAAGTGATTTACATATAAGAGAACTGAAATTACATGAATTTATACAACAAAAACCTAAAATACTCTGCTTTTCCTCAAAATAGGGTTTTGAGGAAAAATACATTTCTGAGCATGAGATTATGAATTTTATTGGTGTTGGAACTTTATTCAACCTCCTCATGCACCTGCTAGCTTTTATTGGACATTTTGAAGACCTTTTTGATGAAACCCTAGACCTAATGAAACTGAAACCCTAGAAATGATTCTTACAAATTTAAAGACAAAAAATGACTGCAGATAATCTTGATAAATGGAAATGGGCGAGCAGGTAAAGGACGTGAGGGGAAATGTACAATAAGCCACTATTGTTAGATGATCTATGCTCCTAATGGAGTTTAGCTGACTAAGCGATACACCTAATATGCAATGCAACAAGAGAATTTGATCTCTGACGGAGGGATGAAGATACCGACACTAACAAATCCAGCTTGCTAGCTCAGTTAATGCTCCAACAGCTTTACAATATTTTAATCAATAGGTCTATAGAAATGTCTAAGGATCCACCCTATATACTTAGAATTGTGAAGTATTTATACTAAGGTGTTATTACAAATATCTCAAACTGACTTGAGATTTAATCTAGGAAATACAAATATCTTCTCGCAGGAAGATAGAGGCAGCTAATGAATTGTTTTCATGTTGTCCCTTTTATTGTGGTATTACTGGCTGTTATGGTTTGTTTTTAGCTCTTTATGCTCTTTGATATTTGAATCATTATGCAGGAGGTTTTATTCACTTCTGTCTTTCATCTTGTTAGTGTCTAAATCTACCTCAGGCTGAAGGAAGGCAGGTCTAGGGTAATATCAAACCACGCTTAACCTGGTAGCTAGCCCTACCACGTCGAGAGAGGGATCTCTCCTTGTGAATTTCGGTCAAGATGAATGAATCAAATATGGATTTTAGGCTAGGTATAGTAGCTCAGAGGATTTGATTGAATTTGTTTTGGTCTAAACAGCAAGAGAAAGGATGATTTGGACTATGGAATCGATGTCAGTTTCCGCCGGCAAACCTAGGGCGAATTAAGTGCCATGTTCAACCAAGTGAAAATTGTAAAGTGAGAAGTATAAGGGGGAATGCCCTCTGCCCTACAGGAATCAAACAAAGGATGGATCTACAACAGCAACTTTAGATGAAAGAGAATAACGAGGTTGCTCAACAAAGCATCTAGTAAAGGATGAATTCTGCTAAGACAACCATTACAACTAACAGCAAAATCATCATGAACGGAGCATCATTATGGATGAATTCATAACATATCACTTAGATAATGCTGAAACAAAGGAGAAAAACATAATTTGTAAATTAATTATAGGAGAAAAAACATACTGAACATTTAAGCAACGTGATGAATTCGAGGCCTAAAGGGAAAAAACTGCTTTATTATGATATTCAATAAAACTTTACACAAAGCCAAGACAACCTCTCAGCTGCCAAAATTGAACCTTTGCACTATGAAATTCATAAAATATATACATTTTCTCATCATTTTACTAAGGGAATTGAGCTCAACCATGTTCTTCAAAATAGAATCAGTTACATTAAACTTGGACTGAATTTATGAAAATAGGTGTTGAAGATGAACTTGTATCTCCTAAACCATAGCACCTGTTACAAAACTGAAAGACATTTTTGTAGATAAGGTTATGTTAGAGAAAAACCTCTCTCAAATTTTGGAAATTCGTTTCCAGTTGCTTGCAATCTATGCCAAAAAATCATCTCTAAAATAGAAAATCATTAAAACTTTAAATCTGTGAAAATGAGCTGTAAAGATCTCGTCACATATCCAAATTGAAGAAACCTATAAATAAAATTAAAGACTTTTTTGTTATATGCCTCAGGTTCAAAAAAAACCTCCTTGGGTTTTTCAAAATTACTTTCCATCTGTTGTAAAATGGCATCGCATTAAAATGACTAAAATAGTAAAAAATATGAAAAATTTGCTTTGTTTTAATGTAGGCTCCAAATATCACTGCATATCTCCCACATAGTAGCACCTGTGCATAAACTAAAGGAGGTTTTTTTTATTTTGTATGTGATGGAAAAACACCTCTTTCACTTTTGAAAAATTCCTTACCATTATTTCAGAAACTTATCTTGTACTAAACTTGTCATTTTGTGCAACAACTGACCTCAAAACATGCATAACCAAGAATCACTCATTCATTTCGATCATATCTTCTGATCCAGAAACCGGTTATGGGAGTGTGATATACTGTTGGAAATATTTTAATGAGATTATTCTGATGGAAATAATTAAGATATGATTTTCACTGAAGATCATGTGCAAAACATCTCTAAAAACGAGACATAGTAAGAACCCATTTTGATCCCTGGTGACAGGTTGCAAAGACTGGAACTAACATCGGACTTATTGGGGTTGGCAGCTCCTTGGAGGTGTTAAGAAAAATGTAGACCAAGTGCCTCATCCATTGGGAAATATATTCAAACAACTGCAAACTCAAAACAATTCATACCAATCCAAACTGAAATGATGCCTTTGGCAGCTTATTTATTTACACAAACCTACCCTACTTTACTACAAAATCAATGGATCATGTGATGTTGTAATGCCATATCAACCATTCAAGTAACTGTGACAAAGATGCTGCTTGAAAGTTTTTCAACCAGGACACAAATGCAAATGCTGTCAACCATCCATGCACAAACTGAATTTGGTTGTGTGAAAGACAATCTGACTTATCATTCAAACTGAGAAAATACTCCATATATGCGACAATAGGATCAAAGAAACCAGACTCTTTCTACTACCCTAACGCCTCAACACAGACCTCCAACTGTAAACTATCAATCCAAGCATCCACGGGTAGCTCTATTGTTTCTTGTTTTGAAGGAGGGAGAGTTTCCTAGAAATTTTTGGTATCTCGGAATTCATATGATTGGATCTAATCATTTAAATATTGAATCTCCTTCTCAAATTTTTCAGCAACTAACTCAAAGAAACCAATTTTAGCTTTAGGAGGAAAATTTGGAGATCTCAAACATTAAAGCACGGTAATGAAAAATACTTCATCAATCTCAATATCCACTAACTGATCTCTAACTTCTTTTAAAACTCCACAAAACACAGGGTTTGCCACATACCCTACCATTTTATTTTAGTGCATGAATGGATCAGTGAGCACTTGAATCTCTCGATTGAGTTAGAGTCACCAGGTGAATGTTTCAACCTTCATATGTGTTTGGCTGTTGTCCACCATCAACAATCAGATCTGCAACTTGAATGATCCTTCTTGGAGAAGATTTGTCACCTCTTCCCCAGTATGGTCGCCACTATGTTAGAGCATAGATTGACCTCAGGCTGAAGGGAGGTAATCCTAGGATAACCACAAACCAAGCTTAACCTGGTAGCTAGCCCTACCAGGTTGGGAGAGGGCTCTCTCTTGCCAACAAAGTGTGGCTACAATAAATAAAATCTTAGGCTAGCTATGGAGTGTGGGGATTTGTTTGAAAAGTTTTGGGTCGAAACAACAAGAGAAAGGATGATTTTGGACCATGGAGTCGATGCCAGTTTCTGCCAGCAAAATTCTTTATTATGATATTCAATAAAACTTTACACAAAGCCAAGATAGCCTCTCAGCTGCCAAAATTGAACCTCTACACTATGAAATTCATAGAATATATACATTTGCTCATCCTTGTACTAAGTGAATTGAGCTCAACCATTTTGTTCAAAATAGAATCAGTTACGTTAAACTTGGACCAAATTTATGAAAATAGGTGTTGAAGATGAACTAGTATCTCCTAAACCATAGCACCTATTACAAAACTAAAAAAGGTTTTTGTAGATAAGTTGATGTCCAGTTGCTCGCAATCTGTGCCACAAAGTCATCTCTAAAACAGAAAATCATTAAAACTTTAAATCTGTGAAAATGAGCTATAAAGATCTTGTCACATATCCAAATTCACGATAACTGTGAATAAAATGAAAGTGATTGTTGTTATATGGCTTATTTTTAATAGAAACCTCCTTGCATTTTTCGAAATTGCTTTCCATCTGTTGTAAAATGGCACCGCACTAAAATGACTAAAATAGTAAAAAATATGAAAGATTTTCTTTGTTTTAATGTAGGCTCCAAATGTCACCGTATGTCTACCACATAGTAGCACCTGTGCATAAAATGAAGGAGGTTTTTGTTATTTGGTATGTGATGGACAAAAATCTCTTTCACTTTTGAAAAATTCATTACCATTATTTCAAAAACTTATCTTGTGCTAAACTTGTCATTGTGTTCAACAACTGACCTCAAAACATGCATAACCAAAATTCACTCATTCATTTCGATCATATCTTCTGATCCAGAAACTGGTTATAGGAGTGTGATATACCATTGGAAATGTTTTTTTGAGCTTCTTCTGATGGAAATAATTAGGATATGATTTGCACTGAAGATCATGTGAAAAACATCTTTGAAAACCAGACATAGTAAGAGCCCATTTTGATCCCTGGTGACAGGCTGCGAAGACTGGAACTAACACATCTGATAATCTCTGTCATTAATACTCTTTCACTTTAATGACCTATCTTTATCCTTTCTATGTTCTCCATTTTACTATTACAATTTACCTTTTACTTTGTGTTTTAATAGTAAATTCTTATGTTTCTTTATGTGTCTCAGCATCGGAAGTGGATTTTGATCAAGTCTAAGTATGTTTTATTTATTTTTCTTCTAACTACATCTTCGGTCTGGTTCCTCTGTTTTGACTATCAATGCTCTGTGAAGTTGTCTTCTTCTTACTTCTATGTATGACTGTCTTCACCTTCTATTCCTTGTATAAGGGTCTTCCTCATCTGAATTTAGGATTTTAACAGGTTTCTTTGTCGAGTCTTTGAGTAAATAGGTTCTGCGACTAGTATCAAAACTGTTTGTCCAAGCTCTAGCTTCAACTGATAACCTGAAAAATTCAATTATAACTAACAAATCACTGGTCTGCATGGAAGGTGATTGATCGCTCCCTAGCACAGGGATGCTTGGAAAAGGGGTCGCGACAGTATTTTGGACGTGAACAGAGGTGTAGAGGTTCAGGGTGGAGGTGAAGGGTTTCATGGGTTTATACAGTTAAATGGGAAAAAGGCTTGAAAACACGGGTTTTCAAGGTTTTAAATCTTAACGAGAAAATCTTTGAAAATGGCATGAAATTCATATTTTATGGAGGATATGCAGTTTATCGGAACGACAGGGAGGCAGTTTTGAGAGTCGTCGCACTGCTTTTGTGGCATGGGTTGTTTTCAGGAGGGGTCATCTGATGTGCATCGGAGCTTGACACGTAGCCATCATGGGGTTGGGGAAAAATCCCTTATTGACCAGTAAAGTTAGGCTATCGATCCCAATCGATATGGCTTTGGGCTGTTGGATTTGGGTGATTGCGATCTAATAGTACTTGGGCAGAAAATCTATGCGGAGGAAATGAACGGGAGTTGAGGGGGCCTAGGGGTTTAATCACGACGGTTTGGGATTAGTTTACGGATTAATTCTAGGTTAGGTGATCGGGCAGGGTTTAATTGCGAGATTAGGGAATCGTGTGAGGTTAAGAGCAAGGTTAACTTAGGTTCACCGGGATTGGGTAAACTAAGTAATTTTGTATCGGGATATGGATATTTCTATTAGTTTTTATTTAAAACTAAGGTTTGGGGTATTTATAAAGGGATTTAGTTTATTTATGGGAAAAGGGTTTATAATGGGATTTATATAATAAAATTAGTAATTAATATGAAATGCGTGGTGGAGTGGGTTTTCCTAAGTTAAAAGGGTAATATATATATATATATATATATATATATATATATATATATATATATATATATATATATATATATATATATATATATATATATATATATATATATATATATATATATATTTGGCACACTTAGCTTTATATTTAGGATAAAACGGTTTTAGTTGGTTTTTTTGGCGGAAAGGGGTTTACATGGGTTTTTCACTTTTCTTTAGGGAAATGGTGTTTAAACATTAGGAAAAGGGGTTTTCTTGGGGTGATGAGGGGAAATGGATTTTTATGAAGGAGATTCTAGTACTTGTGTCCATAAGTCATTAAGCTGAGGGTCTGGTCCCACCAAAAGTCAGAGAAATGCTCTGAGCCTCTTTGACTTGTAGGTTTTAAAGTACAAGAACATAATTGTTGATAGGAAATTAGTAAGTAAAGGGGAAAACTGAAATAGGAGGAGTTAATCAGATGAACTTGTAAACCTTTGTCTTTGCTTCCATAGTTGATGCAAGGTCACCCCCACTTACTCATATAGTATGCATGTAAATGCATAAATACATTTGTCCTAGTTATTTTAACTCACCATTGAGTCAAAATCTTCAACCATCAATGGTTAAGGCCCCCTTATTAAACTCAATGAAATCATTCATTAAAATAGCCCAGTGTTTCATTTACTTCTATCGGGACTCTATCTACCCTTAAAAACCTTAGTTTAACTTTACTCGCACATTAGGCCTTCATAACATTGTTGCCGCATATATATAACCAACCCCTCTTTCAACTTTGGTTAATGTGGACTTAACCACAAAACTCTCTATCGGCGCTTTATTTCTATTATAAATAGAAATATACACAAACATGCATAAACTTACCTTTTCCGCCTTTTTAAAGCCTTTGCACAGTTCTCGAAGGTTTCCCTTTATCCCTGATCGCAATCGGGGCTCTTCATGATCACACTATACACACCTTGCATCCCCGATATGCGATAACATAACCTTCCGGATCTCAAAATTATAAAACTGCGCTTATAAACCTTCTCGAGTCTGCTTCTTTTCCATATGCCTTATCACAATTCCTCCGATCTCCGCATTACACAGAAAACACATGGAACTCCACTCCAAAGCTTAAGGCTGGAACTCAAATGGAATTGAGTCTGCCTCTATAAACTTTTGGGTCTATGCCTTTCAACCATTTCCGAAGCATTACTCCTTCCTTCTACCGATCTCCGATTAAATCGAGACCGTAGATCTTACTTCGATCTGAAGATTGCGATTAAATCACTATCGTTATCGCCATATTTAAAAGGGCATTCCAGTCTCGTTCCAATGGTTTCCGATTAAATATTGACCGTTGATCTGGGTTCGATCCAACGGTCAAGATCCTTCCCCATTCCAAAAGTCACTTAATGGTCCTCCATCATTGATCTACACTTAGTAGATCCAATGGTCAACGATGACTTCAGATAGACAACAGACACGGAGAATAACTGTCCGAAAAGCGGTTTTCTCTCTCTTCTATGCTGCTACGTGTCACTCGATAAGTGGAATCGGGTGCTCACCCCTCGATACCACTTACCGCTTCTTCACCGCCCGAAATACCACTTAAGGTTTGTGAAACCACCTCTTCTTTGTGTTATCTCTTGCACTCTTTCACCGTGCAATGACAGTTGATCTATGAGATCTAACGGTTCTTGTGCATCACCTCTTCACTTCTCCACTCATCCCTTTTCTTTGAATTTAATTCATCCTTCAGTGTTTTCTGTGGTTTTGGGTTTTTCTTCAGGGTTTCATCCTTTCCACTCTTCCACTGCTCAACTTTCTTTGAGCTTTACTCTGCAAATTCTCACCCCGCTACCTCTCTAGAGCTTCACTATGATCCTTTAATTGGATTCAAAGACCCGTTATTATTCTTCTGAATCATTCTTCTCCTCTGCGTGTTTTACATAACTCTGCCTGCAACCCTTGTTACAGAACCTATGAATTCACATATAATTCAACACTCGAAACACACATTCGAACTCAGAATTGAGTTGATTATATTAATAAATATAAACAATGATTACAGAATGAAATCTCTGTCTCTCAGGCCTAATATTCAATACCAGTGGCCTCCTCCCACTCTGCCCATACGCTTACATTTATACTAGAGAGTTCCGTTGAACTAATTCTGGTTCAGTTCCTAAATCTACTAAACTAACTCCTAAATCACCTATGTCCACTTCTAACTTCATTTAATTCTTAAGAACTCTCTCTAGTTCCTCAAATCATGAACTGCTTTAAGAGTTATAGTTGACTTTTAACTCTTTTGTCTTTATTAACCACTCATATTCTCATTTATTCAAGAGAATTTACAAACAACCTCACATTATCTAATTAATGCTTATCCTACTCACTCAAAAGCCTAAATGTTACATTAATTCATCACTTAGGAATCTAACTTCCTTAAAACACTTGACCCCCTATGTTTGTAAATACAATGATTTTCTCTTGGGTTGAATGCTCCCGCATCAATAGTTGACCATACATGTTGAAAGAAGTATCTGAGCATGGTTTATGTGCTTGGCTCCAATTAACTTTGTAGTTCAGCAACGTTTCTTCTACTTACCCTTTCTTACCTCTAACTTATTTTCTTCATTTCTTTGGCTGTATTTAGGCTAGAAAACCCTTATTCATCTATTTTTCCTTTGGAAATTAATCTATCTAATTCTAACCTTATATCATCCAAGGGCTCAGATTAAGCTTATGCGCTCCTTTTATTCTCTATACTTAGCTATGATCTGCCAAGATTAAACTGTTTGGTTAGATTTTATTCTCTAATATATAGACATACAATTCAAAGCATGGAATAATCAAGATTAAACTATTTGATTACCATGGATTGTGGCATAAGTAACAAGTTGCACACAATCATTATTAAGCATGAAAGTAAATAGTAATGGCATTTAGACTTTCACACTTTCATGGTCTTTTTGTTTTTGGGGTTCATATATTTTCATTTTTTGTGACCTTCTCTTATTATTTTTGTCCTTTGATTTATCTTTTAGGACATACCCTCTTTACATTTTTTACTTTTTTATAATATGGAAAACATTTTTAGAAAGCAAAGGTATGTACAATATTACAAGGCTTAACCTTAGTCATTCAAAATTATGACTCCTATTGGTATAGGAACCTAACAGTATCTCCACTTGGGGATGGCATTTCCTTGTGAAATGTCAAGAACTTTGGAGATTAGTAGCCTTTGAATTGTTGTTGGTGTTTCCTTGCAAAGTGCCCTTCTATGAATCTGCATTATTGGTACTTGTGATAGTGAATCTTTTGAAGCTTAGGGCCTTCTCTTCAGGCTTCAACCTCAAAGATCATTATCCAATCCAAACTAGACTTTTGAAAATAGAATATATAAAAATGAAAATTAGTAACTAGGTTCAAAGTAATGGGTTAGCATTCGACCATTCATTGGCCCACCTTCTACATCTGTACCAACAATTTCTCTTAAGAAGAAAGCATTAATTCCTCTATAAGCATAAATGACATAGGGACCTTTCCGTAGGAAATCAAATTTCCCATGTTTTCCATTACCTTCCCTTCTTAAGTCCCACTTTAGCACTTTGTCACCAATGTAGAAATCTTTAGCCTTGGTTCTCTTATCAAAAATCTTATTTATCTTTTCTTGCACAACTTGAGACTTGACATAGACCTCTTCTCTTGTTTGTTGTATATGAATAGTTTGGTTGATTCTTCTTTGGATACTATTTGGTTCAACCTATATTTCTTGAAGTATCATCATTACTGGTGCTCCCAAAGATGATGGAAAGACAACTTACATTCCATAAACTAGTTGATAGGGAGAAGTACCAACTGATTTCTTAGTACTCAATCTATCTGCCCATAAGGCATTGACTAGCTTTTTATTCCAAGTTTTCATATTGTCCTCTAGTAACTTCTTGATGATGTTTACTAGGCTTTTGTTTGAGGATTTAGCCAGTCCATTACCTTGAGGGTAATATGTTGTGGAATGGCCAAGGGTGATATGGTATTTATTGTAGAAATCTATCATTCTTTTGGATTTAAAGGTTGTTGCATTATCAGTAATGATCTTAGTTGGACATCCAAATCTAGATAGAATTTTGGTTTCAAGGAAGGTTATGTAACAGTATCTATGGCTTTCCTTGAAGGTATGGCCTCTATCCATTTTGGAAAGTAGTCAGTGACAGTAAGGATCCATTTTTTTGTGCAGAGGAGGGTAGGAGAATTTCACCAATGAAGTGAAGACCCCATTGTTGAAAAGGCATTTTAGCAGAGATTGGCTTGACGGGTAATGGTAAGATATTCTTCTTTCCCTATAAAACTTGAAAATTTGTGACAAGAGGTCACATATTTTTTGACATCAGTAAAAAAGGTAGGCCAGTAGAAAGCAACTCTAAGGATTTTATCTACAGTAGTCTTCCAGTAAAGGTGTCCTCCACATTTACTTGCATGAAACTCTTGTAAAACTTTGTCATCTTCTTCTTTTAATAAGAAATTGAGAAGAATACCTTCATGGTATCTCCAAAACAAAACATTTTCCAATATACAAAACCTTAGTCCTAGATAATTCAGGAGGAGCTTGTAAATTTAGTAAAATATAAAAAATATCACCATACCATGGTGATTCAAGGAAGGCCTAGCTAATTAGCGGAGTTGCCATCTCCTCTTCATTATATATTGCTGCAATAAAGTTTATATCCAAGGCCTGGTAGTTTGATTTAGCCATGACGTTGGATAAATCTTGGCCCTTGATTAACTTTGTTGGTTTAATTTCTATATCATACTCTAAGATAGTAGCAATCCACTTTCCTCTCTTTCCATTAGGACCATCCTGATTTAGGATGTCTTTTACTACTGAATCAGGAATGTAGGCTACTATGTGAGAATATAAGATGTATACCCTAAAATATTTAATAGCTCTGACCAAACCTAAAGCTTGTTTTTCCATTTTATTTTATTTTAAAGGGGAATCTCTCAGGGCTTTGCTAAAGAAAGCAATGGGTTGTTCATAGCGCTGGTAATTTTTTTGTAATACGACTGTAGCTATTGTGTGCTCTAAAGCAAAGGAAAATAAAATGAAATCTCTATCAAATTTAGGCCTTATTAGTACTGGTGTTTTAGTTAAGGCTAGTTTTATGTCTTCAAAGGATTTCTTAGCCTCAACAATCCATTTTATGGTGGAGCTTTTTTTAGAATATTGTTCAGTGATCTAATTAATTCTGCTAGGTTAGATATAAATCTTCTAAGATAATTGATTTTTCCTAAGAAAGCTTCTAATTCTCTAATGTTCCTGGGGTGTCTTATTTGTAAAATGGCTTCTATTCTTGCAGGGTCTATTCTTATGCCATCTTTCGAGATTATGTGACCTAACAACTTTCCTTCCTCTAACCCAAATAAGAAATTTCTGCTGTTCAAGGAGGTTCAAAACTTCCTGCATTTAATAAAGACTTGCCTTAGATGATCTAAATGTTGATTATCAGACTTTGAAAAAACAATAATGTCATCTAGGTAAATCATAAGGAAATCATGAATTTATTTAGAAAAGGATATATCCATAGCCCTCTGGAAAGTAGCTCTTGCATTCATTAGCCCAAAAGGAATTTTCACATACATAAAAGTGCCCCAAGGAGTAGTAAAGGTAGTTTTGGGTTGGTCATCAAGATGAACTAAGATTTGATTATAACCAGAAAACCCATCCAACAATGAGATTCTGGTTGATCCAATTACTCTCTGTAAAATGTGATCCTTTTTGGGGAGAGGGTAGTTGTCTTTAAGTGACACTTTATTGAGGTTTATGAGATCCAAACAGAGTTTGATCTCACGAGTTTTCTTCCTAGTGGGCACTAAGTTTGAGACCCAATCAGAAAATCTGATTGGTGCAATTATTTTAGCATCATACATCCTTTGAATTTCTTTTTCTATCGCAGGTAATAAGACAGGATTGATCCTTCTTAGTTTTTGTTTGAAAGGCTTTTGATTTTATTTTATAGGAATAGTGTGCTGGATGATGTTGGTGTCATAGGATTTAAGGTCCTCATAACTCCAAGCAAAAACATCCCTAAATTATTTCAACAACTCAATGTATTTCACTTTTTCAGTTGGAGGTAATGATTTTGAAAGTTTGATCAATTTTGGATTTTCATCAGTGCCTATATTGCATTCCTCTATATCAGATCTTAATGGTTCCATTTTAGGTTTCCTAGGAACATCATTTGAATCAAATAAATCTTCTAGATGCGTTAATATGTTTGGTAAGAAATTATCCTTGAGATTAATTACTTCAGTTTCTTCATTTATCATTTCATCAGTCTCCATTAGTTCTAAGTTATCTACATCTGATTTGGTGAATTTAGTTGGGTTAAATCTATCTATTTTATCATATTTTATCTCATTTATCTCTACCTTATCCTTAGTGTTAAGATC
The DNA here is from genome assembly GCA_031772625.1 of Pinus tabuliformis. NCBI lineage: Eukaryota > Viridiplantae > Streptophyta > Pinopsida > Pinales > Pinaceae > Pinus > Pinus tabuliformis. Next base: position 142,547,623 of record CM062804.1, on the reverse strand, counting down.
TATGGATGTATCAGTATCTATATTATTATTTACAAACTCTTCTTCTGAAAGTAAAAAGTTATTTATCTGTTTATCATTAAAAAATATTTTCCAGTTCTTCAAATTATCTGGAATTGCAAGTTTGTGCCTAACTTTAGCAGTGTATTGATAGTTAGGTTGGAAGTGTAATTTACAAGTGCTAGAAAAAATTGCTAAAATATGGGCTTGCATGTTATGTTTTCTAGGGATGACTGCAAACTTTGTTTCTAGGAAAGTATTAAGTATTTATACAATAGTATCTCTATAGCAAGTTAATCTAGGGTATTTAGTCATATATACAACATCAATCTGTTTTACAATTAGTTCAGAGTCTCCCATGACAGAAACCCTTTTAGCTCCCAGATTCCTAACTAACTTAAGACCTAAAATTAATGCTTCATATTCAGCTATATTATTTGTTCATTTAAAATTCAGTCTATATGCATGGCCTTCTGAGTAATTGTTTTCCAAGTTATATATCCACACTCCTGCTCTTGCTCCTAACCTATTTACTGATCCATCAAATTCTATGTGCCATAATATCTCATGATCATAATTTTCACTATCTAGTGGAATAAACTTTTCATCATACACATCAATTAGACCAAGTTCTTATTCATTGAATAACCCTGTAGTCTGATTAGTCTCATTTTGTGTAGAAACTGTAATTTATTTTGGTTCTGTATCAGTACTGTCTAAAAGTGTTTCTTGTGTTTTATCAACATTATACAAAATAAAAGAGTCAATATCTGAGTGTATGGAGTAGATGGGAAAGTTTTGAGGCCGATCCTGGCTACTTACCATATATTTCATTAAGGTTTCTTGGTATAGTTTCTTAGGTTGTCCAAAAATAGAGATTGTTGCATAAGACATATCTAGTTGAAGAGATCCCTGAAGTTTGGCTCCCCATGATCTGGATAACAACATGCCATACTTCGGTGGGATGTCAGCAACTACAATGTCCATCAGGATGCTTTTGGCAGGATATTGGACTAAAGTAACACATAGGTCTTTGATTAATCCTAAACACTTTACTTGAGTAGAGTCAAATGAGAATAAGTCTTTGTAAGGCCTTGTTATGTCTAGGTTCAACTTTTACATTACTGATTTGGGCATTAAATTGTGAGAGGCCCTAGAATCCAACATTACATTGTGTAGAATCTTGTCATGGATACTAAGGCTTATGTAAAAAGGTGGAACTCCTCCTTCCAATGGTTTGCCATTAACATCAGGACCAAATATAAGTTCTGGTTTGTCATCAAAGAAGTTAACTGAATCTTCATTTTCAGAAATGTTTAAGGTTTGGTTTATCTATGATTTGTAAGATTCATTCTTGATTAGTTATGTTAAAGGGGTTGGAATCTTTAGCTTTGCTATCTCTGCTCCCAAATTGAAAGGCAAAGAAGTTTTTTCTGATTGAAGGATTTTAGTTTTTGTAGCAGGGATTTGAACAAGATTGTTTTCTTTGTCTTTATTGGGGATCTCTTTATGTGGATTTTCAAGTGGATTTGAAGTGGATGGTTTATTAGAAAAAGGTTGATCAGAGGTTATATCCATAATTGTCGTGCCAAAAGGATTTGGGTTCTGCCTAGGGAGAATTTGGAGGATCTTTGAAACAGGGACTCCTTTTATCTTTTTGGGTTGATTATGTGTTGTCTTGTTGGTTTGGTCACGGACATCTACATTCCTTTTGCTACTTAGATTATATTTCTTGTGGACTTCAAAAATAGTAGAGTCATATCCTTGTTTATAATGAAATGATTCACCAGACTGTACCTATAATTGTTGCAACATATACAGTTCCTACTCATCCCGGGTTAGAAAAACAATGTCTTCATCATTTACTCCCATTAGGTTAATTTGTGTATCATGCTTTGGATTTTCAGGATTGGATGTTTCTACATAATTTTCTTGAAAATGAGGCCTTATGTTTTGATCTAGTCCATTTTTTCCTATATTTTGGTTATTTCTGAAATTTGGGTTTCTTATTGGAGGTGCTTGTTGGTTATCCCATTGGGGTTTCCTTTCCATGTTACCTATTCTTTCCATTAGTCTTTCCATGTTTTTGGCCAAGTTATCTATTTTAAGATCAAATGGTGAAGTTTCTTCATTAGCAGTTCTCTTTTCATTTCTAACTCTAGCCCTTTTAGATAACAAATTAGCTTCTACGCTAACAGCTACACTTTGCATCTCTTCTAACATTGTCGGGTTTCTTCCCTAAGTTGGTATGACATATCAGTATCAAAACCATCAGGGAATTTTATTAATGTTAAGTTAGGTGGGGGTCTAAGGTTAACTAGGATTGCATTATATATATTATTGAATCTAGTGCAGTAATCTTAAACTGTTTCATTAGGTCCTCTCTTAATATTATCATATTCAGAAAGGATTTGTAAATGATTCCTTTCCATTTCCCACCTATCAATAAAAAACTTTTGGAATTTTGCTAGGTCTACTATATGGTTGGTAGGAAAGGATTTAAACCACCTCTTGACATCACTAGTCAAAGATTGGGCAAAGAGTCTCATCTGGACATCGACTTCATCTAATTCATGTAGTTCAAAGAAGTCAGACAACTTGTTTACATGCTGCTGGGAGTGTAGTGACCAATAGCATCAAGCAAGGGAATCTTACTCTGATATTCTGTAGGCATAACATGAAGTTGGGTAGGTAAAACAAGAGGAGCATATTTGTTTGCCATTACTGTTGGTTGGGATGGGATAAGTTGTGGGGTTGATATAATTGGGATTAATGCAATAGTGGATGAAGAACCAGGATTAGTAGGTGGTGAATAAGTAATGATAGGTTGGTGAGGGAATGAAGGTGTAAATGGTGGTGCAGTATGGAATTCAGAAGGTGCTGAAGTTGAAGGGAATAATGATGAACTTAAAGTAGTGGAGTTCTGTTCAGAAAACTCAGTGGCAGTAGTGGTGTTAATGGATGATTGTGGAGATTTCAGAATGTACTCATCAATTGATCTATTGGCTTGTTGGACTTCAAGGTCTGCAATGAAATCAGGGTCTATAACAGTTTCATATATTTCACTTTCAGACTTTGCTTTAAATAATGAAAGAACAAATTGTTCATGAAAGGGAGGATCTTCTAAAAATAACCACTCATTAGGACATGAATTAATTTTAACTAAAGGTGCTTGACTAACTGAACTTTCTTCTTTTTTAGTTTTTCTTGAAATCAGGTTGGGATTATCAACTACTAGGGGAGGATTGGGATCTGGATTAGCCCTAGTAAAATGAGTCTTCCTAGAAGCTAGAATTTCAAATTTTTAAATTATTTTTGTAAGATTTTTCAATATAACTTCTAACAAACGACTTTAAGAGGCTCAAAATACATAATTAGAAATTTCTTAAAGATTTATTAGGATTGAGGAATTGCTGGTTCCCCAGTGGAGTCACCATTATGTTATCACTCAGAATTTTCTCTAGAAAGTTATTAGAAGAAAGAAAATGACTGAGGTAACCACAAATCAACTTTTAGGGTTAGGCTCTAGCTGACCTAAGTCCAGAGAGGGCTCTCTCTATTGATTTAGCTCTGTTTTGCTGGGATTTTAGGTTAGTTCTTAAAATTTAGGGGGTTTCTAATTTGTATTGAAGATTGGGTGGTGGGGTTCTTTAAAAAGATGGATAGAATGATGTCTCTAGACCATTGGGCATATGGAGTCAAAAGAACGGTAGCACGACTGGATCAACTCATTAAAGGGAATGTTCAAAGGGCAAGATAGCAGAGTAGAGTGCATGTAATTTAGGACAGAGGGATGGAAAAGGTTTTAACTAGGGTGAGAGAGCAATTAAGAATTCTTAGACCAGTATTGAAACGAGGAACAAGGGGTAATTGGAAACAAAGGGCAATTAAAAATTCCTTAACTTAGATTATCTATAGAAAACATAAATTTTCCTAATTGTTATAACAGAGTGTAATTAAACAAATTCTTCTACAATATTCCAATTATGGCATTCAAATTTAGATCAACAGTATGAAATTTTTTTAAGAGATAACAACATCGTGAGAAAATACTTGTCTACACTTATCTCCGCACATGAATCATTTGAAATATCGAGCCTTTATTCATCAATCTAGCTTAGTGGCCCAATGAATGCTCCAATTTATTTACAGTATTTTGATCAAGAGGTCTATAGAAATCTCTAAGAATCCACCCTACATACTTCAAATTGTGAAGTATTTATACTAAGGTGTTACTACAAATATCTCAAACTGACTTGAGATTTAAATTAGGAAATACAAATATCTTCTTGTAGCAAGATAGAGGTAGCTAATGAACTGCTTTCATGCTGTCCCTTTTATTGTGGTATTACTGGTTGTTATGGTTTGTTTTTATCTCTTTATTATATTTGCTGTTTGAATCATTGCGTTGGAGGTTTTATTCACTTCTGTCTTTCATCTTGTTATTGGGAAATCTAGTGTCCACTCAGAGCTGCTAGTCCCACTAAGACAGGTAGCTATCTTAGAAACAAACAAACTAAAACTACTTTCATTTTCCTTTATGAGAAGTAAATAAGAGGGGAATGAAGGACACCAACCTCAATCTTGCGCCTGGTTCCTTGCTCAGTTCCTCTCCTTTCTTCTGACAGATCCTTGCCGCTCCTCTCTCGTCAGCACAGCTTTAAAGATCACCTGTGGAATGAAAGCAGCATAATACTATCGAAGAACAGAGATCTACAATCATAAAAATATAGGACCAGATATATATATTGACCACACAAAAGCATATATCATCAAACATACAAGAATGTGGAGGAAAACTTGAATAGCTTTATTAATATCAAGAATAGAAAGAGGATTACAACCAATTGTTTTGACCCAGCATCATCCTCTCAGCAGGAAGCCCTTCTTCACCTCATGAGAATCTTAGATCACCCAACACTATGATGTTACACCAAGAAACCAATAGCACTTCTTTACAAGATACAAAATTCCAGCCTCTGGATCTCCGGGATAAGGGATCCATATATAGATGTTTGCAAAGGGGGTGAGTCAGCTTCTGGGATCTAATTAGTGTCCTCTCTCTGATAGTTCTTGATTACACTTGGAGAATGATGATCTCTTACTCATCGCTGGGTGAATTCAGAGAGGCAAGTGTCATAAGAGAAGTTTCTGGAAGATTCTATGATCATCGACCTCGCACACTGCCTCTGCCATTTGTCCACTCTTGCCCATTGCACCCCATAGAAGGGATTTTCAGTATGCATCACACCTCCCATGTGCATTTAGGTGGGATGCATCGCACTTTGACCATGGAGCAGGTGAGATGGTCCAGTTTTGGCTAGTTTTGAGTAGTTTTTCATGGAGAACTTCTGGGAGATGATGTAATCAGCTGACCTTGTTCTTTTAGGGGATTGAACAAAACTTTTAGGGACTTAGAAGCCCTTGGTTTATGGACATATATGATTGGGGTTGTAGTGCCCAAAAATGTCTATAACAGTTGCCCCCTAGAGCATGAGGTCATTAATATTTTGATGTCGGGTGAAATGCTTTATCATGAGGATCCGAAGTTTTTCAAGCTTGGAAGGTGACCTGTAATAAGATAGAATACAATACATTATTCATAAGATTTTCATGATCTGGCTGAGTTAGGCATTCCCATGCTCAGCTTTATAAATTCATTTTCATGTACATAGGATAGACAAGTGTCTGTGTTCAGACTGATGATTCTGGTAGAGCCATCATCCCTTAGGTTGGATGATTATCTATGCAGCAACGATGTACATTTGATGTCTTTATTTTCCCGAATATATATCACAGCCCGGATGGATGAAACTAGATCCAGGGTCTTCAATATCGTTTGGTCTTCACTCAAAGTACAAGTCGATCCATGTAAAATATGTTCTGGAGTCGAAAATGGAAAGACATTGCCCGATTACCAGCCAATGATGTAAGCTGTTAATAGGCACAAGAGGAATCACCGATAATAATGATGACCCTCAAGGTACTACAGTGTAATTCGCATGGTGTGAAAAGGGACTTGGCATCGAACACCATGCAAAATCTTTCGGTCAAAGGCCAATGATGTAAACCTATCGCCGGAAGTGAGAAACTTGCCATTGAGGAATGCAAACTTCAAAGTATTGAAAGGGTTGTTCTTAGATCGACTTCCTGTATAATGAGCTCATGTCGACAAGAAGCGATCCATCATAGGAGGGCCTTAATGAATCCCACATCTATGACATGGAATGGAGCAAATTATTTTAATGGAGGTGAAAACGATCTGATGATATAAGGTTCAGGGTGGCGGTCATGAAACAATGGAGCGTGAATGTATTATAGTGGATGAGACACAGGTGAATTCTCTGAGCGACTTCTCTTGAACATATCGGCGGCACTGACATGATGGATTGGTAGCGTTAACCCCAAATGTGGATGGTGTGATCGACCAATGGTGATGTGACCAGTGAACGGAACAACCCAACCTGACTCGGATGCGGAGTGAAAGTGTCATGTTCAAGAGTGACTTGCTACCAATAAAGTTTCTTCAAGTTTTCTTCCCAATTTTCGCGAGTCATTGCTGACCAGTACCTCTTTATTTTTGTCAAGCTTGAGGAGGATAACATATGCTTGTTCTATAATTTGCCCTTTGGGAAAACCCATCACTATGTTTTAACGAGCCTAGCGATAGTGAAACTCGTTCTTGTCTGTATGGACAAGTTTGTCACTATTAGGTTTTAACGAGTTTAACAACAAAGATAACTCGGTCCTTTTCAATTTTAGAGAGTCTAAAAGGGACGTAAAGAAAGCTCCAATAATCCTTTTTCATCATATAATCCCTTAGGTCTGAAAAAGTATAAAATAATATGAAAGGGATGAATTTTCAGTAATTTTAACGAGCCGAACAAAACAAGCGCTTAATCTTTTTATGTAATAATCCCTCAGGTCAAAAAAGATTAAAATCTAGAGGAGGGATAGCACTTCCGGTCACTTTAACGAGCTGGAGAGGCCAATTTCTCGTCAATATTTTCATATTTTATGAGTCAGATGAAAAGAGCTTAAAGGAGACTCGTTTTTCGAGGAACGAGTGATAAATTCGGGTAGCAGCTGATTCCAGGTAATGTTTGGAATTTTCCAATCAAGGCAGTGTTACAAGGATGGCTAACAGGTCACTCTTCGCAGCTGTTCCTCAAAAAGGGTAAACAATCAAATGGAGGTGAATGATCGGCCAAAACATAATGGAGGTGATGATGAGAACACGACCAAGGCTCAAAAGCTGATGATAATGCATTCAAAATGGTTATTTACCAGAAATTGGTTCATTTTTGAATGAATGAGCTTAAACTTCGGGGAAACATTTGCTCACTACTTATGTTTAATTTTTAACGAGCTTGAACTCCACATAAGAACTGCTCGATCCAGTCTTATAATAAGGATGTCTCATTTAAGATGCCATTTTTTATGGAGCTTTCACCTTACAAATCTTTGCTCTGGAGCCTCTCATATGCAAGCTAGGAACGACCAACTACACCTCTATACTTAACTACCAAGATCACCGCCAAGGTTAGGTAGGAAACTTTCTCCTTTACTTTGCCAGTGCCAACTTGGCCCCTGCAAAGATGAATGGTGGATTTGACCACTCACCTGACCTAGGCAGTTGAAGTTAGTGGAATCATAGAGATAACATTAGCTGGTCATTTCTCGCTTGCCTACAAGAGGTTTGCATGCCCCTAGGTATAGCGAAAAAATTCTAGGTTACCAAAGATTGTTCTATCTGCACTGCAGACAAAAAATTTCCTCGGCGATGTCTACCGAAATAGACAAAGGTGAGTGGCGCAACTTGCCTCCACTCACGTAACTTTGACGGAGGAATCTTATTCCAGATTAATCTCATAAACCATTCATATGTCCTTCGCGGAAACCTACCCTATACCCAAGGTTTCCCTGCCGAAGCAGACTAGGGTGCATGCCCCCTAGGTTTCAATCATGTCCTCCTGAATCACTCGCACTCATCAGGTTGGTAGACTAGATATTGACGAGACATTCCTTGCATGAAAATACCATTCAGGGATGGTATTTGACTATTAGCTATGTGTGAGCCGGGAAACGACAGCTGGTCTATGAGCTGGACCACTCTGCCTTCATGCGGAAAACACTTTACTCTAAAGAGTGAGGAGATAATGGCTCCCATGCTATAAATATAGTCGCGTCCAAGGAGTATATTATGATCTAGAGGTCCTTGAACCACCATTATGTTCATGTGAATAGTTTTCCTTCTCAATGTTATGGGCACACTGGGAAGGATCCCTAACGGTCGACTGGTTCCTTTGTCGAAGCTTGTCAGATTTCTCATCTCAGGCAGAAGCAATGGCGAACCAAGCGCTTCCCAAGAAATTGAGGAAAGGATACTCCCAGAAGCCCCTTCATCTATGATGGTACCAGTCATGACCATTCTGTATATTTGTACGATGATTTGAAATGGTATACTAGCCGGTAAACGGGGTCTGCCTAGTAGATTCCAATAGAAGGAAACAACTAGGTTGCTTGGAGGTGGGACCGAATAGATGGTCAGATATGACTCTGATGAACCTCCTTCCTATGGTAAAGGAACGGGTAGACTGCCCCCATGTTCATTGGAGTCTGTGTTTACGAAGAGAATTTTAACGGTGTCATTCTTATTCTCCTCGGTGATTGTATCATCGGAAGATGGATCTTCTGAAGGCAAGACCGGGTCAACTGTCGTCTCGACCTTTTGACTCTCGTCTGGTATGGATTAAGAGGGTTCATCTTCAATGATAGATGCTTCAGCCGACCATAATGGTATGTCAGCCAGATTTTTAGCTAGTGACGGACTTGGCAAGAGTTTCTTATATCTAGGAGGAAGTTGTAACGGTGAAACTGGATGGTCGTCCAAAACTCTTTTAGCTTCATCTAGGAAGGGACAACAGTCGATAGTGTGATCGCCTTCACACAGTTTACAAGGAAATTTTCAATTCCTTTTCTGTCCAAAGACTTCATTTTCACTAGTTGACGGTGTATCCTCAACATGATCATTAGAGATTGATGACACCAGATTGTGCAAACGAGGAGACCAGTCCCTTAAGATCTGAGGGATGCAAGGAAAATCTCGATGATAGTGGTCTCCTTTGCAAATGACACATGGTGATTTAGGCCTGGACGGTGCAGTGTGTGGATTTTCACTAGACGACTCATGGTTGCCCCTTTTCGTCTTTGGCTCCTTCTTCTTCTTCTCTTTCTTCTTCTTCTCCTTCTTCTTCTTAGTTACTTGGTTTTGGGCCTTATCGGCTTTATCAAGCGAAGAGGAAGAAGGAGAGGGAGAATCGGATGAAGTAGAATGTTGGGGGTAACTCTGGTATCATTTAGTTGCTGACTTGACTACTTATGAATTACGGTATTATGAACAACAGAGGTTGAGAAGAGCCATACAGGCAAACCAATTGTCAATCCTAGAAGTGACAATGTGGCCATATGTGGTGCACCAACATCTCCTCAAGAGGAGAAAGGACTAGGATTTCCCCCAAGGGGAACCCCTTGGTTGGTGGAATCCATTTTTCTCAACCTAAGACCAATGTAGGAAAGGTGATATTTATTTCGATTAAAATAAATTTTAGACGCTTTGACGCAACTTGTTTTTTCAATTTTTGAGAGTCGAGAAAAAATAAAAGATGACTCTAGTCGCCTTCAATTTTTAATGAGCCTGAAGTGACAAGTGCTCAGATGGACCTTTTCCTTTAAGGAGTCTGAAAAGGAATGAAAGATACTACTCTGGAAATCTAGATAGAGGGATTACCAAACCAATCACAAAACTGTAGAATACTTTTTACGTTACAGCAGTCAATCTTCTTGAATGATGTGTTTAGTGCATTGTGATTGATAGGGCGGCAGACACAACTTCCTATGGATATACGATATAGCCTAATGTGGTCTTCCAATATATACGCGATGGTACGTGGGGGCACAAGTTCGTACTAGCACTTGTCATCTCAAAGTGGAGCAATCACCCAACCAGAAATGAAAAAAATAGTTACTAGGCTTTACAACGCCAGAATACGTCTCTAGCCTAGACTTCTAAATATTTTGCGTTAGGTTCCAAATCATTTTTAGATTCATTAAATTTATTTTACAGTTGATCTTGCTTAAGAAATTTTCATTTCAGGTTCACCGCGTGATGTAGATATACAATTCCTAAAATGCAGTCTAAGATGATAAACAACGTTTAATCTTCTTTTTGCAATGAAAATCCTAGCTACTAAAGAAAGAGAGATGATATTCTTTCAACATAGAGCAGAGAGCACACACTATATGCACTGTCCTAAATCAATCCAACAAACAGTTTAAATGCAAATGCACATGCATGTATTTGTTTTCAGCCTTCTTAATGTGTGAATGATAAAAAGAAATCTAAGAGCAAATATGAATTATTTTTCAAAGCGACATTACTAACAAGCTTCTTTTAAGACAAAATGAAGACAATGATGACACTTTGTGATTTGGAATTGAAAACTTGCTTTCAACACTTTGAAAAACTAGTAATTCAAATCAAATACAAGAGCAACAGTGTAATCGACTATCAAGAACAACAAGATTCTCTTCTATGACTAAAAACAACACTTGCGACACTTCCAAATCAAGAAACAACAGTTCAATTATGCTACTTCTTTGTAAAAGAGAACAGAAAATGGCTCAGAGTACATAAAAACATTTACAGTTCTTTGCACAAATGGAGGTAGAATAATGGCAAGGAAGGGGGTTTCCAACAGAGGTATACTAACTACAGACAGCAAAACTCCTGAATAGAGCTGAAAAGAGTGAATAAAAACCAAAGTCTAGAGGCAAAATTAGCCTTTTCTGATCAGCGCACCTGTTACATAGGGATTCCAGTATGCATCCCACCTATAGCACATGGGAAGTGCGATGCATACTGATACCTTTGAAGAGAGGGTGCGATGGTACAGTGTGAGACTTTTGATCCAGTTGTTGATCACAGTTTGCAGCATAATTCAGGGATTTAGGCCGAACAAGTGATAACCAGTAAACAAATCACAGGGGTAGATCTAAAGAGGTTACTAGAGACACCACAAGGGAAATTAGGATGTTTACAAATCAATTGTTCAGTTTATAAACAAAACCTGGAGATAGATTGAAGCAACATTGATCTACTTTGCACTTGCATAACAAATGCAGTTCGAAGGCTACCTGGCTTAACTTCAGGCTCCTTCTGTAAGTTTATAAAACGAACAAATATAGAAAAGTAAACAAGCTATTCATCTCCCTAGCAGAGTCGCCATTTTGTTATTGGGAAATCTAGTGTCCACTCAGAGCTGCTAGTCCCACTAAGACGGGTAGCTATCTTAGAAACAAACAAACTAAAACTACTTTCGTTTTCCTTTATGAGAAGTAAATAAGAGGGGAATGAAGGACACCAACCTCAATCTTGCGCTTGGTTCCTTGCTTGGTTCCTCTCCCTTCTTCTAACAGATTCTTGCCGCTCCTCTCTCATCAACACACCTTCAAAGATTACCTGTGGAATGAAATCAGCATAATACTATCGAAGAACAAACATCTACAATCATAAACAATATGGGACCAGATATATATTGACCACACAAAATCATATATCATCAAACATACAAGAATGTGGAGGAAAACTTGAATAGCTTTATTAATATCAAGAATAGCAAAGAGGATTACAACCAATTGTTCTGACCCAGCATCATCCTCTCAGCAATAAGCCCTTCACCTCATGAAAATCTTAGATCACCCAACACTATGATGTTACACCAAGAAACCAACAACACTTCTTTACAAGATACAAAATTCCAGCCTCTAGATCTCTGGGATGAGGGATCCATATATAGATGTTTACAAAGGGGGTGAGTCAGCTTCTGGGATCTGATTAGTGTCCTCTCTCTAATAGTTCTTGATTCCACTTGGAGAATGATGATCTCTTACTCATCCCTGGGCAAATTTAGAGAGGCAAGTGTCACAGGAGAAGTTTCTGGAAGATTCTATGATCATCCACCTCGCACACTGCCTCTGCCATTTGTCCACTCTCGCCCATCGCACCCCATAGGAGGGCTTTTCAGTATGCATCACACCTACCATTTGCATTTAGGTGGGATGCATTGCAATTTGACCATGGAGCAGGTGAGATGGTCCAGTTTTGACCAGTTCTGAGTAGTTTTTCATGGAGAACTTCTGGGAGATGATGTAATCAGCTGACCTTGTTCTTTTAGGGGATGGAACAACACTTTTAGGGACGTAGGAGCCCTTGGTTTATGGACATATATGATTGGGGTTGCAGTGCCCAAAAATGTCTATAACACATCTGATACCCTCTGTCACTGATACTTTCACTCTGATGACCTGTCTTTATCCTTTCTATGCTTCTCTCTTTTATTGTTACAATCTACCTTTTACTGTGTGCTTTAATAGTAAATTCTTATGTTTTCTATGTGTCTCAACTTCGAAATTGGATTTTGATCAAGTCTCAGTATGTTTTATTTATTTGTCTTCTAATTGCATCTTTGGTCTGGCTCCTCTATTTTGACTGTCAATGCTCTGTGAAGTTGTCTTCTTCTCGGCTCTATGTATGACTATCTTCACCTTCAGTTCCTTGTATAAGGGTCTTATTCTTTTGAATTTAGGATTTTAACAGGTTTCTTTTTCAAGTCTTGGAGTAAACAGGTTCTGCGACTAGTATCAGAATTATTTGTCCAAGCTCTCGCTTTAGCTGATAACATGAAAAATTAAATAATAATTAAGAAAGCACTGGTCTGCATGGAAGGCGATTGTTGGCTCTCTAGCACAAGGATGCTTGAGAAAGGGGTCATGGTAGCATTTTCAATGTGAACGGAGGTGGAATCGAATCGTAGAGGTTCAGGGTGGAGCTGAAGGGTTTCATGGGTTTATACAGTTAAATGGGTGAAAGGCTTGAAAACACGGGGTTTCAAGGTTTTAAAGCTTAACGGGCAAATATTTGAAAATGGAATGAAATTAATATTTTATGGAGGATAGGAAGTTTATCGTAACGACAGGGAGGCAGTTTTGAGAGTCGTCGCACCACTTTTCTAGTGTGGGTGGTTTTTAGGAGGGGTCATTCGATGTGTGTCGGAGGTTGACATGTAGCCATCGGGGGGTCAGGAAAACCGCCTTATCGGGTGGGTAAAGTTAGGCTATCGGACCCAGCTAATATGGCTTTGGGTTGTCGAATTTGGGTGATTATAATCTGACGGTAGTCAGGTGGAAAAGCTCCTTGGAGGAAATGAACGAGAATTGAGGGGGGCCTAGGGGTTTAATCATGACGGTTTGGGATAAGTTTAGGGATTAATTCTAGGTTAGGTGATCGGGCGGGGCTTAATTGCGGGATTAGGTAATCAGGTGAGGTTAATAACGGGGTTAATTTAGGTTCACCAGGATTAAATAAACTAAGTAATGTTGTATCGTGATATGGATATTTATATTAGTTTTTATTTAAACTAAGGGTTGAGGTATTTATAAAGGGATTTAGTTTATTTACGAGAAAAGGGTTTATAATGCGATTTATGTAATAAAATTAGTACTTAATATGAAATGCGATGGTGAAGTGGGTTTTCCTAAGTTAAAAGGATAGAAGATATATATTGGTGCACTTAGATTTATACTTAGGATAAAAGGCTTTTAGTGGGGTTTTTTGGCGGGAAGGGATTTACATGGGGGGTTGTCACTTTTCTTTAGGAAAATGATGTTTAAACTGTAGGAAAAGGGGTTTTCTTGGGATGATGAGGGGAAATGGATTTTTATTAAGGGGAAATGCTTTTATGAAGGGGATTCTAGTACTTGTGTCCATAAGTCATTAAGCCGAGGGTCCGGTCCCACAAAAAGTCAGAGAAATGCTCTAAGCCTCTTTGACTTGTAGGTTTTAAAGTACTAGAACATAATTGTTGATAGGAAATTAGTAAGTAAAAGGGAAAAGTGAAAGAGAGGGAGTTAATCACATGAACTTGTAAACTTTTTTCTTTTCTTCCATAGTTGACCATAGATGTTGAAAGAAATATCTGAGCATGGTGCATGTGCTTGGATCCAATTAGCTTTGTAGTTCAACAACCTTTCTTCTACTTACCCTTTCTTACCTCTAACATATTTTCTTCATTTCTTTGGGTGTATTCAGGCTAGAAAACCCTTATTCATCTATTTTTCTTTTGAAAAGTAATCTATCTAATTCTAACCTTATATCATCCAAGGGCTTAGATTAAGCTTATGAGCTCCTTTTATTCTCTATACCTAACTATGATCTGCCAAGGTTAAACTGTTTGGTCATATTTTATTCTCTAATCTATAAACATACAATTCAAAGCATGGAATAACCAAGATTAAACTATTTGATTACCATGGATTGTGGCATGAGAAACAAGTTGCACACAATCATTATTAAGCATGAAAGTAAATAGTAGTGGCATTTAGACTTGTACACTTTCATGGTATTTTTATTTTTGGGGTTCATTTATTTTCATTTTTTGTGACCTTCTCTTATTATTTTTTTCCTTTGATTTATATTTTAGGACATACCCTCTTTACATTTTTTACTTTTTTATAGTATGGAAAACATTTGCAGCATGCAAAGGTATGTACAATATTACAAGGCTTAACCTTAGTCATTCAAAATTATGACTCCTATTGGTATAGGAACCTAACACACCTAGCATCTGACACTACTAACCTTGATTGTGTAATTTTTCCTCCCAGTCACCTCTACACGATTTTTCCCGAGAATACTCTGAAACCCCTCATCCTGGCCTGAGTTATGCTCTACACATTTTTAGTGTCTTGTTCTCTCTTCTGATCACTTGGGCCTGAAACCAAAAACAATTCATCATTCTAGACTAGGAGATTTTTCGATTTTATGTCATCCCGTCATGAGTGAATTGCAGGAATAGGTACATTGTTGGAAAATGGCATGACAATGAACGAGATGAAGAAGGAGCACATGCTAGAAGAATTTCTTGCAGCTGAACAGACATACACAACAAATCAAGCAGCAAGCAAAAGAGGATGTGCATGGGACCATCAAACAACACCAATACCATCAAAGACCCCGTGACACTTTTTCATGTGGGGGTGAAGATGCAACACACTGAGATTACATCCATCACTTAGAAACATAGCGGCTTGACATGGACACCACACTTAGCCAGTAGATGTCAGCAATGTCATGTCGAGTTGTGTCATGAGTCGTCTCAGCCACATCACTACTATGGGCCATACTTGTTGTAATAAAATGTAATGTAAAGTGAAATTCCAATGAACACACATATGAAGTTGAAGAGTCACATTCGTTGAAAATTCATAAGAAGTTGAACGGTCATGAGGGAAGTCTAATAGTCATGAGGGTCAAGCATCACCCTTGGCTATATATACCCCCTCATTGTATGAGTGAAGGACTTATCTTGGCTCCTCCCACATAGCCTTGAGAGTCTGTAGTCTGTTCTTTGAGTAGTGAGGAGTTGCTCCAATGTCCCACAACTGGGATTAGTGATGTATAGTGTAAATATGTGTCTTGGATCTTTTTCTTAATGTAGAAGCTTGTTTGAGGCCAGCATGTTTTCACTCATGTTTTGTATCCGTTTGTAAGACTATTCTTTAAACGTTTGTAATGCATGTTTGCTTAACCTATTCTAAGATAGTTGAACTACTTTGGTTACTTTAGTACTTACATTGTTGAAGATGTGTTGTATTGTTTATCAATGTTATCCCATCCATGTGGAATACTCTATTAGACATTAGACATACAATCTTTTGTGTTTTCTTGGTTTTAACGACCGTCACCCCCGTGTGGACTACTCCACTGGATGGTGTACATATTTTCCCTTGACATTTCATTTTCACGACTATCTCATCCGTTGTGGACTATTCCACTGGATGCTAGATATACCCTTATTATTGCTTGCATGTGTTTCTTCCTGGGTTGGGACTATTCCCTCTCATCAAGAGGCTCACTGTACCCCCATTTTGATAGTAAGCGAACCCAAAGACAGAGTTACATTAAGCACTCACCAAGCACACTCACTTCGATTTCTTTAAGTTACAAGCATAACACTCTCATTTTCTACACAACACGAGCTAAGGAAAATCTCTAAGATAATGAAAACTAGGCCATCGTATTGGATGTGACTCCTACACCAAATAGTGTGAGGTCTAGTTGGGACTTCATATTGGGGAGATCCCCTTTGTTGGGGGCTCCAGCACTGTCAATGGGACAATATCAAAGATCCTTTATTTTCTTACTAGGACCTTATAGCCTCTCCTTGTTCTAGTGCAACCATACTTTGTATCCCACTCTAAATGATTTCTTTGTTTTGTGTTGATCATGCCTACCTTTATATTGTTCCTATGACTTCTACAACATATCCTATACCCGTAGATGGATCTGGATAATATTCTTAACACTTTTTTTTTTCCAAAAGACATCCCCTATAAGATTGTTCCTCACTCCTCCTTGTTATCTATATGTAATATCTAATGATGAAGGTATCAAATGTCAAATGGGGAATTACTAGTAGAAGTGTGTATTTCTCTATTATAAGTGTTATGTGTGTGTGTGTGTCACACACACATACCATAATTTCATCCCAGGGCTTTGGAGGCTTCTAATTATAACCCCTTGAAAGATGCACCAAAGTATTTTGGACTAATGTTTTCCCATTTGTTTGTGGATGGAATTTTGTAGACCTCTTTAACATCATGTCCTTCTTCTCCCACGTGTAGTCCAAAATGCACTAATAAATCTTGTGTCCCTGTATGAAATCATGCTTCTTAGGATTCCAAATTACACCCATACCTATCTAAAGAATATGTTTGTTGCTTTATGGATGGCCCTTTTATATGAAAAGATATTGCACATCTTAATAAACATTTCAATTTCCATCAACAGGTAGTCACGTGCCTTCCTGTTGTTGGAAAATCTCCCACGAAGTCCATGGAAATTATTTCCAAAGGATGAGTGGGTACAAGGGATGTTATATAGCTTATTTCCTATTACTATTCTTGTTTATGCAGTGAAGGATACATCCTCTTATGAACCTAGCTACATCTTATTGCATCTCAGGAAAATACACATCCCTATACAAGTTGGTTGCTACCTTCACTACATCAAAATTACTTGCAACCTTAGAGGCACAAGCCTCCATGATTAGATACAATCACTTTCCTTTAGGAACAAACAACTTGTACATCTCGTATAATAACTCACTTTGGAGATGACAATAAACTATATTGTCACCATTGTGTTAATAACTTGGATTCACAACTGCTGAAACACCTCCTTGAAGTCCTCATCCTATGTGTACACCTATCTACATGCCTCATGGGTGAAATATTTCATAGGAATCATAGTTCCCAAGGATATGATATTTGATTTAAGTGGCCTTGAAAGCATGTGAATAAACTTGTTTGTGATTCCCTTCTTATACTTAATTACTAAATGAAACTATTGTGAAAATACCATCCACTTGTAGCGCTTGGTCTACTATAAATAACTTTTGACATGCGAACTCTATAGTGGCTGATGATCCGTGTGGATTAATATCTCCTTTCCCATCACATTTTCAAAAATTTCACTAGATCATAGAGCTCCTTATCATAAGTAGGGTCATTAAGAAACACCCCATGAAATACTTTAGAATGGTAGCATACAAGCCTTCCTTCTTGCATCAACATCATTACCATAACATACCCACTTGCATCTATCTCCACTTCAAAGGGTTGTTTCAAGTTCTATAATGCAAGAACTGATGCATGACTAATTTTTTTATTTAACTCCTCAAAGACCCTATGCTAACCCTTTCCCAACTTAAAACTCTTTCCACTCATTGCTAAGATGTGGAGCAGTGTTGTTACTGCTAAAATTAAGGTTATGAATTTCCTTAGGTATTGTGTTTCCCTAACGAAACTTGTAAACTCAAAAACATTGGTAGGAAATAACCACTTCATGAAGGCACCCATCTTGGCAAGACCTATCTTTAAAGCTCCTTCACCTATCACATATCCCAAATACACCAAATATTATGGTCGAAACTCTCATTACTTGAGATTTTATAGCATTTGGTTCTTCTTTAGTGCCTCTATATCATGCATTAAATGTGAGATGTGCTCCTCTCATCTAGAATTGTATACTAGTATATCATCCAAATAAACAATAACAAATGAATCTATAAAAGGGTACTATATATCATTCATCAATTTTTTGAACATAGTTGGTGCATTGCATAGGACAAATGGCATAACTAGTCACTCATACAAGACTTGTATGGTTTTTAAGGTGGTCTTCTAGGTTTCTTCTTCTATTACTTGAACTTAGTGATACCTTTAATTTAAGTCCATCTTGGTGAAGTATTTTTCTTGCTATAGCTACTCCAACAAATCATTTATCCTAGGAAAGGGGTACTTGTTCTTGAGTGAAATTTTATTTAATTCCCTATAATAAATACACATACACAAAGTCCCATCATTTTTTTAAATAGTTATGATGGGTGACCCACATGTTGACTTATTTAGTTGAGTGACACCCTGTTCTAGCATTTGTTACAACTATTTCTTCACCTCATTTGCTTCTATAACAAATTACATGTATAGCCCAATGTTTAGCAACAAAGAGTCCAAAAATAGATTGATCTCATGCTTCACTTCCGTCTTGGGTTGATCCCTTTATTCTCTTAGAACAAACCCCAATATACCTATATAAATTCTTCTAATTGTTGTTCCTATTCCTTAGTACACCCCTCTAAGGATGACTTGGCTATCAGTGACACTTCTATAGATATATTTTCTTTTTAAAACAACAAAACATACTTCTTGCTAGAAATTATTAATTTCTTAGCCTGGTTGGCACTTACCAACAAGATACTTGACTTTCCCTTGTGTGCATTAATGATGAAGGAATTTCCATCCTTTCTGAGGTGTTTCTAGTTATCTATCTTCATGAATATTTCATTCCACATGTAAATATAGGAACTCCAAAACACAACTACACATACATCAAGTGGAACTACATCCAACTCTACTTTATCAATAAAATAAATATAGATAACAAATTTTATTTTACCATATTTGATTACTTTTATATCGATGTCCTTGTTAACCCATACCGATGGATATGGGCTAAGATGCCCATGATTAGTCAGTCATAGTTTCTTGACCAGATCTATTACTATGGGATTCACATGTGACCTTGAGTTGAATAGAGCATACATTTTTTTCTTCTTGACTTGTATATTTACATGGAAGAGTGTAGTAATTTCCTTCTCTTCTTGTTGTTTAAGGCTACTTAGATTCACACATTTCAACACTGATCCGCAAACAATGTTCTCATCTGTGTATGAGTTTCTTTCCATCCAATCACTCAAATTTGTTTCCATGAGATTTTTCTTGTTAACATATTTATTTCATTTTTCGAGTTAAACTCTAGATGAAACTTCCGACACTTCTACTCTATATTACCATCAATGCTATAGTGGTTGTAGTTGTTTTCGGGATATTTGCAATAGTTTTCTTGTTTTTGTCTTTTTTCCTTCCCACCTTTCCATTTCTTCTTCCCTTCTTTAGTAGCTTCTTAGTATTCCTTCGACTTCAATCCACTTGATTTCCCTTTATTATGGCTTATGTTTTCTAGGTATTTTTCTTGTACACAATCCTCATTCATTGTTTTGGGTTTGAATAATATCACTTTCTTCTGCAAATGGATGTGTAGGCCCCACAAATACTTGAAAATTACATCTGGTTTCTTAGGAGAGATAATCAACATTATTTCCATCGTCCTAAATTCTATGGTGTACTCATATACATTTTGCCCTTATCTCTACCTAAAGTAATACCATCAAATCCAATGGTCCTCTACATACAAAATAGGGTAGAATTAGGACTTTATGAAAGTTTTCAAATCGTCCCACTTAGTCACAAGAAGATCCCCCTCTAGCCTCAAGGTTTCCATATGGATTTCCCACCAAGTTAGAGCATGGCCCTCTAGTTTCAAATGGGAAAAATATTTTTTGTTATTCCTCTATGTGATGACTGATAAAATAAGTCTCTAACTACTGTAACCAATGATTTAATTTCAAATTGCAATCTCACCTTGATATGGCTTGATGTAGATAGTCGCTTCCATTTTTAATAGTGAATGTGAATGGTTGAAGGAACTCAAATTAGGTTATTATTTTTTGGTTCTCTCTTAGTATCCTTCTTTTGTTCTTCTAAATTCCTTGATTTTACCTTTAATCTAACCTCCATGTTGGAACCTCCATCTTCTTTGGTTCCAGTATTTTTTTCTAGATCCACTGTGAGAAGATTCATATTACTTATAATATTTGCAACCTACTCTTCCAGATTTCTGAATCTCTCTTCTACCAAATATTGAGGATTATTAATAAATTCATCAACCATGGTTGGGGTTTTATGACTTTGAAGTTAATCAATATGATTCCCTTACAATGTCCACAAAATACCCAAATAAACCTACTATGATACCAATACGATCCATAAGCTACCACATATATTCCACTAGATAGTTCATCACAACAGATTTGATAAAATTATACTTAAAATATGAAATTTATACTATGAGGGTTATTTTTCTTAGAATTAAGGATATATTAAGTTAATGTAAAAAATAAAGAATATAAAAAAATATGACCACTCACAACCATAATAACATAATATATGATCTAGGACACCCTTATGGGAGAAAATCCATCTCTAAGGTGAGGTTTATCTGCTCTATGTTTCTCTAAATGGAAGTGGATGCAAGTACAATGGAGTAAAACTTTTGGCCCATAGGTGGCTATAGTGCACATACCCTCTTTGTTTTCTCTCTATTATATAGTCTCAGCCACTTTTCTCATATTTGAAACAAAAATCACTTGAATATAATGGAAGTTGTTTTTGTAACACTCCCTCCCACCCCCTAGTACTATTTTGGTCTATGGAAGGAATTACTTAATAACTTAACTTGACATCCAAATATTTTCATGAAGATGGGGTATGAAAAGTGCTCCTTTTTTCAAATTTTGTGGAATTAGAATTTGATTTCATCATCACATCCAACTTAATGAGAGATTTCTGATGATATAAAATTCTCTTTAATCTAACTTCCAATTTATGCTTGTTTGAACTTTTTGCCTATTAAAGAAGGGAAATTCACCACTAGGGCACCACATGGCCTTTGCCTGTTCCATGTGGAATTTCCATGTTAGCCTTATGATGTCCACTAATATTGGTCTATAGAAGTTTTTACTTACTCGCAGAACAAATGAGTTTAACATGTAATACGATCGAAGGTCGAGATATCTAAGTGAAGTGGAGCCCCTAGGTTCCCACCACATCAGACTGGGAGTATATCGACTCCACTCTCTATTGAAAATTAGAAGATCTAAGAGAAATTCCTTCCTTTGGGAAGCCCTTCTCACCCTAGGGAGACCCTTCTAGCCCTTGGAAGAATTTAATTTTCACATGGGAAAATATTATTTTTAGTGTGGAACCATGACATCACAAAGAGTACATGTCATCTTGCAAGAGGAAATTTGACCCCCAAGACCACATATAAATATACATCACCTGACATCATTTGGAGGCATCACATCTATAATCCATTCATCTTCTCTTGATTTGATCTAGTATAAACTTGTAGCGACCAATTTCACAAGTGTGAAGGAGAGAGGAGCAATCTTATTTGATTGAGTTTGACTTCTATTTTGGGATGGTTTGACTTGCATTGACTTGAGGAGACTTGACTTCGATTGAATTGGTTTTGGATCTATTTTGGAAGGTTGAGTTGACTAGGACATTAGCCAAAATTTTCTCTAGTACTTGGCCAATTTTGACATCATATATGAGGATAAGGTTTTCGCAGTTCAAACTTTGACTTTGACCATATTTTGTGGGTAGAGTTTTGGGACTATTTTGACTGATTTTGACCAAGAAAGGAACGCCACATTCTTTGACAAGTTGACCAAATTTTTTGGAGCAGATTTGAAATTTTACTTTGGATTGGTTAGGGTTGCATTGACTGCTATCTAATTTGATTGGAAATTGTAGAATTGAAGTTTTACTAGATTTGACTATCACACTCATATATGATTGGATATTGGTTGGTTGATTTGGTTGGCCAAGGACTTGAACTTTGAATTTTTGTTGATGTACTTGGACTATGTATCTCTTTGCTAAACATTTGATGAAATTATAATAGAAGAATAATTTGGAAAGGGTTTTCCCACTTGTGGGGTTTTTCCATAGTCCTTGACTAAATCTCTATGTCTCTATTGTTCTTGGTTGTCTTCTATTGTGCATATGGTTTACTATTCTATCTACAATTGCTTAATGTTATCGGAATATCGAAAATTATTGGATAAATTGATTGCTATTGAAAGAATAAATTGTCTAAGCAATTGTTGCAAAATAAAATACTAAAAAGTTAACATGGTTTTAGAGTTGAGGTGAAGACAAGCCCAAGGAAACAAGAGCAATCTCCACTTGGAGAAATATTTTCTACTAAAGAACATTTTATTTTTTCATGATGTCTACCTCATACTTCAAAATTGAGGAGAATCTAAATGACTTATCTAACTTTGATCCTTGGAATACTAGCTTGGAAGTGATCTTGGATGAAAATGATGTCTTGCAATATGTAGAAGGAAATGAACTTGAGCCCTCGGAAAATTCCTTTGCTACTATAAAGGCCAAGTATAAGAAAGGTGAGATTAAAGATAAGAAAATCACTATTGATTCTTTGAGAGACTATTTGCTTAATTATATTTCGAAGTTGAAGTAGTCCAAGGAAATGTATGATAAGTTGGTTGGGATGTATGAAGTTAAAAACTTGAATCAAATTATTTCCTTGAAGAATAACTAAAGGACATCAATATGAACAACGAGGAGATTGTTCAATCATACTTCATGAGGATATCTCAATTCGAGGATCAACTTCTGACTACTGGAGAGATGGTACCTGATAGGGGGTTGGTGCTGATATCACTTGGAGGTATTAGTTTGATATGGGAAACATTAATTACTACCATTAGTAATAATGACAAGTTCCCTTCACTTTATGAAATAGTGGGAAAGTGAACTCAAGAGGAGACAAGGATAATTTCTAGAGGAATAATTCAAAAGCATGAAAAAGGTGAATACTCTGCATTTGTTGCTTAAGAAAAGAAGAGGAAAGGAAGAGGAGTACCATCTTATTCAAGAAAGCTAGAACCAACATCTAGAGACTCTTGTAGAAAAGTGAAAAGGGATAATGACTTGTCACATATTCAATGTTATAATTCCCACAACCATGGTCACTATGCTTGAGATTTCCCATAGAAAGGTAATGTTCCTAATGCAACAACAATAGTTGTGGCTACAACAATAATAGGTCTAACTATAGAAGAAGAAGAGATGCTCCTGATGCTTGTGAAGAATGCCACCGTCCTCAAAAGAGATCAAGGAATTAAAGGTATGCCAAGCAACACAATTGCTACTCAATCTGAATACTTTCTTATTTCTTCTCCTTCTAATTACTCTCCTGTAGATTCATTTGGTAGTTAATTAGTAGATAGTGGGGCTTCTAGACACTTCATTGGTTATCATGAATTCTTGTCAAACCTGATTGAGAGGGAGACAAATTTGAAGATCATTCTTAGGGAAAATTATACTTATCCTGTGAAGGGGTTTGGTTCTATATTATTTCATTTGGATTATGGTCAAACTATACATCTACAAGATGTTTTATATGTGTCGGGATTGAAAAAAGAATATTGTGTCTATATCTGCGTCAAAGGACAAAGGAATGAAGGTTTCCTTTATAAATGGAAAGGCCCTTACTTTGCCTATGGAATCTCTCTTGAGGGATAACTTCACTTTCAGTTCAGGAATCGAAAGCCTTTATAAAGTCAATGGAAGACCAATCTGAGCATTGGTCCATGAGGTGAATTGTGGCATCGAGGATTCACTCACCTTCACAACTATGAAGCGTTGCCTAAGGTGAGAAAAATGGTTTATGGAATGCTTGAGATTCATGTGGATCATGATGGACTTTGTCAAGGATGTGATAGTAGAAAACATGTGAAGGAGCCATTCCCTTCTAGTAGAAGTAGGACAAATGGAATACTTCAACTAATACATTTTGACCTATGTGGTCCCATGCTTGTGACATTTCTTGGTGGCTATCTATACTACATAATATTTGTGGATAACTTCTCTCATAAAACATGGATTTTTTTCTTAAAGCACGAGGAACAAGCATTTGGCATGTTCAAGGAATTTAAGGAACTAAGAGAAAATCAAATAGGAAAGAGAATTAAAGTCTTCAAGTCTGATAATGGAGGATAATTAATTTCAAATGAGTTCATTGAATTGTGAAAGAAACCTAGATTCAAGAAGGAGACCATCGTATCTTACAACCTTGAAAAAAATGGAATAGTTGAAAGAAATAATGAGACTATCATGGAACCTAAGCTATGTTGCAAGATCAAAAGTTGCTGAAGTTTCTGTGGGGTGAAGCTACTAACACAACTGTCTATGTTCAAAATTGGACTCCTCATCAGGATTTGGGTAACAAGACTCCCAAAGAAGTTTTCATAGGTGTAAATCCTGTTGTTGGAGAATTAAGGATCTTTGGCTTCCTTGTCTACTTTCATGTTCCAAAGGACAAAAGGAACAAGTTGGAAGCTTCTGGAAAGAAAGATACATTTGTTTGTTATTGTAAAAACTCTAAAGCTTATAGAATATATGTGCCTAATCAAAGGAATATAGAGTTTAGTAGGGATGTGACATCTGATGAAGATGATTTCCTTGGGAAAGTAAGGGACACTTCTCCCCCACCCAATTTATAGGATGATGCCATGGATATACAAGAAGTCCATTCTATGCCTACGCATGAGTTTGATATTATTGATGATCCCATGGAACCCATGGACCCCTTAGATGCCCCTCCGTGTAATACTCTTACTAGTAAGAGATCACTATGTCTTCATGACACCTTACAAGATGCAGAGAAACATGTTGCTACAAGAGGAACCTTCAGGGAAAGAAAGAAGCCATGCTGATATCAAGGATATGTTGTAGCAATGTGAAAAAATATATAGGATGAACCACATACTTTTGAAGAATAAGTGAAATAAAAAGTATGGATGGATGCTATGGCCAAATAATATGAATCCATAATGAAGAATGACATGTGGGAAGTAGTTCTGACACATATAGGTAAATCTATTATGTCTTTTAAATGGTTGTATAATACTAAGCATGGCGTGGACAGAAGTATAAAGAAATATAAGGTGATATTTGTGGCAAGAGGTTTCTCCCAAAAAGAGGGAGAGGAATATGATGATATTTTTGAACTAGTTGCCCACTATACTACCATTAAATCTATCATTTCTCTTGCCGGTAGCCATGGATTGACACTTCACTAGATGGATATGAAGACCACATTTATAGATGGAATTCTCAAGGAAGAAGTATATGTTGAGAAACCACAGGGATTTGAAGTACATGACATGAAGACTCATGTGTGTAGGTTGAAGAAAACACTTTATGAATTGAAACACTCCCCTAGGGCTTGGTATGCCTACATTGATAACTACCTGATGAAGCTTGGATTTACAAGAAACAATGTTTATATGAATCTTTACTTCAAGTTCATCCAAGTTATGCCCCTAATTTTGGTATTATATGTTGATTATTTTTTTTGATAGGTGGAGAGTCCCTTATTCTCAAGTGTAAGAGGGAGCTAGCCTCTGAATTTGAGATGAAATAACTTAGATTAATGCATTACTTCCTAGGCTTAATGGTGTCAGAGATACATGGTGAAATTTTCCTTTCTTAAGGGAAATATGTTTTCAAGCTGTTGGAGATATTTGGAATGGTGGAATGCAAGTCCATGGCCACACCGATGGATATGAACTTCAAGAAGTTATGTGGTGAAGATGTGGGACCTGACCTGACAAATACCTTTAAGTAATTATAGTTTATTGGGGCAATAATGTTCTATTGAACGCTATACTAGACATATGTTTTGTAGTCAACACTATGAGTCAATTTATGAATGATCCTCTACATGCACACTGGGTCACTGCTAATAATGTGTTGAGATATCTACATGTGACTATTAATATTGTATTAAATTATACTACCAGAAATGTGAGACTTCATGGATACATTGGTGCTCGATGGGCTGGAAATGTTGTTGATAGGAAGAGCACACTAGAGTATTTTTTTAGCCTAGGGTCTGCCATCATATCTTGAATGAGTTGGAAGCAAAAGTCCATTGCTCTTAGCATGGTTGAGGAATCTATTTGGAGAGTTTTTTGAGAAGGTACTAGATACGATAGTGATATATTGTGACAACAAGAGTGGGATCTGACTTTCAAAGAATCCCATGTTGCATGATAGGTCCAAGAATATTGAGATCAAATATCACTATATCTTGGATATGATGCAATGAGGAGATGTAAGACTCCATCAAATTTCAATTTATGAACATATAACAAGTATTCTTACCAAGAATTTGCTGAAAGGGAAGTTCTTGGTCTTTAGTGTAACAACCCTGGTGAAAATTCCAAGTAATAAAAGTTAAAAATAATAACCACAGTTGATGGGACATGTATTCCAAGATGAATGTTGGGCAAGGCATCATAGGGGGTGTTAATTTGGTTGTTTATGGCTAAGGAAATTAGTAAAGGAAATGGCTAAGGATTTAGAAAGGATAAATAGAATTTTGGCACATTTATTTATGAAAATAATGGAAATTAGGAGAAAAAGGAGGTGAAAGGTCACAGGTTGCATGTGAGGAGGAAAATGAAGGAAAATAATGGAAAATGAAGAAAATAGATGCCTTGTTAATAAAAAGGCTTCTGAGGATTAGTTGGAAAGCTCTTAGTAAGCATAATCTCTTGGCTCAAGCTTTTGCTTTGGTTATGCATGGGATCAATAAAGGAAAAGAAGGCAATAGGAAGAAAGGAGAAAGCAAGGAAAGGCAGGATCAAGAAACTATAGCAGGATTCAATGCAGGTATCAATTTGCATGTGTATTTTCCTTGCTAGATTTGGAATGCATGATATTTCATGTCATTCTTTTCTATCTTGGCATGGGTTTTTCTAGGCGTGATAGTGTTCTTCAGCCTAGCCATGCGATTTCTAGATAGCCTTGATGAGATGGGTTCTCATATGTTGGTTGATGTGAAATGGCTGGATGGATTCGAAGTTGAGTGGGGTGGATCTCTGAAATGAAAAACACATGGCCTAGTGGTCCCTGAACCAGACTATGGATCACGATAAATCCACTCACCTAGTAGCCCCTGAGCCAGATTGTGGGTTGCAATAAAGCGAGGATTGTGTGCCTCGGTGGGCCTAGGAATCCTTGTCAGTGATTTGCGAGATATACAATAAATACAAGAGGTGGATTTCTCTCTATTGGGCCTAGTATTCCTGGGATGGGATGTACCATAAAGTGTGGAGAGTGTTGTTTGGTGTAGGGCCTAGTGATCCCTAGATAGGACCGTGGATTACGGTAAAGCCTGAGAGACTAGGAGGCATTGAAATTCCTCATGGTGTAGGTGGAGAACTCTAGCAGAATCCATGATTGTTTGGTTATTTTGGTGTGTTCTATGAGTCCCACATTCATGCTTGGAATGTGACACAGAGGTGAATGGCTGAAGAGAGATTTGGTTAATCCATTCTATGGTCGGGTGAAACGTGGTAGTCCCATCTCCGATTGGTTTATTTCATTCATTAATGAGAACTTAATTCCCTTGGTTTTCATGTGTAAATGTACAGATGTATATGTGGATTTTATGACTGATATATTTATGGTATTTCTATTGTTACTATGTTGGTTATATGTATGTTTTATGACAGTAGCTATATATGGCTCTCAACATGATTTTACTTGTAAGTGAATGGATAATGTATCTATGACCTGAAATATGACAATGGTTCTTAGAGATTCTCAGATAAGTTTGAGATCCCTATGCTTAATTCTGTTGGTTATACATGTAGATTACATCGTTATGATATGTTTGACGAAATGCATGCTATGGCTAGTAGGGGTATGATTAAGGTCTTGTTTAACTTACTACTTTTGCATCAGTGTTTTGTTGTTCTTTTACTACTCCTAAGTTATCATTCCATTCTAGGTAGTGACTTAAGTTATGGGCCTAAAAAAGTGGCTCAAAGCCCGAGAATGCTGGCACAAAACTAGAAAAATGACTCTCTGGATGATAGCAAGCAAGCCTGGGAGAGAAAATTTGGGTTTCTGGATGCTGTCATGCCTATAACATGAGAGCGACTGAGGCTTAAGATGGTAAAAACTTTAGTAGGACCCAAGGGAAAGATGTCTGAAGTGTTGGATTGGTTCATGAAGGTCCTGAAGCTAATTTTGAATGTCTATGCGTTATGTTTCCATCGATTCCACTTCCTTAAGGTCACATAGGAGGTCGAATCCAATCATAGTAGCCTATCATCACATGTTTACCCCAGTTGGCCAGTTACTCGGGTAGATGTCTGAGGAGGGTGTTACAAAGTGGTACCAGAGCATGGTTCACCCTTCAGACTGGATGGGTTGTGTGTTGGTCATGCATGCATGCCAGTTGCATATGTATCTCTTACACTTTCATTCCATGTGCTTGTTGCATTTGCATGATGTTGATCAGGGTTATAGTGATGTCATCATGTGAAACTTGATGTTGTTATTATGGAATGCATCGTCATGAGTATGTGACTAGTTACATGTTGTTATATGTCACTTGATTACATCCTTATATGTTAGGTTTTATTCTTGTATGTTTGATTACATGTATCAGTCTTGTAGGTTGGTTACAAGAATTGATTTCTTATGCTCGACTACATGCGTTCATGCATATATGTAGTTGATTAGGCATTTCTTATGCATGTTGATGGTTGCATGTGACAATGTGTACAATGGAGTAATGGTTGTTATCATGCATGAGGTCATGGTTTGTGTGGTTAATATGGTTATGCGTTGATGATTTGAATCTAGCTAGAATGATGTGTATGTGGTTTCATACTCATGTGTTATATGTCTATATGCAGTTGATATGCATGTATGGTATTGGTTATAACTATGCATGAGTAGTAGGTCAAACATGCCTTGTGAAGTCATGGTATAAAATTTAGATCATCATGGTGCTATTGGTTGTTATGATGCTAATATGTTGGCTTAGATAGAGCAGGAGATGCATATCATCATAATGAGGTGGCAGCATTAGACTTTAGGGTAAGGGAAGATCATCGTACATGTGTTGTATGTTGGCATGTAGGTATGTAAGTTAAGGATTGTTATATGCAATAGGGTTATATACATTAGTTTTATGTACATGTCTTTTGATGTTATGGCTACATACATGATAAATGATAGTTTATTAGTATAGTCATATGCACATATGTCAGGTAGTCAAGAATGATGGTATCCTATGGCTGTACGCATTGTTATTGTTGTTTTATGTTAGGTAACTCAATGATTAGGATGTATGTTGTTGATGAGCATGATATATAGATTATTGTTGTTATATGCTAGTAACTTGGTGATTAGGGTATTTCATTGATATCTTTATGTTGTATGTAGAATACTAATTCTGATTGGTCATATTCATGATGGTTATGTTCATTGCATTGGAGATCTCGATGTTACATATATCATGCCAACCTAGATTGGTCTATGCAGATGATAATGGTTATGAAATTCATGTATGAGCTAATATGTTGTGATATTATGTCACACTAATCTAGAGTGACTGTGTGGATGTGATTATTATGTATGAATGATACTTGTTTACGAGCTTATGGTGTGAACATGTTAGTTAATTACTGTTATCGATATCATGATATTATTTGTGGTTGATTTGATATGTTGTGAAGTTATATCATCCTAACTAGATTGATTTTGCAGACAAGATAGCCTCCCCTGAGATACACTAAGGTATGCATTTTCTTATGCCATGTATCTGGTGCTTGACTGTTTGATTATGTTCTCTAGTTGATTTATTTAACATGGTATGTTTGTAAGTTGGTTGAATGTTTGATGAATTGAATAATATGGGTATGTGTCCAAATGATATTGTTTTAAGATGATTGTACTAATACATATGTGTTGAGACAATTGATATGTATTTGAGTATAGTAGGTGATAGTTGTAACATTATGTCTAATGAATCTAAGTTGAATAGGGATTATGACATGATTGTTAGTCTTGGTAAAGGTTAATTTCAAATTGATATATATTATTCTCTTGACGATTGGAACATGTGGTTGACATGTGTGAGCAACTGTAAGGTAACATGCTTGGTATTAGCATGAAAAGGTAATATTTGATTTTCTTACATAACTAGCAGTTGGGTGATGTGACAGTACATAGTAAGCTTCGATTTCAATAAGGTAAAATTCTAAAATAAAGGAACTGGGCAAGGATTCTTTTGGAAATGTTTTGAAACCCTAATTCCAAATGAATGAGTGCTTTGCATACGAGAAGTATTCTTAACCCTAATTTGTCTAACATTATTTGGATAAATGCTATATTTATGAACATGTGCTTGATAGGTATATTAGCTAGTTTTTAGTTATAGGTGG
This sequence comes from Pinus tabuliformis, assembly GCA_031772625.1. NCBI lineage: Eukaryota > Viridiplantae > Streptophyta > Pinopsida > Pinales > Pinaceae > Pinus > Pinus tabuliformis. Next base: position 142,517,036 of record CM062804.1, on the reverse strand, counting down.
ATCTTTCAAAGGATTGGAGTCACTTGAGAGACAACATTGATGTGTTCAGTTGCAAGAAACGTGCTTGGAATAATAAGGTGAGGTAACTAGAGTATTTTTATGTTTACTTACAGACTGACAGTTATGTATGTATGGCAGTATGATGCAGGGAGTTGCATGGAAAGAGAGGTTGCCATGAAATCTCAAAGAAGGCTCAGTTTGAGCTTTCCTTTGGAAGCACAAAGAACCATGGGGATTGAGTCATGATGTATGTTGTTAGTCTTGTGATTTTGGTATTTGTGGTTTTCTTGCACTTGATTTGCGATTTTGATTGTGTCAAGTGCATGATCATGCCACTTTGTTTGAGGTGTTTTATTATTGTTGGTTTTCCATAGTATTCTTCTTTCTTACTTCTTGATACTTCCTTTTATTGTTTTGAGAGTCTTGGGAATTGGTTTGGAAAGAGAAAAGTTGATGGAGCTCGGGGAGAGTTAAGTGGTACCTGAAAAGTAATGTAAGACATGGATGAATCTTGGTGCATGAGTAAACACAGTAGAAGGTAAGCCTATGACAACGAGTTAGACTGGTTGGGTCCATCAGTGTAAATGGACAATGGAAGTATAGTTATGAGAAAGGTAACTAGAAAGGGTAAATTAAATGGATCTGAGGTCTTAGATGCCTTGGCTATGTTGGAAATAATTGTTCTCAATGTTCTGTATGCTATGCACAAATAAGGAAGTTCTCTTGAGCTAGAACTTATGCTATCTAGTAATTATGTCATGATCATGATTATGATAATGTTTATAAGTCATATGTATGTATGTCATTGTCTAATAGGACCATGATTGTTTTATGCTAATGTCCATGTATGTGTATGTATGTATCCATGTATCTACGTCACTATTTTACAGGGTCATCAAGAATCGTCCTTGTGCAGGAATGATTACTTACGCGGGCGAATAACATGAATAGGTTCTTGGCTATGAGGAATCAAGTGCGAAAAGTATTGCATGACAAATATATGAGGTCAGTATCATGTGAATATGAATTTATATTGTATGCTTGTATTATCCCTATGATTATGTTATGGATAGGTTATACTGAGGTATACATCAATGAAATCAAAACAGTGTGGTCTACAACATGATATGACAAAGCATGGATAAGACGCTGGAAGCAAGGTTACTTGGTAGAGACAATGTGGTTTTGGATGTGTGGTACTATTGTTGTGCAAATATTGCATATGTTGTTGTGCACATCTTGGATATGCAGTGTTGTGTATAGATGATTCTATGTACATGTTGGATATGCAATGATGTGTACAGGTCGTGTTGCGTACATGTTGTACATGTGGCACTATGTACATATGGTGTTGTGTGGATTATTTTACAAGTGGTGCTGTGTGCATGTGATGTTGTGTGCATGTGGTGTTGTGTACATGTTGTACAAGTGGCATTGTGTGTAGGTGGTGTTGTGTACATGTTGTGCATGTGGCACTGTGTACATGTGGTGTCGTGTAAATTTTTGGTACGTGCTCTTATGTACATGTGGTATTGTGTAAATGTTGTATAATGGTGCAGTGTACATGTGGCATTGTGTACACGTCATGCAGGTGGTGTTGTGTACATGTGATGTTGTGCACACATTGTGCAGGTGGTTCTTTGTAGATGTGGTATTGGTGTACATGTGGGATTGAGCGCATGTCGTATATGTCGTGTTGTGGGCATGTGGTACTATGTATGTGCATTTTGTAGTCATGGTATCATGGCATATGCATTCATTGTGTTGCACTCTATATATGTATTTTTGTTGTGTTGTACACCAAGTGTAGGTGTATGTGTTGTATGTTAGGTGTAGGTGCATGTATTGCATGGTGTTGGATGAAGTGTGTTATTGCATGTGTGTGATGCACACTATGTGTATGTGCACATGGTTTAGGAGAAGGCACTGGGTGTTTTTCCGGTGTGGCAACTGATTCACTGTGTATGTAATAAAGACAAAGGTAGAAGCTAAGGATTGATGAAAGGATAAGCATCAATATTTTATTTCATTTTTATTATACATGTGATTTATGATTCTAATATGTGATGATTACATGTGATTTATGATTCTTTCTTATTATGGTTACATGTGATTTATGATGTTGATCTATGATGGTTGTGTTATGAGCTAACCTGATGTGATATGTTTGTACATGATGATTTGATCAAAGATGTTAGTTTGACTTGTTGTGACAGGGAGTAAATATGATTGCAAGTGTACCTTATTGACGAGCTACCAATGAGGTATTATTTGAAGTTATTTCAATTTATTTCGAATCTAGTAAAAGTTATGTGCTGGTACATGAAGCACAAAAATGCTCAGTTGGGTAGTTGAAACAAACTACAAGAATTAGTAGCAGTACGAAAGAAGTTGGAAAATGCAACAATATGTTGGCAAAGCACTTTAGGAGTAGGGCAATTGTGGGACACTAGTACCTAATAGTGTCCATTGATTTCCATGAGCATGATATGGAAAATCTGATGGATTTTAAGTAGGTATATGCCTTGGTTGTTTGATCTTCTAATGCAAGGAAGCCTTGCCAAGGGATGGATCATCCAAGATAGCTTATGCCGGGGAACTTGGAAGGTGATCGACTACACAGAAGGGGTGACTGGATTGCCTGAGGGACTATATAATAGAGAATGGAAGGTTAGGGATATATTTGTTTTAGTCATCAGCATTTCTAGATGGAATAGATGCACATTAGGGGTGTGCCCTGGAACAATGAGTCTGTAGTGTTCGTTGAGAGAACAAGTGGCACTGGATTTTAGTGTTGGACATTGGATGCAGCTTTGACAGTGGCAGTGGATTCTAGACTTCCTGGAAAGGAGGTGAATCCTGGTATTACTTTGAGGGTGGAGGTGTGACCCTCTAGATTCCCTTCCTGATTGATATAGGCATCATATCCCTTATGTTGGAATGGGGTCGATTGGGTCAGTTTTGGGGTTAAAATAACCCAAGTTTTGATGTATTTTTTGTAATAAATGTAAAGTCTCTACGATTTATGGATGCGAAGTGTATAGATCATTAGGAGTCGAAGGGGGTTTATCCCCTTGTTTATGTAAATTTTGAGTGGGATTTGAGATCCACCCATGTTCCACGAACCATGGGATTGTATAAATAAGTGTGTTTTACAAAGTCTAAGACATATATGTTAGAGAAAATATGAGATATAATGGGTTAGTAAGAGGAAAGTACTAGCGACAGAGAAGTGGGTCAGATAGGAGAGAAAGGCTCTATAGCTGAGTGCATAAAGGCCTAGGTAGAGTTCAAAGTTGAGTGCGCAGACCAATGTAGCTAAGTGCATATGGTAGTTTTGAGTCTGTAATGACGAATTGAAGATAAATAAAGAAAGTTATTGAATAAATATTGTGTACATATGTTTATCTTTTTTTATTTATGTTTACGATATATGTTGTGGATGAATAACATGCTTATGAAATATTGATCTAATGATACTCGATTCTCTTGAATAAGTCTTAATAAATGTACGCAATGAATATTAAGTACTTTCGCGAAGACTGTGATGAATCTTGTTATGTTTACTAATTAACCTAAGTAGATCTGTGTGAACCCTCATCTAGGATTGTTCTCTAATTCACGTAAGTGAATAGATCAATTGTTAAAGGTCCGCAAAGGTTGATTGTAGACCTTCACGAAGGTCTGAATACTATTTTAGTAGAGTTGCAGCATCAAGCCCTAAGAGATTATCAATCTATGTGAAGGAATATCTAGGGTGCTAAAAGACTTCGAACTCGTCTCTGGTTGTAGAAACTTGGTTCTTGCACCCCCCCATACTGCTTCAGGTTAGATTGTGACCTTTGCTATGTAGGTTGTTGCTAAAAGTGCCAGTAGTGTAGGGATTTGTTGGTTAGCACAACTAACTCTTAACAAGGGTCGGGACCCCCTACGACAACAAATGGTTCCATTGCGGGGACCAGGATCTTCTTGAAAGAGATGTGTGATGTTACATCACTACAACTTGACGAAGAAAGAAATTGAATAGTGGCTGGATAGAAAAATTCATGAATTCGTAGCACAAGAAAATAGCAATCCACGCCTGTCAAAGGACCAATGGTTGGATAGATATTTGTATACGGAGATACATGAAATATTCTTCTACACCTTCTCGATCGAATTTTATGAGTCATTAGCTAAATTGACAGTGAACCAAGGGAGGTGGAATCTTGATGGTCCAGTCGTGTGGACTTTAGAGCTAGTATGGTGATTAGAAGCCTCTCGAAATTAGATCATATGGGTTGTCGATCACTGGCTAAATAAAATGATAAGAAGATTTGTTAAATAATTCACAATTGACACATCAGGCAACTATAATGAGGTAGAGCGATGATTTTTCAGGGGACCGCAAGGTAAGTATTTAAGATCTTTGAATACCTAGATTAAGATGTTCTTATGTGAAAGACAGGTTATGCCATTGCCTTGATGTTCAGAGCTACACGGAGTGGAAAATGTTTCAGAGATTGAGAGAGATCAGGTCTTGAATATAGCCTGTTGATCGGACCTCCTTCGAGCGACGACAACGGAGCGGTACAGGCCTCATTGTGGAGTGTTGTTCAGTTGATAACACATGGTTTTACACGGACACATCATTCATCCACTCCACCTCCATGTCCACATCCACCTCCACTGCATACACCTTTTCACACACCTCCAACACCACCACCACCATTCAACATGTCGAAAATTATGACATTGCCAATTTTCAAGGGCATAGGGAGTGAAGAAACAAAGCAGTTTTAGTTTGTTGTGAATGTTGTGTGGACAATGTAGCACATTACTGATGACAATATCAAGAAGGCATAGTTGGTTACTGCTCTCTAGGATTAGGTGCTGACATGGTATATTAAGTATTGTTTTGATAATCCTTTGACATCACTAGCAAAGACTATGGCTGCCTTAACAATGAGTTTAGTAAGCTTAAGTGTGACTCGCAGTCAGTAGTCAGATTTAAGGAAATCATGATGAGGGTTGATGAGATGCCTTAGGAGTTATATCAAAGGCTGAATTGTGTGACTCGAGAAACTAAAATGTAGCTCACAGATGGTCAGCATCGCGAGTGGTTTATAACTTCGCTTCTTCCCCACCTGAGGATTGCTTTATCACAATAGAAAATAGGAACACAGGTGGAAGCTTTAGAAATCGCGATGAGGTTGCACACAATTCCCATTGAGGATGTGACCTTAACGGTATAGTAGATTCACTCCTAGTTACAGAGCCTTTGCTTAGAATTGTAGAGCTTGAAGAAAGACAAGGAGACTAAACTAAAGGTGTGCACAAAAGTCGGATGTCTGAAGTGTAAGAGCCAGGAGCATGATAAAGACCACTGTCTAGTATTCATGAACTATATCATAGGAGGGAGACCAATTCCCCCGAGACCAAAAGTTGCAATAGGATTGACCATGGGGGATACACTATGGTGCACTATCTGTTAGGTTGTTGGACAATATGTGACAAATAACTATCATTTTCTTCAAAAGTTCATCCAGACACCACAATAGTTTTTTTGTAACTTCTGCAAATCAGTGGGCCACGATGAGCGCCACTATCATCGCTATGAGCTAATGATGGAAAGAACACCTATATACTGGATGCAAGCAGAAACTCAGCCTCCAAAGCAGGGGTGGGAGGAGTGCGCACAGAGGTTATCAGGGAGAAGGACAAGGCCAAGGAGGAGGAGGGCCTGGTACAGGTCAGGGACAGGTTATCTGTTACAACTATGGAACACCAGGGCACTACACATGAGAGTATCAGAATCAGACACGCCATCATGTCAATACTATAGCCAGTTTGGCCACACTATAGAAGAATTCTTGATATTGATAGCTAAGATGCAGGAGAAGAAACCATAACCTTAGAAACCTATGAAAAAGTTACAAATGATGAGATTTGAGCCCTGCGAGGAGGACCAAAGCATGAATATAGTGCTAAGGAGTGGAATCACATCTGGTGATGATAAAGGAAAACATCCTGAAGAAGACAGTTGGGTCCATAAGGCCCTAGAAAAAGATTTTTCTTTTGATATGGAGCGAATGAAGGAAACATTTATGGAGGCAAAGAAAAGCTTCACTGAGGCATCCACCTTAGGAAGTCAGGACAAGATGCAGGACACCAGCGTGCTTGCAGAGGTTGATCCCTTTATACTTACCACGTTTTTGGAGACTTGCATGAAACTACTGCATTATAGAAAAGTTGTGAAGGCCCTACAAGAGTTAAATAACAAACGTACTAGTAAAGGGAATGTCCTTTATGGGCACTGCATAGTTAGAATATTTGGAAAACATAAGGCAAGAACGGGGCATGAGATGAGGCTCACCATGCAGATAGGGGATTATGTGATGGACCAGGTCATCTTGGATCTATGGTCAGATGAGAAATTTTTTATGAAACAAACATGGGAAAGGATGGGGAGACCTGTGATGTAGTGGTCTTCGATCTAGATCTGAATGGAAAACCAACAGAAGATCATCCCTATGAGATGACCATATGGATTAACTATTGATATCGAAGGTGTGAGAACGATGGCTCACTTTGAAGTGATAGAGATTGTTGATGATAATAATCCATACCCTACACTCCTAGGAAATGACTGGGCCATTAACATGAATGGGGTCATCAATATGAAAAAGAGGACAATGTCATTTGAGAATAAATCGCTTCGAGTTGTAGTGCCCTTGGACCCTATAGAAGGGGTGTGCTACACTGAACCCGTCCATGACTACGAAGAAAGTGAGGATGAACTAGATCATAAATATAAAATAATAGTGTGAGATCAAGACTGGATCAATCCGACAACGGATGGATGGATTTCACGGGACTGGGAGAGTTTTTGTACCCCTAATTCAGATGAAGATTTGGAACATTGGCAAAATCATTTACATGAAGTATCCACGCTGTGATGAAATATGATGACAAAATCACTGCACTGTGTTTCGTCAAAGGTAAGAAACTTACACTATTATAATGGCTTAACTGATGTGGATAAATGTTTGGATGCATTTGAGTGTGAAGTCCGTGAGGATCACCACTTCCAAGAATTAGATTTGTCACTACATGCTACGCCAACATGATGGTGGGGTACGCATAATGATAGCTTTGATGGATGGCGGGATTATAGCAGAATGATGAGGTTGCAGTTCGGACATCCTAACATTAGATTGAATGAGAAATATGGAAAGAAAGATGATCCGCATGATAACCTAGAGAAATGGACTAAATATTATGAAACAGAGCTGCAACCAAAGTGGGTACACTTATTCTACCATACTTTGGATACAATCCCCATGAACTGGTATTTGGAAACAATTCTCCACCATGGCACCACAGAGTGGGATATATTGAGAGAAGGATTCTTATTAACCTTCAGTTTTGAAGATGGCTTCGTGAGCATCGATGAAGCCCTGCAAGAGATTAAGGCAGTTATCTTCAAAATGCCACAAGAACCTCTAAAGTGGGTCTAACCAGATTGGAGTACCTAGTTGCGCCATGTGCTAGGATGTTATAAAGTGACCACTGAAGAGGGGGATGAAGATCCGAGAAATATTAACATACCATAAGCTAAAGGAAATCGTGAAGTCTAGGGTCCACAAATTGACAACCCAGACATCACTGCACTGTTGAAGACAAAGCAAGTAAACATTCGACAAGAAGCCGAACCAAAGTTTGAAAAGATTGGAGATTACTAGGATGAAAATACTGTGGATAAAGTTGCTGAGTTACTCTGCGAATATCAAGATATTTTCCCTACCCAGTTTTCAGACTTGAAGGGCATAGTTGGTGATTTGGGAATTATGAAAATCACTTTGAAGCCAGACGCGAAGCCTATTAAATAGAGTACGCATCGCCTTAATCTTAAATACAAGAAAAATGTTCGCTTAGATTTGGATAAGATGTTGGAAGCAGGAATCATAGAACCAATTGAAGAATCTAATTCGGTGAGCCTCTTGGTGCTTCAAGAGAAGAAGCAGAAGGGAGAGATAAGGATTTGCGTAGATCTAGATCTACGAAAGCTTAACAATGCGTGTGTCCATGATCCCTTCCCGATGTTGTTTACTAATGGAGTGTTAGATAATGTTGGAGGGAAGGAGGCCTACTCATTCACTGATGGGTTTTTCGGGGTACCATCGGATTAAGATTGTGCCTTAAGATAGAAGAGAAAAGACATTCACAATGGAGTGGATTTGTTTTCAATACATTGTGATTCTGTCCAGACTCAAGAATGCACCTGTGATATTTTCTCGCATAGTCATCGCAGCATTCAAGGAGTTCATTCATAAGTTCTTGGAAGTATACTTTGATTACTGGATAGTGTTTGGATTAGTAAAGAGCCATGTAGCAAGTCTACACATGATGTTGGATACATGTCATAGATACTAGATCATGCTGAACTTGAAGAAATCCATATTCTATGTTCCCTTTGAAATCTTACTAGGTCATGTGGTGTGCAAGGAAAGGTTGATGGTGGACCTCGGAAAGATTTCGGTGATAGTGAATATGGAGGCCCCGAGGAACGTAAAGCAATTACATGCAATGTTGGGACATACAAGATATTATAGGAAATTTATCAAAGCATATGCTCAAATAACCATGCCTATGGAGAAGCTGCTGAAGAAGGATGAAACATTCTACTAGGAAAAAGAATGTCAGTGCAGCTTAGATGTTTTGAAATAAAAGATGATCACCATGCCGATCTTGGTATTCCCAATTGGAAGAAGGAATTTCACGTACACGTTGATGCCTCTTGCATTGCATTGGGTTCAATGTTAACACAAGCTGATGAAGGAGAAATGGACCACCCTATAGCCTTCATGAGTAGGAAATTATCAAAGGTCAAGAAGAATTACTCAATGACTAAGCGTGAAGGAATGGCCATGGTATACATGCTGCAGATGTTCAGGCACTATCTGTTAGGAGGGAATTTCAATATGTACATGGATCATTCTACCTTGAAATACCTGGTAAATAAGCCTTTGTTGGGGGGGAAGATCTGCAGATGGTTGCTACTATTCCAGGAATATGATTTTGAAGTAATTGTGAAGCCAGTAAGGTTAAATGCATGGCCTAACCATCTGTCATTGATCAAAACAAGAGAGGAGACCAATAATTTAGTGGAAGGGTTTCCAAATGCACAGTTGTTTGCTTAGGGGGTCCTGACCCAAGTTCAAAGTTAGTTGATCCAAACAAATCCATACACTACTCACCCTTTCGACATCAATCCGCAGTGCGCAATATGAGGTATCACCCAAATCAGTATGGGGGGATGTTGGAACCAAGTTTCCACACCCAAATATTAGTGTGATGTCCTTCTATGACTTAGATCTACCTTCGTGCAGATCCCTAAGCTCTTACTGTTTACCATTGTAACTTCCTTCAATTGGCCTCTAGATATCCTTACAGGTCTATGAATGGCTCTTGTGGACCTTGAATAAGCCAATTAGAAGTTTACACGCACCGTAGATTACCCTTGGATCAATATTTACTCATATCTACCTAAGTGTTTAATAAATTTAATGAAAAGTGTTAGGATCTTCACGTAATCATTAACATTTCTTGCGTTCAGATAGTAATACAGATCAAGTAAAGTCACATATCAATGCATCATTATTTCATAAAGACATCATTCATCCCAACATATATCATAATCATACATAATAGAAATAAAGAGATAAAACACAGGAATTTCTACTACAACCTTCTTTTTTGACTCTTAACTAGCTATGCATTTCGCGACCATAATTTCCGGATAATTTACATCTTTTTACATCAAAACTTGGGCTTTTTCCCCAAAACTTGGGCTTTTGCCCCAAAACTAACCCCATGGGATCCCATCCCAATAGGCCCCCAACACAAAGGTCATGACTTGCCCTCGAGTCACTTAGCTAGCGCAGTGATCTTGCTGCAAAGATCCCCCAGCTCTACCTGAACCATTTGTTGGCTTAGGGGGTCCTGACCCAGGTTCAAAGTAAGTTGCACCAAAAGAATCCCTACACTACTGGCCCTTTTGGCATCAATCCCTACACCTGAAGCAGTATGGGGGGATGCTGGAACCAAGTTTCCACACCCATAAATCAGTGTGATGTCCTTTTGTGACGTAGATCTACCTTCGCACAGATCTCTAAACTGTTAAGGCTTACCACTGTAACTTCCTTTAATCAGCCTATAGACCTCTGTGAAGGTCTATGACTGGCATTTTTGGACCCTGAACAGGCCAATTAGATGTTTACACACACCCTAAATTACCCTTGGATCAGTATTTACTCAGATCTACCTAAGTGTTTAATAACTTTAACGGAAAGTGTTAGGATCTTCACGTACTCACTTAACATTATTGTGTTCAGATAGTAATACAGATCAAGTAAAGTAACGCATCAATGCATCATTATTTCACAAAGACATCATTCATCCCAACATATATGACAATCATACATAATATAAATAAAGAGATAAAACACAGGAATTGTTGCAACAATCTTCTTTATTGATCTTTAATATAGGTTTACAGACTCAATAATTCCTTGTGCACTCAGCTGCAGGGGTCTGCACACTCAGCTGAAAACACTACTCTAGGCCTCTACACACTCAGCTACAGAGCCTTTTCCCCTCTAAGACTACTTCTCTACACTAGGCTTCTTCGCTCATACCCATAGAATAAATTTGATTACCTGTCTTAGACTCTCTAAGACACACCTATTTATACAATCCCATGGTCCACGAACCATGGGTAGACCTACAAAAAGTTGACTCAAGATTACATAAATGAGTTTAAAACCCTTTTTTGACTCTTAACTTTCTACATGCTCTGTGACCACAATTTACGGAGACTTTACATCTTTTTACATCAAAACTTCGGCTTTTGCCCCAAAACTGACCATAGGGGACATTTTTATAAGATGGGTGATGATGAAATATTGCAAAGATATGTGCTAGATTTTGAGAGAAATAGCATTCTCGATGAAGCTCATGGAGGGACTGTGGGAGGACATTATGCAAGAAAGGCGACTGCATAGAAGATTTTGTGTGTAGGTCTATGGTGGCCAACACTGCATAAGGATTCCAAAGCGTATTGTAAGGCATGTGATGCATGTCAGAGAATAGGCATACCATCACGAAGGGATGAATTGTCATTAAAACCTCAAGTATCATTATAGCCATTTGAAAAATGGCCGATTGATTTTGTTGGGCCAATTCATCCCCCAGGGAAGAAAATTGATGCGCACTATATCATCACTGCGACAGAATATCTAAGCAAATGGGTAGAGGCACAATCGGTTAAGGATTGTACATGAGCTACAACAACGAAGTTTTTGTTTGAGTATGTCTTAACTAGGTTTGGTTGTTAAATAATGAATCCATATAGGTGAAGATAGTTTTAAATAGAGGATTTAGATTGGAAATCATTTTCGCTCTGGAAAATCTTAATTTCTCGAATTCTGATGCGCTGTCCATCATGTCCCTTCCATGGTAGGACTTGATGTTGTTAAATAATGAATCCATACAGGTGAAGATAGTTTTAAATAGAGGATTTAGATTGGAAATCATTTTCGCTCTGGATAATCTTAATTTCTCGAATTTTGATGCGCTATCCATCATGTCCCTTCCATGGTAGGACTTGATGTTGTTAAATAATGAATCAATACAGGTGAAGATAGTTTTAAATAGAGGATTTAGATTGGAAATCATTTTCGCTCTAGATAATCTTAATTTCATGAATTTTGATGCACTGTCCATCATGTCCCTTCCATGGTAGGATTTGATGTTGTTAAATAATGAATCCATAAACGTGAAGATAGTTTTAAATAGAGGATTTAGATTGGAAATCATTTTCGCTCTAGATAATCTTAATTTCTTGAGTTCTGATGCACTGTCCATCATGTCCCTTCCATGGTAGGAATTGATGTTGTTAAATAATCAATCCATACAGGTGAAGATAGTTTTAAACAGAGGATTTAGATTGGAAATCATTTTCGCTTTGGATAATCTTAATTTCTCGAATTCTGATGCGTTGTCCATCATGTCCCTTCCATGGTAGGACTTGATGTTGTTAAATAATGAATCCATACGGATGAAGATAGTTTTAAAAAGAGGATTTAGATTGGAAATCATTTTCACTCTGGATAATCTTAATTTCTCGAATTTTGATGCGTTGTCCATCATGTCCCTTCCATGGTAGGACTTGATGTTGTAAATAATGAATCCATATAGGCGAAGATAGTTTTAAATAGAGGATTCAGATTGGAAATCATTTTCACTCTAGATATTCTTAATTTCTAGAATTTTGATGTGCTATCCATCATGTCCCTTCCATGGTAGGACTTGATGTTATTAAATAATGAATCCATACAGGTGAAGATAGTTTTAAATAAAGGATTTAGATTGGAAATCATTTTCACTCTGGATAATTTTAATTTCTCGAATTCTGATGCGCTGTCCATCATGTCCCTTCCATGGTAGGACTTGATGTTGTTAAATAATGAATCCATACAGGTGAATATAGTTTCAAATAGAGGATTTAGATTGGAAATCATTTTCGCTCTGGATAATCTTAATTTCTCGAATTCTGATGCGCTGTCCATCATGTCCCTTGCATGGTAGGACTTGATGTTGTTAAATAATGAATCCATACAGGTGAAGATAGTTTTAAATAGAGGATTTAGATTGGAAATCATTTTCTCTTTGGATAATCTTAATTTCTCGAATTCTGATGCACTTTCCATCATGTCCCTTCCATGGTAGGACTTGATGTTGTTAAATAATGAATCCATACAGGTGAAGGTAGTTTTAAATAGGTTATCTGAAAGTGTTGATGAGTGAGAAAGGTATGCGCTTTCTGGAAGAAAAGATCAGCGCGTTAATGGAGGAATTCCAGGTTTACCATCATAAGAGTACACCATATCACCCATAGGCCAATGGAACTATTGAGGCCTTCAACAAGATTTTGGGGCATGCATTGATAAAGATATGAAACGTGCAGAAAAATGACTGGGATGTGCCTGTACCTGCAGTACTATGGGCTTATAGGGCTATTTGCAAGAAGTTTATGGGACAAATGTCATTCAAGTTGGTCTCTGGGGTGGTAGCCGTAATGCCAATGGAGTATATTGTTCCTAATTTTCGCATAGTAGCTCTCACGGGTATGGCAGATCGTGAAGCCTTAGAGGAATGACTTGTGCAGCTGATGGAGCTTGAAGAGGACTGATTCTTGGCAAGATTCCATCAACAAGTATAGAAGAAATGTGAAAAATCCTGGCAGGATCACCACATCAAGCTCCACAAGTTCAAGGTAAATGATCTTGTCTTTCTATATGATAGTAAATTCAGTAAGTTCCCAAGGCCATATATTATCAAAGAAATTACAAATGGAGGTGTAGTTCATATCTCGAAGCTGAATGGAGATCCTTTTCTGGGAAGAGTGAACGGAAGCTGATTGAAGTTGTATACAGGGGATCCTATGCAATGACTATATGGTGGTAGGACCATCTTAGTGCTCTAGGAAGTTGCAAGGGAGCACATGACTATAAACTACACTACTAGGTTTGGAGGACTACGCGACAGGTGGGCTGCATGGAAAATGGTGGAGTTGCAACATATGAAGTTGCAAGCAAGAAGCTGTGCTAGGGAGGATGGTGCCGTGCAACATAACCGAAAAGTGATCGTTGGAGTCACTGTTCATGACTTAACAACTAGAAGATGGTTAAGAGGAGTGGGATGATGGCATTTAAGGCCAAAATATTTGAAGATCTGCTGCCAAAACAACATTAATTATCAGAATTTGGTGGGAATGGTTGGATTTGAATTCAAAAACCACTATAAATTACCCATGTCGATCCAATAGAGACCACTTTTCACCCTTATATTTTTTTTCTGAAATTTGTTGTCTGTCACTTATGAGACAAGTGACTTCGGAGGAATTCTTTGCCCACATAGACATTTCTCTAGAAGCCCATGAGATCTTTATGGAAAGGATGACTGCCAATCTTGCCAAAGCCCTCAGTTCGGAAGAAACCAAATCTGACGCTCCAGGAACTGAAGTATCCAGTGTTGTCCATGACACCGAGGTCACCAAGGACAAAAGAGTCCATGGGAAGGATAAAGAACCTGCAGCTAAGGAAAGGTAGAAAAATCTAGCACCAGTGGGCAAGTCCCCTAGGAAGCATTCTTCAACACAGAAACAGAAGAAAGATAAGCAACCAACAAAAGATAAGTAGAAGGTTGTAGACCTGGAGGCGGAAGAAGGCCAAAGAATGAAGGATATCTAGGTGTAGCTGGGAGAATCTTCGCAGCAAGATCATAGCACTAGCAGAGTAACTCGAGGGTGAGTCATGATCTTTGTGTTGGGGGCCTATTGGGATGGGATCCCCTGTGTCAGTTTTGGGGTTAAAATAACCCAAGTTTTGATGTATTTTTTGTAAGAAATATAAAGTCTCCGTGATTTGTGGATGCGGAGTGCATAGATCATTAGGAGTCCAAGGGATTTTAGCCCCTTGTTTATGTAATGTTTGAGATGCCTTTGAGATCCACCTATGGTCTGTGGACCATGGGATTGTATAAATAAGTGTGGCTTAGAGAGTCTAGGATAGATATGTTAGAGAAAATCTTGGATGTAATGGGTCAGTAAGAGGAAAGTACTAGTGGCAGAGAAGTGGGTCAGATAGGAAAGAAAGGCTCTATAACTATGTGCATAGAGGCCTAGGTAGAGTTCACAGCTGAGTGCGCAGACCCCTGCAGCTAAGCCCGCATGGTAGTTTTGAGTCTATAACACTGAATTGAAGATAAATAAAAAAAGTTACTGAAGAAATATTGTGTATATCTGTTTATCTCTATGTTTTTCTGTTTACGATATATGTTGTGGATGAATAATGCGCTTATGAAATATTGATCTAATGATGCATGATTCTATTGAATAATTCTTAATAGATGTACATAATGAATATTAAGTACTTTTGTGAAGACTGTGATGAACCACGTTATGTTTACTAATTAACTTAAGTAGATATGTGCGAACCCTCATCTAGGATTTTTCTCTAATGCACATAAGTGAATAAATCAACTGTTAAAGGCTCGCAAAGGCTAATCGTGGACCTTCAAGAAGTTCTCAAGACTGTTTTAGTAGAGTTGTAGCACCAAGCCCTAAGGGCTTATTGATCTGTGTGAAGGCATATCTGGGGCGCTAAAAGACATCACACTCATCTTTGGATGCAGAAACTTGGTTCTTGCATCCATCCATACTACTTTGGATGAGACTATAGCCTACGCTATGTGGGTTTTTACCGAAATGGCTAGTAGTGTAGGGATTTGTTATTTGGCACAACTAACTTTGAACCTAGGTTAGGACCCCTTAAGCCAACACCTTATTTGCGTGTTTACAAAATGTGCATATGTGGTTATTGTAAATACCATAATGAGATGTGTTATAAAGCTCCAATATGTGGTATGGTTGTTATCTTGTCATGCTATCATGATGTTTTTCTTTTTTGGCAACTCATTCATTATAAATATTGCAACGAGCTTTGTTATAAAGCTCCATGGGAAGTATATTTTGTTTTTAGCAGTCATGTTGGTTATAGGTGTCATTAAACACCGAGGATGTGTTCACCTAAGGGTGAGTGCTCTGTAATAACCCTGGTGAAAATTCCATGTAATAAAATTTAAAAATAATAACCATGGTTGATGGGATACGTATTCCAAGCTGAATATTGGGCAAGACATCCTATCAGGAGTTCATTTGGTTGTTTATAGCTAAGGAAATTGGTAAAGGCAATGGTTAAGGCTTTTGAAAGGAAAAATGGAATTTTAGCACATTTATTTACTAAAATAATGGAAATTAGGAGAAAAAGGAGGTGAAAGGTCACAGGTTGCATGTGAGGAGGAAAATTATGGAAAATAATGGAAAATGAAGAAAATAGAGGCCTCATTAATAAAAAGGCTTTTGAGGATCAGTTAGAAATATCTTAGTCAGTTTAAGATCTTGGCTCAACATTTTTCTTTTGTTATGCATGGGATCAAGAAAGGAAAAGAAGGCAAGAGGAAGGAAGGAGCAAGAAAAGAAAGGCAAGATCAACTGGCTACAATAAGATTCATTACATGTATTGATTGGCATACGTATTTTCCCTGCTAGATTTAGCATGCATGGTATTGCATGAGGTTCTTTTATATCCTGACATGGGTTTTTCTAGGTGTGACAATGTTCTTCAGCCTAGCCTTTCCATTTCTGGATAGCCTTGATGAGATTGGTTCTCATACTTCGGTTGATGTGGAATGGCTAGATGGATTTCAAGCTGAGTGGGGTGGATCTCCAACATGAAAGACACATGACCTAGTTTTCCTTGAACCGAGCTGTGGATCAGAGTAAATCCGATGGCCTAGTAACCCCTGAGCCAGATTATCGGTTATAGTAAAGCGAAGATTGTATGCCTCAATGGGCCTAGGAATCCTTTCCAGTGAATGGCGAGATATATGGTAAATCCTAGAGGTGAATTTATCTCTGTTGGGCATGGTAGTCCCGGGATGGGATGTATGGTAAATCCTAGAGAGTGTGTCTAGGCGTAGTGCCTAGTGATCTCTAGATCAGATTGTGGATTATAGTAAAGCTTGAGAGGCTAAGAAGAACTCAAATTCCTCAAGGTGTAGGTGGTGAAATCCGGTGGCATCCATGCTTTTATGGTTCTTTTGGTGTGTTTTATGAGTCCCACATTCATGCTTGGAATATGGCATAGGGGTGAATGGATGAAGAGAGATTTGGCTCAGCCATTCTGCTGTTAGGTGGAACGTGGTAGTCCCATATCCTATTGGTTTATTGCTTTCATTAATGAAAAATTCATTCCCTTGGTTTTCATGTGTAAATGTATTGATGTATATGTGGATTTTATGACTGATATATTTATGGTATTTCTATTGTTACTATGCTGGTTATATTTATGTTTTATGACAACAACTATGTATGGCTCTCAACATTTTTTTACTTGTAAATGAATGGATAATGTATCTATGACCTAATAGATGATAATGCAATAGAAAACATGAGGGAACAATTGTTCTTAGTGATTCTCAGATAAGTTTGAGATCCCTATGTTTAATTCTGTTGGTTATACCTATAGATTACATGGTTGTGATATGTTTGATGAAATATATGTTATGGCTAGTAGCGTCTGATTAAGGTCTTGTTTAATTTATTACTTTTGCATAATTGTTTCCCTATTATTTTACTGCTCCTACATTATCATTCCATTCTGGGTAGTGACCTGGGATCTAGGCCTAAAAATGTGGCTCAAATCCCAGGGACACTGTCACAGAAATGAAAAAATGAGTCTCTAGACACTAGCATGCAAGCTTGTGAGAGCGACTCTTGGTTTTTGGATGTTGTCATACCTATAACATGAGAGAGAATGAGGCTTAAGATGGTCAAAAACTTCAATAGGACCTAAGGGAAAGCTGTCTGAAGTGTTGGATTGGTTCTTGAGGATCATGAAGCTGATGTTGAATGTCTATGTGTTATCTTTTTGTCAATTCTACTTCCTTAAGGTCACATAGGAGGTTGAATCCAATCATAGTAGCCTCTTATCACATGTTTACCCCGGTTGGCCAGTTACTTGGGTAGATGTGGGAGGTGGGTGTTACATTCAGAGAGAAGCTTGGACTGGTGGATGTGACCCTCTTGGGAAAGGGTCATGTTTGATTGAGAACACTGAACTATTCTCTTCCCCCTAGTTTGAGCTCCCATGGAGGGAATTGAGTTAGAGAGTTGTTGGGGTTGAGGGAAATTTGGACAATAACTATGTCTAATCCCTACCCTTTGTAATGGGTTGGGTATCTCCTCTATTGTCACTATAGGGTGTGTGTGATCCTTGTCATTTATGGAAAGTTGGGTATCTCCCCCTATCAAGTCTAGGATGTGACAAGGTATACCCCAACATGTATCTTACCCACAAGCTAGGCTTGTAGGGATTGCCACCCATCCAGCCAATGGGTGAGGATACTTGGGTGTGTGTTATCCTTACCATTTATGGTAAGCGGTATCTCTCCCAAGTGATGGGATGCATATGTTCTACCACTTGACTCTTAAAGGTCAAGGTGGAAAGATCAACAGAAAATATTATGGCTATGATCCTTATCTTTCATGGTAAGTGGTATCTTGCATATTTTCATGAGATAAAGAGTGGTATATGGATCTCCTATATGATGAATCTCCTTCTGTACATCGAGAGTGTTCAAAAAATGAGAAACTATGAGTAAAAACGAGATATGATATGACACAGTGATGATAATGACGAGACATGTAAGGTGAGACTTATGATGTAGTTGAGAATTCCCCCCTAGATGAGAGGGAGTGTTGAAAATTGGAAACTCAGGGAGAAATCCTATCCTTTGGGAAGCCCTTCTCACCCTAAGGAGACCCTTGTAGCCCTTGGAAGAATTTATTTTGCGCATGGAAAAATATTATTTTTATGAGGAACCATGACATTGTCACACGGAATCAGTCAAGGGTGCGGACACAGCTGACCTTCCTAGAAGTCTAAGACATTCTAATGACAAACAAAACAAACTGGAGCTATCCTTCTCTAAACATACATTATGATATGAGAAATCAAGTGTTTCATTCTTACCTCTGTCCAAACGCTGTTGTATAAGTCCAAGCTTTGTTGATCCGGATGAGCTCCTCCCGTTCTCCAAAACCTGCAATCACCAACAGTCAAACAATTAAATAGCACCTGATTATAACATAAAACAAAGTATATTCAACATATAAACCAAGGAGTACATGAAATAACCCATTAACAACAAGCTATTGAGAAGAATGGACCAATTTGCATTAAAGGTAATCAAAAGGAACCATTACAACCTGAGCCTTGGTGTTGTGCAAGCTCCTTCCAGGGTCCACAAGAGTCTTCCTCTACTTTGGCAAAGCTCACCCACTTCCAAATAGAACAAGTAAGGGTGACAATCTCTCCTCACAAACTTCTAAATGGGAGTCCTAATTCCTGCAGCATTTACCCTTAGAAATCTATAGCTTTCAACCTCCCCTCCCTCTAGCTCAATGCCTTTATTTATAGTGCTGTAAAGAGGTTATTCAGGTCCACCATCAATGGGATAATCCCCCTATTTGGGTGGGATAGCTCCCTTATTGATGGGATAAGTTCCTCCTTAATAGGGATACATGAACCAACTGGAGGCGCATCCATTTCATCAAACCGACCTCTAGAAAGTTCTAGAAGTAACCACAAGTAACTTTTTTAAGATGAAACTTGCGCATTTTTCCTTTTACAGAAGGACGCACCTGTCCCTTAACATACAGAGCGTCCAAGGACGCAGCCTTTGTGAACATTGTGAGCGTCCCCGCAGGTAAGGCTTGAGAGAACCTGCGTCCCCAGAGATAAACACATTTTTTACAAGACTTTCTCTCTTCTTTGAGTTTGAGATGGATAGTAGAGGCATAAGACTTGCCTAAGAGGGTAGCATGACTGTTGATTGAGCCATACTAACTGTAAGTAGTCAAGGTGACATTTTTTAGTGTAACAGACATCACAAAAAGTACAAGTCAACCTAGAAGAGGAAATTCAACCCCCAAGACCACATATAAATACACATCACCTGACATTATTTGGAGGCATCACATCACTCATCCATTCAAATTCTCTTGGTTCGATCTATCTTGAAATCGCAGGGTTTGAGTTCACACATACGAAGGAGAGAGAGGCAATATGATTTGACCAAGTTTGACTTATGTTTTGGGATGGTTTGACTTACGTTGACATGAGGAGACTTGAATTCATTTGAACTGATTTTGTATCTATTTTGGAAGGTTGATTTGACTAGGATTTTTTCCAAAATTTTATGTGCTAATTGGCCAGTTTTGACCGAAAATATGAGGCTAGGGTTTCTACAGGTCAAACTTTGAATTTGACTAGATTTTGTGGGTACATGTTTGGTACTATTTTGATGGATTTTGACCAATAAAGGAAGGAAACATTCTTTAACAGGTTGACTAAAATTTTTGGAGAAAATTTGATGTTTGACTTTGGATTGGTTGAGGCTACATTGAATGCTATTGACTTTGACTAGAAATTGCAGAATTGAAGTTTTACCAAATTTGAATTTTATGCTCATATTTGACTGGAAATGGGTTGGTTCATTTGGTTGTTTAAGATTTTGACCTTTGAATTGTTGTTTATGTACTTGGATTACATATCTCTCTACTGAGAATTTGATGACATTCTAATATAAGAAGAATTTGGAAAGGGTTTTCACCGGGTTTTCCCTAGTCTTTGACCAAATTTGTGTCTCTATTGTTCTTGGCTATCTTCTATTGTGCATATGGTTTACTATTCTATCTACAATTTCTTACTATTATTGGATGATTGAAAATGATTGGATAAAGTGATTTCTATTGAAAGAAGAAATTGTCTAAGTGGTTATTACAACATATTACATTGGAAATTAACACTCTATGCCTTTTTGCAATGTTAACCAAGTGCTTACGAGCCCACAAAGCCAAGTGGGTCCACCTTAACACACTTATCCTGTGATCATGAGGAACTACCACCTATTTTATCTCACTATTGAAAATGTTTCCTTAGGGGAGTTTTGAGGTCTAAAATGGGCCTCCTAAGGAAATTATAAAATAATAGTGGAAATAATAAAATAAGATTAGATTACCTCACCAAATTTTAGAGGGCAAAATGAACATACTATTTTTTCAAATCGTATTTTCAACTTATCTCCCTATGGGTTTACTTGAATTTCAATCGACAACACTATTTGGATGTAGAATTTGAATCCTCATTCAAGGAGTACCCATGTTGCATACTTTCAATGAACCCTTCTACATGAAAAATTATAAATACATGAAAAACGTGATTGCAATCACGTTTTTTCATCTATTTCTCATTTTTCATGTAGCAGGGTCCATCAAAAGTATGCAATATCAGTACTCCTTGGATGAGGAACTGAATTTTGCATCCAATGAGTACTCCTGCTCGAAATTTGAGTAAAACCTTAAGGAGATAAGTTGAAAATACGAGTTGAAAAAGTAGTTTTATTATTTTATTATTTTTTAATCCTTTTACTCTTTTACTCCAAAAATGGTGAATCATCTCCCATGGTTGACATAATCATCTTAAATCCTATTGGTCCTTATAAAGTTTATTTTGGTTGTACATTTTTCTTAGGAGGCCCATTTTAGACCTCAAAATTCCCCTAATGAATGTCTGAAGGCTGAGAGTTTGGTGGGATCCACCGCCAGGCCATGTCACATCGAATCAACACCCCTCAACCACTATATCCATCATCCCTTGGATCATAGTGGCTTGATGACTTATGGCCTAGTGAGGATTACCTTAGCCCATGTCATGTTGGGTTTGGGATGATTGGCCCACACTTCATGTGATTTATTTTAATTCCTCAAAGGCCGATCACTCAATGGGCCTATCCTTGAAGCCTTTCAACATCAAGGTCTATCAGTTCTTATGAGAGTTTGGTAAATCGAGGGCCCATATTCAGTGGGACTACCCAATGATGTATGTGGCATAAGCCATATCCATTGAATTATTCTAGACAACATGATAGAATTCAGTGGTCTAGACATAAGGTTCTGTTGGTTGAGTTTTCCAATCAAATTGGCCACTACTCAAATTCTTCAGGGGTCCAATAATAAGTGGTGCAATTCCACTTGCTATGATTTTGCCCCAAGCCCACTAAGCATGTGAATTGAACACACATTTTATTACTCTGCTCATAGGTCAGTGGTCCATTAGACCAAAGAATGTGTGATAGACCAAGGCTTGGTTATCATCCTCCCCATGACACTATGTATTATTTAACACATTTGGTCTAGCAAGACCAGGGTTCAAGCATCAATTGGTTGGGAATGAGACTTTTTGCATGTAAATACATATTAATCCTTTCATCCATGAACTTGATAATTAATATGATGAATTCCAAGGTCAAATGTAGTTGCAAAACCAAGGGGAGTGACTACCTGCATCTAACTCCCTGGGAGTTTACATCTGGAGTGACTACATTCAATACTCAAATTTTTGTGAATGAAAATTGAAGAGAGGGGTGATTATATAATGCCAGTTTCCTATGAGTTATGGCCCAAGGGCTTGAAAATTTACCCTAAAAAATACTATCCAAAATTAATAACAAACACATGTCCAAATCATACCAGGTTCAGAATTGAGATTGAGGTGATGCTCCAAAGGCCAAATTCATGTTGGTGGTGAAGTTGTGTAAGATAAACAAGTATAGTAATTTCATCTCTATTTTCCTATTGTAGGCTTCTCAAACTTGTTCAATAAATGGTGAACCATTAGTCGTCTTAACATATTTACATCACTCCTCAAAGAAAGTTACAATTGAACTTTTAAACGATAAGAAATATCAAGTTATTAAAACATTCACATGTTCAGTTACAAAAATAATATGAGAATATGTATAAGCCCTTAATTTGTCATAATATTCATGAACTTTGTAATTTTTAACATAATCAAGTATTCATTTAGTTTATAATATACAAGATAACTTGCAATTATGAATGAAGAGCTAGAAGATAAAAGATTAATCCCGAGTGAACTCCAATAATTTTGTCATAGACATGCATGACATCATGCAAATCATGAATATTGTAATAAACCACACAATTCAAGCATTCATATCAACAATAGACCAATAAGATAACTTATCACTTCTAGAAGTAGCAATACATTAAGGAAATCAATTATAATGTTTAATATAACTTGGAATTATTCATATGATAGTGAGACACCTAGTTCAAACATATAATCTATATTCATGGACACATAAAACAACTAGTAAGTCTTTAGCATGATAGTGAGATTCAGCTAGTTACTCATGAACATATATTATTATGCATAAATCAAAAAACAACATGGAATATCACAATCCATTGAAGGTTTTTAACAATATGAAACATTCAATATGCTCATAGATAAATAAATTGAACTCTTAGCCTATAAAATGACTTGCAATCAAGATTGTGATAGTGAGTTACCCAAATTAATAAACCTATAAGATAATTAAGAACTTATAAGAAGGAAACAAGTTAGTCTTGAGTAATTTTCAGGCCACTATTCATGAACATATTAAAAAAACCTACAATTTGTTAGTTTTTGTAGCATTGAATGTGTTTTAGCAACGCAATTTGGTGGAGAGGCTAGAATGCATGAGATCTCCAAAACCTAGAAATAATTTTTGGAAATTCCACCTAGAGATGGCTTAATTATATTATTAACTTATTTTTTAATGTTTCCTAAGTCTAAACTTAAAAAAATAGCTAATTAAACAGAATTAATTAAGTCAAGGTTCGAATAGTCTAGAAAATCACACGAATTGATTTCAACATGATCCTAACCCTTGATTAAGTTTTAATATTGGATGTTGGTGCTCCAAAAAAGCATTGTAAGAAGAATTTGATGGGCACTTGGAGAAGACACTTGTGCAGTTCGATTTCCTTGGAAGATCGATTTCCAAATAGCAACATCAATTGCTAGAGAGCTAGAGATTGAAGAAGAGATAGTGAGGGGTAGAGACAGTGATCTGGAGGAAGTTTCCCAGATTTGAAGAGACAGCAGCAAGGAGGGCGAGTTATTCCTAGTGAGGTAGCATAGAGGAATGTGCAGTTGCTTTAGAAGAGAAACTAGGTTTAGCTAGAGGAAAAAAATCAATTTTCAGTTCCAAAGGTCGGACAGAGGTTCCATAGTGCTGGAGAAGTGATTTCCTAAGAAAATACAAGCATAATGACTTCGTTAGAGGAAGTTCAAAGGCTAGATGTCATAGGGCGTATGCAACCACTACGCAAATGCTGACGTAGAGGGTTCAAGAGGATGATTTTTTATGAAGGAATGTTGTGCCGGCCTTGCTTCTGGAAGAAGGGTAATTTCCTTAAATAATTTTAGCCAGATATTCTTGTTTTTTGGATTTCCAGTTGGGAATACATAGATTGTACTCATAGTTCACTTCTCCATAATAATAAAACCCTTAGTTGTTGCACTAGCTTTCCCAGGTGAAGAGGTTTTAAGTTACACCAAAACTTGCAGGTATTGGTAAACGTTCTACACCAGTAACTAGGATCCCCACAGTGGAAATTATGGATTCCATAGAGGTGTGGTGATTCTTCCAACACCCCCTCCCCCCCCCCCCCCCCAAATGCAACTCGGCGGAATCGAACCTGCATCCAAGCTCTAATACCATGAAGAGGTTTTCCGTTACACCAAAACCTGTAGGTATTGGTAAACATTCTAAACCAGTAACTAGGATCCCCAGGGTGGAAATTACGGATTCCATATAGGTGCGGTGTTTCTTCCAACACCAAGTTGGGTTTTTCTGGGGATATTTGTCCAAAAATATTGATGTAATTTTTATGTATTTGTGCTAGAATTTCTCAGTTCCAATGCTATTTTATTTCTGTAGTTTTTAATGGTGAAGGTTGTAGTATGTTTATTTCAATGTTATCGTAGTAATAAATTGAGTAATTAATTTACCAGTTAGAAGAAACAATACCAATTGTTGTAATAACATTCCAATTTTGTAATTTTTAGATGATATTAGAGCAATGATCAGATCGATAGCTTAGGGATGAAGAGGTAGAAATTTAAAATTCAAAGGAAGAAACAACACAATTTTTCCAGGAACTAACCTGATTGTGTATCCACTTGGCTACTATTCAGACACTAGCTAGGTAGTGTGAGTAGTAGAGAAAAAATTCAATTTCCAATTGCAGCAGGCAGGAGAAGTTCGAATTTCTCAAGTAAGGACTCTAGTAGGAAGAGGTAGAGCTGGAAAGTAATTCCATAAATCATCATAGAATAATCGTTGAGCATATTTGAGTGGAAGAGGAAGAGAAATAACACACAATGAGAGAGATTTCTCTCATAGGGTTTCTAGCCAAGAAATTTGATTTTTCTAGTGGTATATTGGAAGTAGTTGTGAACAAATATTCTCACTCTATAAGGGAGTGCGAGTAGTAGATCCAACATCTGAGAAAGGAAGAGAGAGAGCATTCAGGCTTTTTTTTTTTCCATTTTTTGATTTTCTCAAATTTTGCAACTTTGGAGAGATGATCATATGAGATTGCTAGAGGAGGTTGTGCAGGTTAGCTAGAATGGAAATCTAGGTAGCAGTTTGACTCCCAATTGTCAGAGATAGGTTCGGGAGGAAGTATGAGTTATCCAGTTGTTGATGGTCAAAAATGACTTAATCAACATGTAACGAAGACCACCTGGTTAGAGCCTCAACCAATGTCTTATCCATTTGGTGTAGTGGTTCCGACTGGTTCAATTGGGTCCAACTATCCTCTCTCTTTCTTTGTTGGATTGTCTATTAGTTGCCAATAGAAAAGAGACATCAAATATGCCCTCTTGCAAATCTCATGCAAGAAAGTGATCCTTAAAATGAATTAATGGCTCAGCCAAATCACTCTAAAGTCTGCCCCTGTGTAAGAGGACTTCTAGAATGCAATGATTAAAACTAAATGCATATCTACTATAATATGAAATTAACAGAAAATAAATCCTAAATCTGTCTTGATTGAAAGAAGGATTAGTTCCCCCCTCAACCAAGAGCAAGGTAAAAGGGGATTGTATTCAACTATTTAATGAATAGTCAAAATATAACTAGTGCACATAAAACTAAATTCAAATAAAAATGAATTCAAACTAAAATATATGGTTGCATTAAGGAAATAGTTCTCATAAAATAATCATTATTAAAACCAAGATAAACGTGATACAAATTTTATAAATAGTTAACAAGTATGTCATCTTTATCTATTCAAATTCGTTATTTAACTTGTTAGCAATTAGATCCATCATTAAAATATGTGTGTGCTAGAATTTCTCAGTCCCAATGCTATTTTATTTTCGCAGTTTTTATTTGTGAAGGTTTCAGTGTGTTTATTTTGATGTTGTCATAGCAATAAATTGAATAATTAATTTATCAGTTAGAAGAAACAATACCAGTTGTTGCAATAGGCTCAGTTTTGTAATTTTCACATGGTATCAGAGAAAGGATCAGATCGATAGCTCGGAGACTAAGAGGGAGAAATTTTCAGTTCAGAGGAAGCAACAACACAATTTTTCCAGGGACTATGTAGAGCCTAGCTAGGGAGTGAGAGTAGCAGAGAAAAAAATCAATTTCCAGTTGCAACAGGTAGGAAAAGTTTGAATTTCTCAAAGAAAGACTCCAATGGGTAGAGGTTGAGTGAGGAAGTAATTCCAGAAAGCATCATAGAAGAATTGTTGAACATATTCGAGAATAAGAGGAAGAGAAATAAAACACACTAAGGGAGATTTCCATTAGAGGGTTTCTAGCCAAGAAATTTGATTTTCCAAGTGGCAGATTGGTAGTAGTTGTGAACATATCTTCTCACTCTATAAGGGAGTGTGAGTATCATATCTAGCATCTGAGCAAGGAAGAGAGGGAGCTTTCAGGCTTATTTTTTTTCATATTTTGAGTTTCGCAGATTTTACAACTTTGGAGAGATGATACGAGATTTCCAGAGGAGGCTATGTAGGTTAGCCAAAATGCAGATCTGGGTAGCAGATCGACTCCTAGTTTTCGGAGATAGGTGCCGAATGGAGTATGATTTATCCAGTTGTTTATGGTAAAAAATGACCTCATCAACATGTAAGAGAGACCACTCGGTCAAAGCCTCAACTAAGCTCTTATCCATTTGGTGTAGTGGTTCTGACTGGTTCAATTGGGTCCAATTACCCTCTCTCTTTCTCTGGTAGATTATAGTATGTCTATTAGTTTCCAATATAAAAGAGACATTAGATCTGCCCTCTTCCCTAGCTCATGCAAGAAAGTGACCCTTAAGATTAACTAATGGCTCAGCCAAGCCACTCTAAAGTCTACCCCTGTGTAAGACGACTTCTAGAATGCAATAATTAAAATTAAATGCAAATCTACTATAATATGAAATTAACAGAAAATAAATCCTAAATCTAAGAACAAGGTAAAAGGGGATTGTATTCAACTATCTTATGAATAGTCAAAAGATCTCTGGTGCACATACATCCAAATTCAAATAAAAATGAATTCAAGCTAAAAGATATGATTGCATTAAGGAAATAGTTCTCATAAAAGAATCATTATTAAAACTAAGATAAACTTGACATGAATTTTCTAAATAGTTAACAAGTATGTCATGTTTATTTATTCGAATTTGTTATTTAGATTGATAGCAATTAGATCCATCATTAAAAGATAACTTTCAAATGATTTAGACAAGCATATAATTAAATGAATTTACAATAGTGCAAAACTTCAAAAACACATATTTATTTGGATCAACAATTGCATCAAATTTTATTAAATGCAGGCCATTAATCAACCTCTATCTCTGACAATAGTGTACAAGAATTAAAGATCTGATCAAAGCCTTTAAGTACATGAAATTCTTAGAAAATTTCATGGTAGCATGAAATTTTTAGAGCTGAAATACATCTCTGTTAATCTGGTCAAGTCTGGTCTAAACTAGCTAATTCTCTAAAAAAATATTGCTCGCTATAGTAGTGAAAAAATCCCTCTCTTTGCAGAGAATTTCCTCCCCAAGTTTCAGCTCTGGAACCCCCTGGTTCATTCTCAAATCAGCTATTTAATAATTTACAAAAATCTAAAATATGAGAGTTGTTAGGAATTAATTCTCTAGATCTTCAATTAGATATCTAAATCCTTCATGCTGGTCTCTTTCCATTGCTCCAAAGTGCCTCAAATTTGATATTCCTCAATTGATCTCTTATTACAGACCAATCAAAAAATAAAAATAAATTAAATTGCAAATCAAAGTTAGAATTACAAAATCTGAGGAAACAAACATTTCCAATCAAAATTCAATTAAATAAATAAATTAAAAGAAATAAGAGCTTCCCATTAATCCTTGTAAATATCTTGTTGGTCAAAGAGGACAAAATCAAATGGATTTACAATCACCAGAAGCTTTGGGCAAATGAAAATGCAAAAACTAAACTCAGAAAATTAGTTTTGATTGCAAATTCAGAGCTAAATTTTCTGCTAAATTTAGACTCAATTAGTGATCAAATATGGTCATGCAACCACTTCAGAAATATTCTCCATAATTTTATCTTTCTAACGAGCTGTCTTGGGCCTAATTTGGTCAAGTAAAACTCAACTTATGAAAACTGTTACAATTATGGAAAATTGCATATCTAAGCTAAAATGAAGCAAATTTAATTTAAAATCAAATTAAAAAAATATAATTAAATATTAATTAATAAGAATTATTTTATTAACTAAATATATACAATGCATATTACAATTATTAAATTAATTAATTACAGTTATATTATAATTACAAATTATAAAAATTAAATTAATTAGAATAATTAAAAATTTAAATTTATTGAAACTAAAATAAATAAATTAATATTAAAAACCAACATGGGACATGTGTCATTTATTAAGTGGCTATTGGTCCATGCGAATGAGAATGGGCCTTAGCATGTTGTGGGAACTCATAAGAGCCATGAAATGGCATAGGAGGGAAAAGAACGACTTTATTATGAATGGAGTGGAGAGACGTAAGGAGGATGGGAAAAAGGATTTCAGAGGCTTTATATTTCAAAGGTCGAAATAAAACAGAGTTACAAAATTCGAATTCCCTAAGGTCCCGATGGCATGAGGGGATTAGAGGGATAAGCTATTTTAGAGGAGAGAGAGTAATGATGTTACAAAAAAGAAATATGCCGAGTTGGAATGAGGGGATTAATGAGGGGGAGGCATAAGGAGAATGATTTCAAAGGTATAAGTTTAAGAGAGGCTTTTTAAATTAGATTTATGAGATTAAAAAGCTCAAAATGAGGTAAGGTGAGGTGGAGGAGAAGGAGGAAGTGGAAGAGGAGGTGGGACCTCTTCTATGTGTAAACTACAACCATTTTTCTATATTAACATGAATTAAAATAACTATAACCACTTGTTAAATCAGGATTTCATATCTCGTATTGTTTTTAAACTAGGATTTGAAATAGACCTCTGAGATCCAAAAACTCATAATTTTAAATGTTCTACAATTTAGCTACAATGATTTTGTAGTACCATTAGTGAAAAGTGAATTAATTAATAAAAATTAACTAAAAATCAATATTTAAAATTAATTTACAAAAAGTAAAATAATATACATTTTGCACTTTTTTTAGCCATGGCGATAAAAATCATTGAACTTCGAATGGGCACCATTTGCAAACCGTGCATCCAAATGAGTGTATATTTTTCTATAGATTCAACAATTTATGTGATTTTCTAAAACAAAAGACAAGAATCTACTCTACTCTTCTCAGTAGAAACCAAAATTGATCGATGAAAGCAAAAAGCAAAAAAAAGGAAGAATATCAATCACATATAACACAATATTTCTCTAGGGAAAGAACTAGTAGAATCTAACTCTATGCCTCACAAGCCATCTCATGCTAAAACTTAGCCAATTCTACTGCCTGCCAAGCCCCTACTTCCTTGCATTGCTCATAGAGGAATCAACCCATATTTAATGGGAAATCCACTCTCCATAACTGCACAATCCAAACATAGGTCCTCAACTAATTGCATGCACCATCTGTACACCTCAGAAAATTATACAACTGATAGTACACTATCCCTGAAATCTAATCTAACTGGGTCTTCATCTGAACTAACATGCATGAATTATTTCTGAGTGAATCTTCAGTTAACTGGTGTGGTACTGGTTGATGCACTGGTGCACTAATCCACTACTAGACTTCTACTACTTCCTCCAATAGTGAGAACAAGTTTCACTGACTATAACTCAGTTAGAATAAGCTACATAATTACAACTCCAAGGAACTCAACCTAGGCCCCTAAAATTTATGGATCACTCTACATGACCCTAGATAGAATTCTAACTCGAATTTCCTAAGTCAATTAAGTCAATTTAACTTAATTAACTATTATAAGTTGCTATGAGAATAGAATTACAATTTTAATTCACAATTTAATTCAAGGACAAATTAAATTGGATTTTTTTTTTGCTATTTTTAAAAATGAGATGAAA
Source organism: Pinus tabuliformis (assembly GCA_031772625.1). NCBI lineage: Eukaryota > Viridiplantae > Streptophyta > Pinopsida > Pinales > Pinaceae > Pinus > Pinus tabuliformis. Next base: position 142,486,960 of record CM062804.1, on the reverse strand, counting down.
CGAGAACCAAAGGAAAGATAGTGAAAAATCGAACGCAATGAAGCAATCATAAGGGAAATTAGAAGAAAATGAAAATTTGGAAAATTTTCCAGACACGTAACCAAACGAAAAATATTAAAAGGTGATTTAGAAAAAAATTATGAAAAGTGTCCCCATTATTATTATGAAATAATAAATGAAAAATGGGGGTGTTTTTATTTCACCACAGCAAAGTGAAGGGTCCCAGCCAGAGACTAGGGAAACTTTTAAGGATGAAAATTTGTCTTAAATTTTAGAAACCATGGTGAATCTTACTAGTCCCCAAATTGCAAATTATAAAATGTTTGTTGATATGTTTCTAAAAACATGCAAATTTCTAATAGTTTTATATATAGCCTTTATACAATTTTGGCAATTTTTAAGGTAAAAAAAAATATACCTTAAAATTTGGGCGAATCAATTTTAGAAAAAAAAGGAAATGGACGAATCCTATTTTTTGGAAAAACCATGGAAAATTAACCCACTTGAAAATATTGTCCCCTAAAAGTTTCCGTGCTAGAGGCTAGACTTTAAAGGAGATAGTTGGGCATTAGATCTAAGAGGAGGAGTATAAGACTCCAATGTGCCATAATGGGTAGGGTCCAACACAGTTGTAACAAGGAAATCAGTTAGATCAAATATGGATTGTTATAGTGGGACCATCACCATTTCTACAAGATCCCACAGTGTCATAGTAATAGACTTAGTGTCAGTAGGCATTGTAAATCATTTAGATGACAACTACGAATCTAGTTGTAGTAAGTTACGTGAGACAGTTGCAGAGCTAGATGTAGTGACACAAGCAGTGCGAATTTCCTAATTGTAGTATGGAGGTACAATTTGAGCCAGACGATTCCCAGTGCAGAGCTTCACAATCTAGTTTCTAGTGTAAGAGGACAATGTGGGTTGCCAGGAAGGAGCAGAGAGATTTCCCATCGTGAAATCAAGACTCAGAGGGAGTGTAGTTTTATAGGGAGCATCCCTATGGAAGCTAGTACTTCAAGATCTGGGGGGATCAGAATCATTATTGAATTTGTTGCAACAATAGTGCGGAAGCATTAACAGAGCACTAGCAACAATTGTATGAGTAGATTAGATTTCACGATGTTCACAACTATACCTCTAGGTGTGAGGTGGGGTGATATGGAGCTATAGTCCCAGAGTTGTAGAGATTGGGCATGGTCCTTGAGGATTCCACCTCATGGATTATTACTTGGCTACGGGGGCCCACAATATTTAGTAGCAGGATGAATTAGTGATAGTTGATGCAGTCAGTACTAGAGTGACAGTTGTAGATGAGTAGCAGTCAGATACTGAGGAGCGTAGTACAATGTTGACAACAGAGCAGGTGGTTCAGTGCATAGTTAGTAGTAGTGCAAATACTATAGTGGAAGTGTATAGGCTAGTAGCAGTCAAGACTTAGGAGACAGATGCATCATACTAAACACATATGATTCAATATTTTGGATGCTTCTTAGTTTCATTTGTTGTAGCAATAAATGAGAGGGAGTTGCAGTGCAGATGCAAAGTTGGAAGCAGTATGGTAATGTCAACAAAAGCACAAATGCAACATCAAATTTGTGCAATTTTTGGTGGGTAACATCAACCAGACATCAGCAATGTGACAGGAGATGACACATAGACAGAGTGTTGTGACAAGGTATGCAACACTAGAACATAATGTTCGTTAAGAGGGAGTGTTAGTTTTTGTAGCATCGGATGTATTCTAGCCACGAAATTTGGTGGAGAAACTAGAATGCATGAGATATCCAAACCCTAGAAATCGTTTTTGGAAATTCCACCTAAAGATGACTTAATTAGATTATTAACATGTTTTTTATGTTTCCTAAGTCTAAACTTAAGAAAATCAGTTAATTAATAGGAATTAATTAAGTCAAGGTGAGAATAGTCTAAAAACTCACACGGATCGACTTCAAGATTATCTTAGCCCTTTATTAAGTTTTAATAGTGGTCATTGGTGCTCCAATAAAGGATTATAAGAAGTCAATGGGCACTTGGAGAAGACACTTGTGCAATTTGATTTCCTTGGCGGATCAATTTCTAGAGAGCAACAATAGTTGTTGGAGATCCAGAGATCAAAGAAGAGACTCTGAGGGGTAGAGACAATGATCGAGAGGAAGTTTTTTAGATCCATAGAGGTAGCAACAAGGAGGCTGAGGTATTGCTAGTGAGGCAGCGTAGAGGACTGTGTAGTTTCTATAGAAGAGCAACTCGACTTAGCTAGAGGATTATATATATATTTCAAGAGGCCTGATAGAGGTTCTAGAGTGTCTAAGAAGTGATTTCCTTAGTAGAGACAAGTATAATGACTTCATCAAAGGAAATTTAGAGGCTACATGTCCTAGGTCTACGCAAGCACTACGCAGAGGCTGATGTAGAGGGTCCAAGCAGACACATTTTATGAAGGAAAGTTGTGTCGGGGTTGCTTGTGGAAGAACGATAATTTCCTTAAATAATTATTGCAATATATTATTGTTGTTTAGATTTCCAATGGGGCATCCATAGATTGTACTCAGATTTTACCACTACATAATAACAAAACCTTCGGTCATTCCACCACTTTTCCCAAGTTGGGTTTTTTCGGGGACATTTGTCCAAAAATAATAGTGTGATTTTTATGTGTGTGTTCTAGCATTTCTCCATTCCAACGCTATTTTATTTTTGTAGCTTTTATTTGTGAAGGCTATAATGTGTTTATTTTGATGTTGACGTAGCAATAAAATGAATAATTAATTTATCAGTTAGAAGAAATAATATTAGTTGTTGCAATAGGATTTCAGCTTTGGAATTTTCACACAATTTACTAAGATGGAAGTAACCACAAGACCCAAAAATTTAGTAACACTATGGATAAACAAGGTAACTAGTCAACCGTGATTATACAATGATTAAGGAATTATTTCATGAATAAAATAGGGTTCTTCATCAACCCATTAATATATCAACACAACCAACATTCATAATTCAAATATGCATTAATCAATATATTTATCTGAGTGGACTTAATGGGAATCTAAAGGAGGGACTTCCACTCTCCACTTAAACATAAGCTAGCTACATTTTAATCTCTCTTGTATTTGACCACCCCCAAGCTAGATCCAAAGTCTAAGGGTATGCTTACATAGGGGATAATTTCACACCAATGGAGTGGTAATGTACTCAGGAGGTGGACTCCACTATTCCGGTGGTTCATTAACTCAACAACAAGCATCTAGTGGTCCATTAAGTCATTGAGCTTCACATAGGCCTCACAGGTTTAGATGAGGGATCAATGGTTTTAAACAAAACTACAAGGGTCATAACCCACAATCATAGAGTACAACCTCATCGTCATCTCTAGTGTTTGCATGACGACTAAAAAATGTTCTTTGACTGCAGTATGTTCTTCCCAAAGAATAACATTCCTCAAACAAAGGAAATAGGTCGATTGAACTAGTATAAGAAAGGGATGGTGGGAAAGATGTGTTTGAGAGATAAAGAAAGAGGGATATTTCTAGAGAGCTAGTGCCAAGGGATCTACCCAACATAGTGTGAGAGAGCTATGTGAGAGATGGTGTGATAGATATTTGCAAGAGATGGTGCAATAGAGATTTGGCAATAACTAGTGCCAGAGAGCTAGTGTTAGAGATCTATTTCCATAGATAATGTGAGCGATGTTTGTTAGAGATAGTCGAAAGGGCTTTGTGCTAGAGATAGTACAAGTAATATAGAGCTCTGTTGATTGAACTAGGTTGAGTGAGAGATGGTGAACTTTCTTTCTATTCTCTGTTGTGAGGGTGTGTATATATGGGTTTCCTTCTGTGTACCTTAGCATAGATGAGAAGGAACCACCTTGGGATTTATGGTGCCTTCACTTCCAAGCTTGTCTCTTTAATCTACGAGAAGGGAGAGAAAGCATGGCCATCACCGAGTCCAATCTGACCTTTCATAATGTAATCATTAGTGGGGTGTGTTACACTAAAATTTGTCACCATGACTATTTGCAGTTAGTATGGCTCCATCAACTGTCATACTATCCTCCTTGGCAAGTCTTATACCTCTGCTCCTCATGTCAAACTCCAAGAAAGAGAGAAAGTCCTTAAAAAGTCAATTAACTCTGGTTACGCAGTTTCTCTTACCCTTACCTACATGTACGCACCTCAAGTTCATAATACCTGCGTACTTGTACACTCTGTCTGTAAAGGGGTGGGTGCGTACTCCTGTAAAGGTCAAAAGGCGCGAGTTTTACTTCAAAAAAGTTACTTGTGGTCGAATCTAGAGCATTCTAGAAGATGGTTTGACGTGAATTGAGCGCCTCCAGATGGTTCATGCATCCCAAAGAAAGAGGAACTTATCCCATCAAGAGGGGAGCTATCCCATTGAAAGAGGGGCTTATCCCATTGATGGTGGACCTGATTAACTTCCTCCAAAGCACTATAAATACAGGCATTGGGCCAGAGGGAGGAGAGGTTGAAAGTTGAACATTCCTAATGATAGATGTTGCTGAAATTAGGACTCCCTTATAGAGCTTGAGAGGAGAGATTCCCATCCTTTCTTAGCTTCATTTGGAAGTGGGTGAGCTGATCAAAGTAAAGGAGAACTCTTGCTGGACCCTGGGAGGGACCTGCACAACACCAAGGCACTGGTCGTAATGGTTTCTTTTGTTTCCAATTAATACAATTAAGTTCATTTTTCTCAACAAGTTGTTATATATAATTTGTTTCATATACTCGTTGGTCTTTATGATGAATATGTTTTATTATATGAGTTATTCAGGTGCTATGTAATCGTTTGCTTGTTGGTGAATGCAGGTTTCAAAGAGAAGGAGGAGCTCATCTGGATCGGAGAGGCTTGGCTGCTACAAACAACATTGGACTAGAGGTATGCTTTAAACACCTGGTTGCTTGTATTTTAAATACATATATAGGGAAAGATAGTGCTTGATTGTCTTGTTTGTCACTAGAAAGCCTTAGCTTCTAGGGAGGTCGGTTTTGTCCGCAAAATTGACTCTTTCCGCATGACAAAATGGCGACTCTCAAACGACTGCTGCAACTACCGCAACATCTGTTCAATCTACCCCACTTACTTCTGGAGTATCGACAGCTCCGGTTTCTACTATCTCTGTATCTACTCCTCAGACATCTTTACCATCGTCTGGATCCACGATTCAAACTACGGTTCAGATGCCTGTAGGACAACCTGGTTTAAGTACAGTTGTCACCAGTCAACCACAATTCACTTATCAACCGTACCAGGGACAGTACCAATTCGGTCCTGTTGTCCAGCAGCCAGTTTACCAGTATCAACCGTATCCTGGGTACACTTATCAACAATCACAACAACCCCAGTACGGTCCGGTTAATCCTAGTTTTCTGGGAGGATACAATATCCCGAACACGATTCCTATTCCTAGTTATCCTGGATATCCTCCTCTTGGGACTGGTCTCGTGACCCAGAGTTTTAGGGATCCTAATCGGCAGTTACCATTTATTGCAACTTTGGATTTACCAGACTTGTCGCGCCTAACGAACGATCCAATAAATTATCTTCCGTTTTGGCCGCCAATGCCAAATAAGTTGCCCAGTGACATTCCCAAGTTCGAAGGTAAGTCTGGAGAGGACCCGTCGAATCATGTGATGACTTACCACCTCTGGTGTGCCTCTAATTCCATCTCGGATGATTCGATCTGCTTACGTCTTTTCCAGCGTACTCTCATTGGTCTTACGGCCAAGTGGTACATTGAGTTACCAAGGGCCTCTTTTTATAATTTTAGCCAGTTAGCTACCTCGTTTTTAACTCATTTTCAGTTGCCGGTCAGATATGATAATGGCACGGAGTTACTAACTTCATTAAAACAATCGACGTCCACATATATTTCCGATCATATTCATGAATGGAGACGTTGAAGGCGGTTAGTGAAAGTTTTTATCCCGGACCAGATCTTAGCTGAATGGTTTGTTAAATCATTGTTACCGAAGATTACTGAAGACGTAGCTAAGGCCGGAGTAGTTACTGAGGAGCAAGTGATTGCTCAAGCGCAGTACCTTGACTTAGTTTATACTCAGTCAGGTACGTTACACGAAAAGATCCCAGATCTTCCTAAGTCAAATCAAATCGCTGCTGCTCCTTCGGGGTCTCATGCCGCTGATGGTATGATTGGTACGATGAACACTAAAAGTAAGAAGAAGTCTTCCAAGAGCTCTTCTCCTATTTTAACCTTACCTGATTCCCCGACAGGAGATTCTTCTGCTGAAGTTTCCGCTGATATTCGCGCTGTAGAGTCATCTACAGCTAAATCAAAATCCGGTGGGAAAAAGAAAGGCAAGAAGAAGAATAAAGCAGACAAAACTCCAAAGGAGAAAATTGAAAAGTCGGAAACCAATGACGAAAAACGCAAACCTCGATATCCTTGTCTTATTTGTGAAGAGGATCATTTTACAAGAGATTGCCCTCATCGGGCGGAGGTTGTGAAAATCGTCAAAGGTTCCCCAACTCCTGCTATTTTGAAAGATCCATTTCCAAAGCAGGAGAGTAAGATGATAGGTTCTTCCTTGAGTGCCAGTGAAAAGATGATGTCTCATGTAAGGATTGCGACTCGATCGCAAGATTATGGTAGTAAAAGTCCTGTTGATGGCAAAGAAGTAGAATCTTCTCATTCTAATACATCAACCTCAGCTCCCGGTTTCGATCCACTACAGATCGAGAAACCTAACCCGGACTTAGTAATCAAACCGCCTGCCAAGGGTATACTTCGAAAGTCTGCTTTCAATCCACATGCGAGAGCGGCCTAGAATTATAACATTGTTGAGGACTTAGCTGTTTAACCCTCAGCAATGTCGGCTTTGGAAGTTCTGCAATCATGCCCAGCACAATGCAAATTACTTTTGTTGGCTATAGGAGTTGTTGATGTTCAGGACCCAAACCTAATAATCTTTGATCTAGAAAATAGTACATCGCGTTTACCTCATCAAATGGCTTTCCAGATCCCAGTGATAGTAAAAAACAGGCCTATTCATCGAACTGTAATTGATGAGGGAGCTTCCACGTGTATTATGTCGATACAGTGTTGGAGATCGCTTGGTTTTCCTTCACTAAATCAATCCCCGACAATTCTTAAGGCCTTTGATGGCCGTGGGTTTCATCCTTTTGGAATTCTTCAGGATTTGTCTATAGGGGTTGAAGGAAAAACCGTTAGTCTAGATGTGGAGGTGGTTGATGCCCCTCTGGACTACAACCTTCTCTTGGGTCGAAGTTGGTCTTATGCTATGACAGCGGTCGTTTCATCGGTCTTCCGAGTAATAAAGTTTCCACATAATGGCAAGATCGTAACAATATACCAGCTGGCTTACTTTTCATCCGACCCAGCCTCTTCAGAGAGTATTCAGCATGTCGGTAAAACGACTATCCCTTATAAGGATGTTGGAGTAGGATTAGTTAAAGATGTCGATTTACTGGGAACTTTTCCTTTTCCTCCAATCAACGCATTGTCTTTGTTTGCATCCATTCATATGATTACCTCAGACAACATTGTTTATGATGATCCTTGGATCGTTCCTTCTGAATCTGGGATAGACTCATTTGGTGATGCTATGCCTTTGAGTCCATATGAAATTGCCTATGAAGCCGTGCAGTCTTTTACCGACCCGCGTTCAACCAAAATCACCAAATGAATGTGGTCCATGAGGAATCACTTTTCATATCAACCTCGGAGATAATATCGTTACGCGGAGTTGTGTCATCTGACGAGCAACTTCGTGAAGTCATGTGTGTAGACGATTTACCATGGGAAGATCTCCATCACAGATCTTCGTTTTTACCTGAGGATGATGGTTTTGAAAATGATTTCTCATCAATATTTACAGCTGAATATGTCAAAGAAGCTTAGAATCCAATGAAACATCTTGATTCAGAGCTGAATTTGGGAAACATCTCTCGAACTATTCCCATTGACATTTCAGTTAAGCCTGGAATTGTTGAGAACATTCATATAGGTGCCTCATGTACAGATGACGAAATTCAGACATACAAGGCCCTATTTCAAGAATTCTGCGACGTGTTTGCCTGGTCCTATGAGGAAATGCCAGGAATTGATCCCGCGATTGTTGTTCATGAGATCAAGACTTACCCGGACGCTAAACCCGTCCGGCAACGTTTGCGTCAGATTCACCAACGAAAAGCAGCTGCAATTAAAGCAGAAGTTGAGAAGCTGTTGAAAGCAGGGTTCATTTATCCGATCCCGTTAACGGATTGGGTATCGAATATTGTTCCGGTTAACAAGAAACAGGGAACAATAAGAATATGCATCGACTATAGGGACATTAATCGAGCTTGTCTAAAGGACAACTATCCAACACCCTATATCGATCAAATAATTGACGATTGTGCCGACAGTGAAATATTTTCCTTTATGGATGGTTTTTCCGGTTACAATCAAATCAATATTCTACCTACCGATCAACCAAAAACGACTTTCATTTGTCCATGGGGAACATTTTCTTATTGCAAATTACCTTTTGGACTTAAGAATGCCAGAGCAACTTTTCAAAGGGCGATGTCTTATGCGTTTCATGACATCAAACACATTGTGCAACCATATCTCGATGATTTGCCCGCTCATTCATTCCATCGAGCTGATCACCTTGTCCATTTAGGAGCAATTTTCATGAGGTGTAGGCATTATCGAATTCGGTTGAACCCACACAAATGTGTCTTCTGTATAGAAGTGGGACGATTGCTGGGATTTGTAGTTTCGAAAGCCGGCATTCGCGTCGATCCCTCGAAGGTCGAAGCTATCATCAAATTGCCTCCTCCTTCGAGTCTTCGCCAACCCCAAAGTTTGTAGGGGAAAGCAAACTTTTTACGACGATTCATTCCTAACTACGCCAAGGTTACAAAGGGTTTTACCCGGTTGTTGAAACAGAACGCTCAATTCTCTTGGGATGAGATAGCTCAGAAATCTTTTGATGCACTCAAGCACGCGTTGACCCATTCATCCTTGCTGCATCCTCAAAACTACAACCAGGATTATTTTTTGTACCTCGCCGCCGCTCATTCCACCATTGGGATGGTCTTAGTTCAGGAAGACGAATTCGGAACGGAACATGTGATATATTACCTTAGTCGAATGTTAAATCCAACTGAACTCAAATATTCACATGTGGAGAAATTGGCATTGGCAGCCGTTCAAGCTGTCCAACGTTTTCGTCACTACATTTTACTCCGTAAAACTACAGTCATTTCGGATTGCAACCCTATGATCTACATTTTGACTAAACAATTGCTAGGGGGAAAGTACTCTAAATGGATCGTTATCCTGTAGGAGTTCGACTTGGAGTTTGAAAAATCTAAGTCTAAGAAATGTTTAGTTTTTGCAGAGTTAATGTGTGACTTCCCGCGTGCTGACACGGAAACTGTGGCAGAGGAGCCCATTGCGGACGAATCTTTGTTTCTAATTAGCACTTTAGATCCGTGGTATGGGGATATCATCGTCTATATCTAGACCCAATCCTTTCGGCCCGAAGTTTCGAAGTCGGAACGTCGGAAAATTCGATTCCAGTCCCAACAGTACAAAATTATTGGAGATACTCTTTATCGCTGTGGGGCGGACTTGGTTTTTCTACGTTGCTTAACTCACGAGGAAGCTGAAAGGGTTCTGAATGACTATCACCCTAGAGCGTGTGGCGGTCATATGTCTGGGTATGCCACAACCCAAAAGATATTGCACGTTGGCTACTTCTGGCCGTCCTTGTTTAAAGATTGTATTACTGCGGTCCAAAAATGCCACAACTGTCAAGTGTTTGATCGAAATATGCGTGCTCCACCTGCTCCTCTCCACCCTATAATTGCCATTGGTCCTTTTGCCAAATGAGGTATCGATTTTATTACATGTAACCCTCACTCGGCCGGGGGGCATGCGTATATCATCCTTGCGGTAGATTATTTTACTAAGTGGGCCGAGGCGATGCCTACATTTGAGGCAGACGGCAAGACAACTGCAATTTTCGTATTCAATCACATAATTGCTAGGTTTGGTGTCCCACAAGCGATAATCGCTGACCATGGGCGCCATTTTCGAAACGTCATGATGACAGAACTTACAGGCCAGCTTGGTTTGCGTCACGATAGTTCAACTCCTTATTATCCACAAGCGAATGGTCTGGTTGAGTCCATCAACAAAGTTTTAGTTATCATGATCCGACGAATCATTGGTATTCATCGGTCAAATTGGGACAACATGTTATTTTCAGCGCTTTAGGCATACCGAACCTCAGTGAAAACATCAACAAGGTTCACTCCTTTCCAACTAGTTTATGGTTTGGAAGCTGTGCTACCCATTGAATGCGAAATCCCGTCACTGCAAATGGCCATCGAGTTACTTCCAGCTACTTCCGAAGAGGAAAAGCGTTTATTATACTTAGCTCAATTAGATGAGACTCGACATGATGCTGCATTGGCGATCGAGACTCACGCAAAACGTATGAAAGCTCAGTATGATCGAAATGTGACCCCTCGAAATTTTTCGGAAGGAGACCTAGTGTTATTATATGATCAAGATAATGATAAATTAGGTGCTGGAAAATTCGTTCCTATGTGGCATGGGCCCTATATTGTCAAGCGAAAGTTAGCAAAAGTGGCCTATGAGCTGGTAGACTTTGACGGGGACTCTTTGGTTAAACCCAGAAATGGACTTTACCTAAAGAGGTATTATTCTTAAATGATGGGTATGGAGAATTTTTAGTTAGGTTAGTTTTTTCTTTCTAGCTGGTGTGTTTGTTAGTTTAGACAGTGTGCTTAGCTTAGAGAGTGTGTTTTTCGTCGTTATTCTGGCTTATCTTGGTTTTACTCTTGGTATTGCAGATGTCGATGCCTCTCCAAACATACATTGGATTCGCTGATGGTGCTTGTCATAGTACACAGAATATCTCTTCCACAGCTTGGGTTATCTATTCGCCCTCTGACGAGTTAGTTTCTATGCATGGGGTGAGCCTCGGTCAAACAACAAACAACATTGCCGAGTACAGTGCAGTGATTGAGTTATTGTCTGAATCTATTTCATTTGGGATTCGGAGTTTGATAGTGAGGTTAGATTCTGAACTCGTTGTATTACAGCTTAATATAGTGTATGCCATTAGAAATCCAGTGTTATTAAGGTTATTTTTGAGAGTGCGTCTCTTGGAACATGAGTTTGATTACATTGAATATCAACATATTCCAAGGTCTTTAAATACATTAGCAGATGCAATTGCTTCTCGAATGTTAAATAGACATTTGCAATAATCATACATGTAAATTTAAAAACATTTCATCACACATGTTTAACAAGATAAGCCGGTAATAATGATATATATAGATAGGAGTGTGTCAAAAAATACATCGTCTTCGATCATAGGTTGAAAAACACCTTATGATCGGCAAAAATGATAAGTACAAAAAACCAAAATGTCACATGTGTCTACAAAAACGACCATCCAATCACTGGTGATGCTCTCTATATGACACCACTGCACGGGCTACCCTACACAAGAACCTTCTAAAAGGTCCTGGGACTGCGACTACATAGCGCTGAAGCCTGATAGGAATATCGTCTATAGTAGTCTCTGGTATATCTGCCGTTAGATGCTCTAGGTCTTGTTCCAACTCAGCTAAGGTCTCTGTGGCCTCGTCCTGTGGGGCCGGTGCCGCTGCAACTGGTAGTCTCCTCTCGAAAGGCCGGAGATTGGCTGGACGACGTGGGCCTACATCTGCATTTTGAAAATTATTACTATCAGTTTTGAGATGATATAAAAACAAACAAAAAAAAAATAGATAGTTTAAAAACTTGTGGAAAATGAAGTTACCTGTATCATCCCATTGTTCTCCCGGTGGAAGAACCATGTCCGGATCTCCACGAAAATCAACTCCGGCATAAGGAAAATCTTGTATAGAAAATACCTGGTCCTCTAACCAATGAAAGTACTCCGGAGTAAATCGGACAACCTCCGTGCCCTCATCAGGATGACGAGCCATAACCGCAACCCATCGCATCAATTTGGGCTCTTGGGGAAGCCCAGCCTCAACAATGAGCTGCTGTGGGATCAGCATCGGAACCCTCTCTAAGCCAAAACTCACAACTAAAGGCCCATAACCAAAAGTCTTTAGTTGTCCGTTTTTGGCTCTAGTCAGTTGGCCCTTTAAATTGGCCAACACAACATCACACCAGTTGAAAATGGTACCTCGATAGCAATCAATCACCATCCGCATCTGGGATCCAGTGGCAATGTGTAAAGCGGCAGCCCCGCAAAGTCTGGTAACTGTAAAAGCAATCAGCATAAGTTCAGGGCAGGATATAGTTTTGATCTCTATCCCCTTCTCCTGAGATTGAGTGTTACACCACTCTAGTCGAAGACTAGCGATGGACTGGCCACCCGCCCTAGTCCCAAACGGAGTCAAGTGTTCGCCTCTCTTGGGAAAACCAGTGAGAAAGTAGATATATGAGGGCTCTATCTCGAGCTGGTGCCCTCCAATATAAAAACACTGGTCCTGAACGTTCCATCTTTCTACCAGCCACTCTACAAAGCACCCTTGGGCCCTCATGCCAGGTATGGCCCAGTATTTGTAAAGGCCGCATGCCTTCAAAGCATCAATGGATGGTTGATGACTAATGGCGGCCAAATCAACATCTTCTTGCTCTCTCTCGCGCCAATCAAGCATGGTGAACAATCTACACACCAGAAAACATCCATTAGAATCCATGAAATCAAAAATTGTTGGTCAAATTTGGAGAATTTGGGGTTTGTAAACCCTTTGTGCGGAGTACACACCCCTTCTTTAGGAACAGAGCGTGTGTACGCAGGTTCCCTTAAGGCAAGGTGCGTACGCCCGGCATTTTCCCAACTGATAAAATGTTGGGGTACGCGGGTCCCTAGTCTAGCACCTGGGTACCCCGAAAGGCGGATCTTGAAACCCCAAAGCCTCCAAAAATAAAATCTAGGGCCTAAAAATGAATTCTAAATGGATGAAAATGAAGAGGAGGATGTTGTAGAATACCTGAAAGAGATGGCATTCGATTTTGACGGTCGGATTCTCAGCAATGTCCACGGGAAGTTTCTTGCCAAAAGCCCTTTTTCTCTCCTCAACGGTAAAATGGTAAAAATGAATTGGTAAAAGCCATTTTTATAGGTTTTTTGGGTAAATAAATGGTAAATTTGTTTATTTTTCACCATGAAAAGGTATTTTTCAAAGTATTTTTATCTATCTCTAAACATGTATGAGTAATGTGTTGGTTTTTGTGTAGGATAAAGGATTTTCAGGGAAAATTGTCATTTTTTACAAACAAAAACATCAGAGTCATCTTTAAGCCCTTTTTTGACTCCTAAAACATGAAAAGATTGTCGAGCGTTTCTTTTACACTCGTTAAAACGGAATTAAAAGACTGTCCTCTTATAGCCCTTTTCTGACCATAAAAACATGAAAAGATTGCCAGATTTTTGTCGTTTCAAATTCGATATTGGAAATAAAACGACGTGTCCTTGATCGCTTTTTAATTTTCAGGTCAAAGACACTAATCATGAAAGTACTCCTTGGTCATAAAGATCAAGCGGTTCTCTCAAGTATTATTTTATACTTTTTCGGGCTTGGGAGACACAAATTTACGAAAAAGTTCAACCCTGGAGTCTTCTTAAGTTTTTTCAGACTCTCTAAAATTGAAAAACGCCGAGTTTCTCCTATACTGTACTCATTAAAATTTCACAGTAAAGGACCTGTTCGATTACAAACAAGAATGGACCACTCCTTCTTAGGGTTCGAATCTAAACTAAGTTGGACTCATCTGAAGGATGAGCTTATAATCAAGCATATGTTATCCTCCTCAAGCTTGTAAAAAATAAAGAGGTACTTGCCAGAAATGGTGGGGGAAAAGAGAGAAAAATGAGCCTATTTGTTATCGTTTGTCTCAGAAAAACCTTATCACCACTCTTGAACACGACACTTTTTCATTCACCTAGGTTGGGAAATCCTTTGCCTAACTGTTGATCAAACCACATTGAAAATCTTCAGCCGGTTTCTGGGTATTAACTTTGGGTCAATTGTCACCAAGCCATCTGTTGTGTCGTTATGTGTTCAAGAGGTCACTGCAAATAAACCATTCATCTGCAAAATACTTGTCATCCATCTTGACCATCCCCGAGTCAGTCCTTACAGCTACATTTCTTCAACTTGAACTATGATTTCGTGTTGTGGGCTTGCCTGCAACAGGTCGCTTTCTATCGACATCAGCACATTATCTAGAAAGATGACCTAGAAATCGTCAGTACCTTGAAATCTGCATGCATCAATGGCAGGTTTCTCGCCTTTGACGACAGTTTACATCATTGACTTTCGATCGAAGGATTCCGTGACATGTTCGACATCAACACATTTACTCACATCTCACGGATTGTACTGGGTACTTTGAGAACCATTGACATCACTGGTGGTCTCTCTCACACTTGTTAACAGTTTACATCATCGACTGGTAATCAAGTGGTTTCTACCATGTTCGACATCAACTCATTTATTCGCATGGATAGAATCGTACCATTTCGGGAAGTAGAAACGAAGACCCTGGATCTGGTTTCCACCATCCAGGCTGCGAGGATTTTTGTATTTATTATACAGTAGACTAATCATAAACAGATGGCTGCGTCCATACTGTGTCTACATGAGTCTATGATTATGATGTACTGCAAAATCATTCCTATATCAGAGCAGTAGTTAGTTTGTTAGTTAAAGTTTTCAATCTGAGTATGGGAATGCCTACCTCAGCGATGATATGATCTTATATATGTATTTTGTGTTGAATATTTGCAGGTTCTGACTGGGCTCTCCACAAGATAATCCTTGAAATGATAAAGTACTTCACCCTTCCTAGATGATATGAAACCCTAATCTACTACAGGATTCGCACTTTAGGGGGCAATCTGTTACACTAAAATTTGTCACCATGACTATTTGCAGTTAGTATGGCTCCATCAACTGTCATACTATCCTCCTTGGCAAGTCTTATACCTCTGCTCCTCATGTCAAACTCCAAGAAAGAGAGAAAGTCCTTAAAAAGTCAATTAACTCTGGTTACGCAGTTTCTCTTACCCTTACCTGCATGTGCGCACCTCAAGTTCATAATACCTGCGTACTTGTACGCTCTGTCTGTAAAGGGGTGGGTGCGTACTCCTGTAAAGGTCAAAAGGCACGAGTTTTACTTCAAAAAA
This sequence comes from Pinus tabuliformis, assembly GCA_031772625.1. Classification (NCBI taxonomy): domain Eukaryota; kingdom Viridiplantae; phylum Streptophyta; class Pinopsida; order Pinales; family Pinaceae; genus Pinus; species Pinus tabuliformis. The sequence goes on along the minus strand of CM062804.1, from coordinate 142,471,718 downwards.
GTTACTTGTGGTCGAATCTAGAGCATTCTAGAAGATGGTTTGACGTGGATTGAGCACCTCCAGATGGTTCATGCATCCCAAAGAAAGAGGAACTTATCCCATCAAGAGGGGAGCTATCCCATTGAAAGAGGGGCTTATCCCATTGATGGTGGACCTGATTAACTTCCTCCAAAGCACTATAAATACAGGCATTGGGCCAGAGGGAGGAGAGGTTGAAAGCTGAACATTCCTAAGGGTAGATGCTGCTGAAATTAGGACTCCCTTATAGAGCTTGAGAGGAGAGATTCCCATCCTTTCTTAGCTTCAATTGGAAGTGGGTGAGCTGATCAAAGTAAAGGAGAACTCTTGCTGGACCCTGGGAGGGACCTGCACAATACCAAGGCACTGGTTGTAATGGTTTCTTTTGTTTCCAATTAATACAATTAAGTTCATTTTTCTCAACAAGTTGTTATATATAATTTGTTTCATATACTCGTTGGTCTTTATGATGAATATGTTTTATTATATGAGTTATTCAGGTGCTATGTAATCATTTGCTTGTTAGTGAATGTAGGTTTCAAAGAGAAGGAGGAGCTCATCTGGATCAGAGAGGCTTGGCTGCTACAAACAACGTTGGACTAAAGGTATGCTTTAAACACCTAGTTGCTCGTATTTTAAATACATATTTAGGGAAAGATAGTGCTTGATTTTCTTGTTTGTCACTAGAAAGACTTAGCTTCTAGGGAGGTCGGTTTTGTCTGCAAAATTGACTCTTTCCGCATGACAGGGTGTTTTGACTCAAGATTGAACCAGTCACATCTCCTCAAAAACCGGTTAGAAAAATGGCTTTTCTTAGACACAAAAAGGTTCCAACATTTAATTCAACATTACATGGGTATGTATTTTCAAGTTATGAAAGTGAAACCAACAATATTCCCTTAGACCAAGCATCCATAGGGTTGTCCAACCTTCAGTTGTGTTAATTAATTAATTTTAATTAATATTATCAAGTATTTAATTAGAGTTTCGTCTAGTCATGGTTGTCTCTCCATGCTAGTGTGGAGGTCACAATTATCTTTACAAGAGAAGGGGAAGAACAGGGTGATGTTAAACTCTTCTTACTAATGGCCTAGTTATATAATAGTTTGGTAGCCAACCATGTGTCAATTTTGAACCATTTAACCCTCAATCTGAGTTACAAATCAACCCTTGTAGAGTCTTATTCATAATTGCAATGTGGCTATCCCCTTTCCCATGAGTCAAGGGGAATTATGTGGCATCCTTTCGAATTATGGTGGTCAATTTCAATAGGTCAACTTCCAAGGGCCATAACTTCCTTAGATGAGCTTTGAATGAGGTGATTCTTGAATCATCAAAAAGGTATCAGTTTCTGCATTATGGAATCTAGGTCTATAGTAAAGTTAGGACCATAAAAAGTCGTTATTTAACGCTTAAAAATGGATCTTGAAGTTTTAAACCTGAAATTTCCAAATTGATACCAATGGTAAATATGACCCCACAAGCTAATTCCTCCAATTTTTGCACTCTAAAAGCATCAATATGGATGAAAAATAGTATATTGATCTAATTTGGTTCAATTATATTATAATTGGGAGACAATTTACAATGTGGGATCCCAAAATAACCAAGCTTAGACCTTGGTTATCTACCCAAGAGATATATTTTCAATTTGATCTTCCCATATGGGATTAAACGGGAGAGTGTAACTAGCACACATGAATATAAGTTCACCCCCCTAGAGATATGTTTAGAACAACCTTGATCTATAATATCCTTAAAGGTGTGATCCTTATGGCACAATCAATAAAATATGAAAGATGGTGGTGAGGTCATGGGGATGACATTAAACTAGAAAAGGTTGTGATTATCTTATTTTGTAATTAGAACTATTCTAGTGTCTAAAATATCCCGGGGCTATATTATCTCACAAATGTCAATTCTTCTATTAGCTCATGATGGAAAATACGAAGACAAAAGAATATTCAAAAATGAGGTATACAAATTGGTCCTTCCATATGTATCCTTTATAGAAGTAGAGGAAACTTCTAATCATCCCTTTCATGAATGTTAAATGCAAAACAAAATTTGGGAACACTCTATTTATGGATTGCAAATAGGATTTATTACCCCAAATACTAGAATAAAATTTTGATCACTTGGAGAAGATCCTACCCTCAAAATTTCAAAAACTATCCTCTCAATATATTTTTGTTCCCCCCTTCCCCCACCCCATGAAATATCTCTCATAAAGGATATGGTTGGGGAGAAATCACTACATATTTTAGAGGATACCACAAAAATTATTGATTATCATTGGATTTGCAAGGAGATTGGCTTATTGTACCATTATAAAAATGGGTTTTCCCAATTCACTATATCAATAACACATCCCAAGAAGTTGTGACTCCATTCCCTACTAGACACTCCACCAAACCTAAAATCAAAGGCATTTCCTCATTTGATGGTCTGGAATGGATAACTATTTTATTTTTTTATCCATATTATTCTATTAGAGTTGAAAAAGTGGAGGAATAAACTCACAATACCATTTTTACGAATGTGTCCTAGTTCGGAAAATTGGGGTATGCAAACTTTTGGAAGTAGTTTGAGGCATCAAACATAATTTTTTGATGATAAAATTTTTATTTTTAAAAGCGAGACCCACTAGTTCTATTCTACACATATATGCCTTTCCAACGATGCAAAAATGGCCTCAATTGGTTTTTTTATGCGTAAGTTATGGAACCTAGAAGTTTCCCTTCTTGTTTTGATTGCCATGATTTAAAATGATTCCACGTTAGCCCCCATTATTCATGGAAAATGGGCTAGCCACATGATCATGATGAGGAATACTCTATAATAATTAATATTGTATCTCTGTTTAAGAGTTTAAGGAGTCAAACTTAACCATTAGTAGGCTATCGAGCTATGTTATATCCAAGCCTCTAGGAGGAAAAGGGGTTCATTCTATTCGAGTGCATTTTGTTCCATATATGAGTAAAGTAGTCGATTGTGGATTGGAAGAGAGAAAACATAGGGTTTTTACACTATAGCAACCCACAAGCCATAAGTATAACTTCCTTTTTCTTGCATCTATTTTCCATTTAAATAAAGAGATCATAACATACTCACCTTTTAGCTGGGTTTTCTCCTGAAAGGGTTTCCTGGGTTATATCTTGTGTCATTGTGGTTTATGAGTTTTATTTTGTTGTTATCTATTTTTTTACATATTTGTAATTAAAATGAAAATGCAATAAACAATAATTAAAAGATCCAGAAATCTAAGGAGAATTAAACCCTCATATTGTAGATTTCAAATTTTCTAATATATTTTAGAAGATCTATTGTGATGAACCATCCTATGGAATATCCATGTGGATTTACAAATAATCTAACTAGGTGGGAGAACTTGAAAAAATTTCATTTATAAAAGATAGTTGATCCTTAGATATTGGAAAGAAATCAACATATCCAAGTATTTGATAGGGAATTTAAAGGAAATATAGGGTTTATAGGTGTAGGAGAGACCATTCTAGATCTTAATGGACACAAGTAAATTACTTTGACATGGGGTATAGGACATGATGAAAATAACAAGGAGGTGACCCTCATAACATACCACAGTGTCTAACTATTGATTGAATGAACTACTACATTAGTAATAATTACTGGTTATTGCATCTTTATTGTTAAAACATTGATGCTTAGGAAAGAACAATATAAGACAAGAGTCACTAGTACTGTTAAGCAAGTTATCACCTTGATGTAGATATTCCATAAGATCTTCTTCTTCCAAGTGAATTCTCCCTCAACATGACAATATACCTTACAAAAAATGTTGGAGAATTAACCTTAAAGGATAGGACTGGGTAAATGAGGGTCATTAAGCCTATCCCATTTTCTTAATCATAAATAAAAAATTAAATGGGGTGGAATTCATGCTCTTTTCATTTGTAAAAGTAGAATGATCACAAAATAAAGATGGATTAAATGAATTCTACATCCCCCCATCTTCATATCTTTTAGCTCCACGAGAGATATAATGAACAACATTGATACCTTCATGTTTCTTGAATGGGATACTTAAAAAAGATCCATGGAGTTAATCCTATTCACTTCTCATCTTGTAAATAATAATAGTGATGGCTATAAGGGGAATCTTTGGTTTGTGGAGAAATTGATTAATTATTTGGTTTGGGAACTTTATTGACTTTAAGCTCACAACCCTAATAATTAGATTGGATTGGCTTGAGAAAGGATGACCATGGCTCACTATTGTTGTTGTGGCCATGTTTACAAAAATTCATGGGTTGAAGTGATTCCTTTAGCTATTAAAATGACATTGTTCATACTTATGACAATGTGACCTACTACGTTGTAGCTTGGGAGAAATGGAAATATCACTTTGAAGAAAATGTGTGGAAACTAGTAGGATAGGAAATCAATTCTCTCTAGGAGTTGGGAAATAGATCCTCATCCTAGGAGATTAGGAGATAGGATCTCACATTCTCTTTTCCGTTCTAAAGATGAATTTAATATATCTAGATTCCACCCTCTTGGCCATGAGTGACTAGTTGGTGCACATATCTTCTTATGGTAATTTTCCACCCTAGGACCTACTTTTGTCCACTCTTGGGCATGTTGCACTATAACATACCTAGAACACTCTGTAATGGCTAATGATATAGTGAACTTCTTCGAAGCACATTTTTCATTCATTTTTCTTTCTTTGATACCATAATTCTCTTTATCTTGCTATTATTGCAAGAAATCATGACAATACAAGTTCATGTAAACATAATTAGTCAATCATAATTATGGATGTATACATATACATAAAAACATCCAAAATAAACAACATTTAATTTAACTTATTTCAACAAACCACAAACACTTGTCTTTATGGGAATAATTCACCAACTTGCTACAAATTAAGGATGTTCCACCCAATTGTAGTCTCACCTATTGCTCATAATATTTCTACAACAAGGCCACCCCCAAGTTGAGGCTATGAGTCCACAAGGATCGATTTTTATATAGATGGTTCTAATCCACTCACACATCCCAATTTTCCCGAAAGTTCACAAGTTGTAAACTCACATCAGTTGCAATCTACTCTCTTTCCCCTTCAACTTGCATAACCCAAGGAATGGGATCCCCTTCTTTTCTATATATTCCCTTGGCCTACTCCACTTCCCTCTAGGGCTCTTACACAAGTCATATAAGAAATATATCTACTGGGGACTCTAGAAATTCTCAATTATAATTGAGTTTTCTAAATGAAAGTAACTCCTCATGCACATGGCATGATTCCCACTTAGCATTCATAAATTCCATACTCTTTGTATTATATGTCATAGGGTGACATAGGAACTCTCAACAATCCTCAAGAAAGAAAGTATGTGAAAATTTCCCCACAAAAAGTCAAAATCAAATATTATATTTGCACTCTCCCAACTGACTGCATATCTTTGTGAGAATCCCACATACTTCACTTGGAAATTAATCCCAAGGATGATATAACTCATAGTAATATAATAAAAGGACTTGGGAATAGGACTCAAATAATATTAATTTACTTTGATCCCCTTTCGAGTTCCCTAAGACACCTTTAAGTCCCTTGTTATGGAATCATAGCCCAAATGTTTTGTCCTTCTTCATCGATATCTTCTAATATGTTTCCTTAAAGTAAATTTTGAATGTACAATATTTAGATATTACATGATTTTTCAGCTCTTGGAATTTCATCACACACACACACACAAACATATTGCTAATTTTGGGATAAATTTGGGGTTGTTCCAGTCTTGGTCGCTACTAGATTTTTCATAATATTTGGTGCACATCACTATACACACACACACCAAAGTTTTCTTTTTATATCGAAATTTCAAGACAAATGAGGTCGTTCCTCAAGAATTGCATATTATAGCTCCATGTCACTTCTTCAGGTCTATAGTAGGTCCAATAGACCTTTACATGCTCTATTCTATGTCTGTTTTCTAGAGCATCATATCTATGTCTCTATTCTAGAGAATCATTAAATTCCTTTCTAGTATATGAATTGGTTTCACCTACAAGTCTCCTTTTGGATCCACCTAAATCAATTTCCAACCAATGATAGGATTAGGGTCATTCACATACCTTTTCATTAATGACACATGAAATATATTATGCACATTCATGGAAGAAGACAATACAAGTATGTGTGCAATTGGTCTTATTCTATCTAATATATCAGAAGGACTATATAATGTCGCTACTACCTTGGTGCAACTTCCCAGCTTAAAAAACTTTTCTTTAGCTTCACATTCACAGATTCATTCTCTCCAACTTTAAATTCCATTGGTGTCATTCCTTTTTAAACATAACTCTTTTTTGTGTCCTATTAACACTGTGATTATCTACTTCCCATTTCAAAGGGAATTTCTAAGATAAATTGATCATTTATATTGTCAACCTAGGTCTGTGGAACTTGCAAGGCAATCTATAGAATATACATGAGGAAAGGTTCCTTACTTTTTCCAAAATGATCTATGTTGTTGAATGGGAACACCTATTGTGAGACATAGTTTAAATGGAACAAATTCATGGCATATTAATCTAAGGATTATCCAAGTGGTACCCCACACATTAAAGTTTCCTTCTGATTTGTTCAACTCTATTTCACTGGTTATACTAGAGCCATGAAATTTTGTAGCATTCAAATTCCACAACAACTATTATCACAATTTGGTAGCAACCCAAATCTATAGAAATAACTATAGATATCATCACCTTAAGTAAATCTATTGAAAACAAAACATGGAATAAATAAAACTATGATCACTTAAAAATTTAAATGTCATATGAAATGATAAATCATGCCTACAAGAAATAATGTAACACCCTAACAAAGAAAAATCATCATAACATGACATACAATAAATTGATATGAATTTCTACTATTGTAACCCAAATAAAATAGTAGTAATCACCTAGCCTCACCTTGAGTGGGCCCTCCCTTAGGTCAAACTATTTCCCATTCTTAAAAAATTACCAGCACAAGCTTATATGATATCATAATCATGCACAACCAACCATTCTTTTTACTAAAATAGAGTAACAATTTTTATAGAGCATGCAAACACATTTTTTTCTTATATTTGATTGCTAATACACTTCTCATTGAAGCTTACATTTATAATGGAGAAAAGGGGTCATTACTCAACAACTTAGAAAATATTCATTTCTGTAGAACTGAATTAATTATGAATTAATACATTAGTTAGGTTTAGTTACAAATAATGACATCAGACAACTTGTAATGATACTTCTCGAAAAATTGTGAGTTGTATACTGACTCTGTATGGCTTTGTGGCATAGTAATGTATGCACCAAATCTACAAAAAGGATATTTGAGCTAGTTTATTTAACTGTATACAATGTTTGCGATGCTACCCTAGATTCTCACTACTTGGTCACATGTGCCTTCTTTATAAGTACATTTCTTGGTTCCATGTGTATCCCTCATCAAAAAAAGGTAAAGATCATGATTGTCAAACTTGTTTCACTAAATGATCTTTGTATGCTCAATGGATGCTTGATAACAATTTAGCTCTATCTAATCATTTAATTGTAGCATTCATAGTACTTGTAAAAATGTTTAATACATCTTTGAAAAATCTTGTGAGAGTTAGGGACTAACTTCTAAATCTCTTGAAATCCAAAAATAGGAGAATCTTGTGGTAAATTGTGAAGCTATCAATAAAGTGTATAGCTATATCATAATATATGACTTTGAAAACCTATATTGAGATTATTTTGCAATAATAGAGTTAATCCATTTATTAAACACACATTACTAGAGTTTGATAACTTTGTAACATACCTAAATTTCAATAAAAAATATGAAAATAAAATAAGTATTAAAAAGTAAATATACCTTGAGCTAAGGTCACAAAAGGATATGTTTTATATGTTTAGAAATGAATAATGAATACAAAGTAGAAATGAAAAGCAGTAATTTTATTGCTAAACTATGTCAATTCCATAGCTCATCATCTCCCCATGAATTATTCTCTTACATGTCCTCACGCAACTTATTCATGTTCAGGAATCCCTGCATGTAATTCACCCCAATTGAAAATAGGGTGCCCAAATTCTCCAATGTTGTAATATCCCATTGTTTTCTCCATCTGTAACCAATGCGACCTTTCTTCCTGTTCATCCCATTGAATGGGAGTCATATAAAATATGGTAGGGCACCATATAAGAGGTAAATGAAAGTGAAGTCCCAATCATCTTGGCCCATGATTAAGTAAAGAGTTTTTGTAAAAGATTTATTTGTTAAGAGTAAGGTTGAAATATGGATAACCCATTTGAAGACCAAAAGAGCTTTAATTGAATGGGTCCTATCCATTTCATGGTACATAGTGATGAAATATTGCTAATGATGTCTAATAGTAACATCATTTCTTAGGTTTCCCATAAGCCTCTATAAGTCGTTTATGACAATGCAGGTGATTGGTATTCATCCCTTACCATTAATTTTTCTTTTTTCTTTTGTTTGGGTAGAGAAATATGAGGGCTTCTTCCACTTTATCAAATTAGAAATATAAGACATGAAACCTCTTCATTGTATATCCCCAACAAAAGGGTTGATATTCCACGTTGAATTGTCTTACATAACAAAATTAAATACGTAAATCTCATAGAGTAGATTATGTTTTATTGAATCAAAATTGTAATAAATGCTAATGAAATCTTGAGGTTGCTCAATCTCATAGGGTTGATATGACCAATATTTTATGGATCCTAAAACTTTTCCACTAATAATGCTAGACTTGGGAAAAAATCCAACAAGATGAGGCTTCCAGTCCTATCTCAGATGCAACTTTTTTGAGTTTTTGTTCCTTTATGAATTGATCCTTCCACTTTTTTTTTTTCTCTCTCTCTCTTTTTTTTTTTTTTTTTATCTCAAATTTCCAATTTTCTTTGTGGGTCATATACATATAAAACCATCATTGTCTCATATTATCTATGATCTACCTATTGCTTTCTTTATTAATGATCCCTAAGTAAAATAGGTCATCCTTAGTCTACCGATGGGGAAAATTATGCTTAAGCAACAAAATTCATATGTATTTATGATGATGTCATCTAAGATGACATTAATAGTTTTTTGAGCCTCTTCAGTGCATCCATTCAAATATTGTTGATCCCTTGTCTGAAGGTGCTCTACTTGAACAATTGCATCCAATAGTGTGCTCAAATTGCTGAAGCCTTGCTTGCAGTTCTCTTATTGACAAAGTTCCCTCCACATGGTTCATCATGGAATGCTTTAAGAATGACATAGATCTCATCTTCTAGAACAAAATGACAAATCACAAGATTTGGTCTTGTGTTGAACAAGACTTATTGGACCTAGGAATACATGGCACTATGTCTAATGAACTTTTGAAATTATTTTGGTAATATATGTTTTGTAAGCCTCCCTATAACCCAAAGAAATTAGAAACATCTATAAACCAAGGTATGTTAATAGATAATGCGAACAAATTATCATCAAGAAAAGCATCTTTTTTCGAAACATGTTTCTCCTCATTGTTAAGTCTAGAGAGGAAGTCAACCATGACATTTTATTTTCCACATTTATCAAGGATAGTGATGTCAAATTCTTGCAAGAGAAGAAGTCACTTGGTTACTCTATCATTAGTGTTAGGTTTATTCATAAGGTAGCATATGGTAGAGTGATCACTGTGTATGAATATTGGGTATCTAAATAATGTATTGAAAACATTTATTAATAGCATGAACAACAATGATAATTTATTTTTTTAGTCACAATATAGTTTTTTTCAACATAAGTCTTTTATTGTTATAGTACATAGCATAGGGTTATTGTTCCTCCTTTTGACCTAATATAGCTCTTGTGACTGTATCTGAATTCTGAGTCAAAATATGGAAATGAAGGAACTAGTTGGGACCTTGTAAAATAAGGGCTACAGATTCTCTTTCAAATTATTGAAGGCTAATTGTCATTGGTCACTCCAAAAAAATTCTATAGTTTTTGTTAAAAGCTAAAATAAGGGTGATACTATCTTGGTAAAAATTTCTATGAACCTTCATTCGTACCCTACATATCTTAGAAAACTCCAGAGATATTTCTATCTAGTAGGAGTTAGAATACTACAAATAACCTATATTTTAGTTGGGTCTGATTTTATCCCTTATTAAGACACATGATTCCCTAACACAATACCCTTAGTAAGGAGCATTCCAAATTTTTCGCTACTAAGAGTGAGGCTGGTTTCCTTACACCTGATCAAAACTTTTTCAAGATTGTTTAAGGCTTTCTAGAAAGTGTCCCCATATATCAAGAGTGTTACATCCCTTTGGAATGTATCAAGAGTGTTACATAATACAAATTATAGCACATGTACCCCATGGGCATGTGAAAGTCATATTCTCTTCGTTCTTAGCAACAAAATGGATCTAGCTACATGAGAATAATTTCCTTCATGCTAGGGTACCAAGGACTTGATCAATGAATGGTAAGGGAAAATAATCCTTCAATTTGGCCTTATTTAACTCCATATATTCAAAACTCACATGCAACTTACCATTTTTATTTAGCATAATAACCAAAGGTGAAACCCACTTATCATCAATATATGGGTGATAAACACTAAGTTAAATAGCTTAGGGCATTCTTCTTTGACTACATGCTTTAAATCAAGGTTCATTGTACATTAGGGTTGTCAAATAGGGAATTAATATTACTTAATACAAATGTGATGAGTACACATATTAGCATGAATTCCTTTCATATTGGTATAAGAAAAAAAAAACATTACTGTGTTTTGAAGAATTTTGATAAGTTACTTATGTTGAAAAGGTTCTAGCCTAGCATTAATGTTCATATTTTTCTTCAGGTGGATTTCAACTAGGAGGGTATGGACAGAAGAAACAATATTTAAATGAACCATATCATACCTTTATTAAGTCAACTTAGCAAGTAAGCATTTTTCTTGATATTGTTTTTCAATAATTTGTGTAAAGGATATGTGGCTAACTATGTGCTGATGAGCTATAAAAGTGAAAATTAAATCACCCTTGGTGTTTTTCCTTGAAAACTAAGGCTTAGTCAAAACTAAGGATAGGCTATATTTCCTCTTCATCATTGTCTTTAAGCAAAAGTGGGTTTTCATGGTTGGATTTATTTTTGCAAGGGGATAAAGATTATGTTTCTTAGTAGAATTTCCTTGCGAAATGGTCACATCCCCAGAACTGCAACTAATATATGCGTCAACAATAGCCAATCACTATCTTCCTAAAATAAAATAATATCCCTTAAGTCTAGCTTTATGTTTTGAGACCGTAAAATTAGCCAGACACCCCCTTGAATATATAAAAACAACTATATCTTCTAGGATCCCTTCTAGCTTTATAGTAGACCTATCGACTAATTGAAGTACTATTGGGGTCAGTTGTAATGCCGATAACTACATTTTTCCATAGTTTCCTTTTTCATAGTGTGTAAATATGCCCCCAAATCTATAAAATTATTAGGTATGGAAGTGTTATTGATATTGATGCTTACAACTAGGCTTCCAGGGTCCACATATATGGCTATGAAAAATTTTCCTAGCATTAGGTCACCCAATTTTCCTATCACTTGAACAATATTAAGGTCCTTCCTTTTCCTTCATGGCCTGCTAGGATAGAATTCTCTAAAAACCTTATTATAAATCAAAACATCCTTAATGGCTTCAAATAATGGAATTTTAACATATACATTCTTGAGCTCCCCCAGAAAATTAAATTCTAGCTGTGGAGAAGGTTTTGCTAAGCATAAGCTTTCTAGATATGGGGGAAGTGACTATTTTTATGGTATAGGTCTAGGAAGTGGGGACTTATTGATTAGACTATTTGATCTCAAAAGGTCTTCCTCATAATCCCATTCTTAAATGAAATGGGTAATTAGATCACATATCACTTTCCCTGATCGTAAATGAACATCTTACCAATGTATTGGAGAAATTGTTATGAAACTAGCTCACAAAATATAGAAAAGATAGATCAGCAACTTCAAAATCAGACTCTTCAAGGGGGAAACCCCCTTTACATTACACTAATGAACAATTCTTGGATGATACAAATGACTAAACCTCCTTTCTATATATAGGAGTCTAAGTGATCACAATATAATCAAAGCCGACATAACAATAATAATATAAGGACACAACAATAACAATAGTGGTTTTCTATGGGGCACACTAATAAAAATATGGGGACAATAGGTGCACAATAATAACAATAAGGGCTACAATGACAATATTAATGGGGGAATCACTAGTATTATAGGGGCCTAACATGCCCCTCTCCTTAAAAAAATTGTTGTACTCAATGCTTCAATAGTTCTGGATGCTTCTGTATAAAATTCTCATCCTCCCATGTGGAATCTTCAGCCAGTAAGTTCTTCCACTTGATGAGATACTCCAAAATTGATCGATTTCGTAGTTTTCAAGTTCTTGTTTCTGTGACTGCTTTAGGTTCCAATATTATTTTTCTTTCCTGTCAATTTCTAGAAATATTGTTTGAACTGGGAGCTTGTTAGGTCTATAACCTTATTTAAGTATGAAACATGGAAAATTGGGTGCACTCAGGAAGCTATAGGAAGCTCCAATTTGTATGCCATAGTACCAATCTTTTGCAACACCTTATATGGACCATAATACTTTGGTGATAATTTATTATCCTTCTTAGCTTGCTTGAGGGACATTTTTTTTATATGGTTGTAGTCGTAGGAATACCTAGTCACCTACATCAAAACTTCTTTCACTACGATGTTGATCTTCTTGTTGTTTCATTCTATTTTACACCAAAGTGAGGTTATCTTTTAAGATTTGGAGAACTTGTTGTTGATGCTCGATGTGATCTTCCATTGCTTGAACCTTAGAATTTTCTCTTAAATATGATGTGATGGATGGTGGATCATATCCATAAAGCACCATAAATGGGGTCATTTTTGCTGTAGTATGGAAGGAAGTGTTATACGACCATTCAGCTAGAGGCAACCATTTCACCGATTGTGTTTGTTTATTAGAGACAAAGAAATGCAAATATCCTTCTAAACTTTTGTTTACTATCTCAGTTTTCCCATCAAATTGAGGATGATAAGATGTGCTATGAGCAAACTGAGTACCAAGACAAGAAGATAATTCTATCCAAAAATTTCGAGTGAAAATGGGATCTCTGTCACTTACAATAATCTTTGGGTTTCCATGTAACTTTTGAATTGTTTCCATAAATGCATTAGAATATGTACTGGCTTTAAATGGATGAGATAATGCACAAAAGTGTGCATACTTGGTAAGTCTATCAAATACCACCATGATAACACTCCTTCCTTCAGACTTAGATAAACCTGTGATAAAATCCATTGAAACCTCCTCCCAACGTTGGCTTGGAATGGATAAACGTTGTAATAGACCCGGGGCCTTAATTGTTTCAACTTAATTTTGTTGGAAAACCAAACATTCCACCACAAACTTCTAAATATCTATTTTAAGGCCATCCCCAAAAAAAAAAATCTTAACCTTGTGGTATGTTTTTAAAAATCTTGCGTGCCCTCCTAAGGGGGAAGTGTGTAATTCCATAAGAATCTTTTGTTTGAGTTGGGAGTTATTACACAAGTATCAATGATATTTGTACCATAACAAATCATTTTTCTAGCTAAATGTATCATATGTACTGGGATCTTGTTGTAGCTTTTGAATGAGTGCCCACACTTATTCATCATTCTTCCATTCATCCCTTGCCTCGTTTATCCAATTTGGTTGGATAATAGAAATGGGACAAAGCAATGCTTCGACATACTCATCCATTCTTGAGAGTGAATATGCCACAACATTTTTCTTCCCTTTTTTGTGGATGATTTCAAATTCATAACCCAACATCTTTGTGACCCATTTTTGCTGCTCCTCTGAAGATAATATTTGTTCTAAAAAGTATTGAAAACTATCATCATCCGTTTTTACCTTGAAGTTTCTTCCCATTAAGTAGGGTCACCATTTCTTAAGTGCATGTAGTATTGGCAACATTTCCTTGTCATAAATATCTTTGTGTAAATACTTTCCTTTGATTGGATGACTTTCAAAACCAATGGGTCTTTCTTCATGCATTAAAACAACACCAATTCCATTTCGTGAGGCATCAAATTCCACAATAAAGGTTTTTGTGAAGTCCGGCGTAGCTAAGACCGGTGCTTGGCACATTTCCTCTTTAAGATGTTCAAAGGCCTTCATTTCTTCTAGAGTCCATGAAAATGCATCTTTGTTCAATAATGTTGTAAGAGGTGTTGCCATTCTCCAAAAATTATTAACAAAATTGCGATAATATCTTGTCAACACGAGAAATCCTCGCAGATTCTTTAAGGATGTGGGGATTTTCCATTCCTTAATGTGTTTAATTTTTCTAGGGTCTACCTTAACACCTTCATGAGACACAATATGACCCAGATATTCCACCTCTTGTACTCCAAAGAAAAATTTGAAGCTTTTTGGATATAATTGTTTCTCCTCCAATAGTTTGAACACCCTGTCGACATGTTGAACATGATCCTTCCAAGACTTGCTATAGAATATTATGTCATCAAAAAATACTAACAAATATTTTCTAAGGAAGGGTTTGAAAATGGAATTCATCAAACCTTGAAATGTAGAAGGTGCATTGGTAAGGCCAAAAGGCACGACCAAAAATTCATAATGACCCTCATGAGTCCTAAATGATGTTTTTGCAATGTCTTCAGTCTTCATTATGATTTGATGATATCTTGAATGAAGATCCAACTTGGTGAAGTAAATTGATCCATGCAATTCATCCAATAATTCATCAATGATAGAAATGGGAAATTTATCTTTTATAGTGAGCTTGTTGAGCTCCCTATAATCAAGATACATGCACCATGACCCATCCTTCTTGTGCAACAATACTACTGGAGCAGAGAAATAACTTTGACTAGGTTGAATTATACCAACCTCTAGGATTTCTACAACCATACAATCAATTCCACTGTTTTGGGCATAGGGATATCAGTAAGGCTTGATGTTTGGAGGAACACTTCCTAGAATCAAATGAATAGCATGATCATGATCACAAAGAGGTGGGAGGCCTTTGGGAGTCTCAAATACCTTGGAATGATTGTCCAAGACTTTTTGGAGATTTGGAGAAATAGATGATTTTGATGTGGAAACCTCTAGCGAACATAATTATGCAATTACGCCTCATTTTTTTTCTTTAGAAGCTTGCTCATTCTGTTAGAGCTGATTATATTTCTCGGTTTCCCTGTGATACCACTTAATTCAACTTCCTTTCCTTCCAAAGAAAATTTCATGAAAATTTCTTGAAAATTAAAAGCTATTGTACCCAAGGATTGTAGCCATTGGACTCCTAGTACAACATCAACATCGCCCATTGGAATGGAAAGCATTGGGCTATTCAAAACATATTATCCCATGGATATCTTGATATTATGGCACTTTCCAAAGAAATTTATGGTTCCTCTACTTTCCACCGTCACCTGACACTATAGTGTTGGATATAGGAAGTAATTCAATTCCTTGGCTATCTTACAATGAATAAAATTATGGGTACTTCTTGAATCAATCAACACTATTACCTTTTTCTTCTTGATATGTCCTTCTATCTTGGTAGTTTGAGGAGTGATAATTCCAGACAATGCATTACATGGTATGGTAGAATTCATTTCTTCTTTATCTAGGGTTTGTTCCTAGTGTATATCCTCTTCTTTTGACATTTCTTATTCCGTTTATTCCTCCTCTTCACAATCTATGTAAAATAATCTTTTCTCAACACACTTATGACCTTTAGTGTATTTGCTATCACAATTGTAACAAATCCATTTTTCTCTTTTTTCTTCCAATTGTTGTGGTGTCAACCTTGTAGGTTGTGGAAGACTAGGGGAAACAACACTTCCATATTTATAGTTGTGAGTGGTAGACTTCCTTATTGCCATAGTTTTTCTTTCCATTTTTCTTGCCAACCTGAATGCCTTCTCCAATGACCCAGGTTCCCAAAGGCGAACCTCATGTTGGATGTTATCCTTTAAAGTCCCTATGAAAACATCAATCCTATGCTCCTATCGAATATATTTTACCCTTATATTCAATTTTTGGAAGTCCTAAATGTGCTCCATCATTGAACCCTTTTGTTTGAGATTTATCAATTGGCTAAAAAAAGTTTTGCTTTTTGTATCCTCATAATGTGCTATCATTTCTTCCGTAAAAATTGCAAAAGTGAATTTTCTTTTTATGAGAGAAAAGCCATCAATACCATACAAACTGATTTGGTTGAAAATATAAAGTTGCAATATGTACCTTTTGTGTTTTTTTCACGTTATGGAGATCAAAATATTGCTCCATCTGTAGTATCCATGTTACGGGATCCTTTCCATCAAACTTCCTCATATCAATATTTGGAACATGGTGGCTCTTCAATCCACTATTAGATTCTATGAAATCATGATTAACATTTATGTTGTTCTCATCATGAGCTTTCTCTATTATATTTTCACCGTTACGAAGCTTGTCTTGTAGCAACTTTGTCAAACCTTCCTTCAAACCTTCCATGTCCTTCTTCAAATATCCAATGTTGTATTTCATACCATCCATATTAGCTTCCACACATTTCTTTAAACCATCCATATTATCTTCCATGCCTTTCTTTAAACCATCCATCTTAGCTTCTGTTACTTTTTGTGAGAGTGAAATTTCTTTCACTTGGTCTTGTAATTTTGATATATCATGTTGCATTTATTCCTCTTCTTCATGAGTCATGCTAGAGCTTTCAGGTTGCTTACTAGGTATTTCCATTTTCTTTCTTCAGTCATCAACTAATGATAATTATTCTTCACTATGCCCTTTGAATTCCTTAAAACTAATTTTTCAAACCAAACTTATGCAAAATTTAAAAGAAAACTACACACCTTTTTCGACTTTGTAGGAGCTTGATGTTGAATCTGATGTAATCTCTGAAATTTCAGATCTACAAGGTCTAAAATTGAGAATTGTGTTATCCCTCTGAGTCCTGTTTCCAACGTCACCTATCTGATCAAAATTGAATTATCCAAGAAAGCATTATGCCCAATCTCCCAAGATGACTAGATTATACGCTTTTTCAGTGGAGCAAACTTGTACAAAGTGCCATGTGTCACTGTTTCAACCTTTGGTCCTGAAAATTATGCATGGAAAACTATAGTTCGTCCTCTTCTTGTAACATTCTATGAAATTTTAATATGATACGCAAAGAGAAGGTTATGACGATTTTCCTGACGTCACCTATTTGCGATGTAATTTGAGAGCCTGGCAAAACCCTAACTTCCTTGGGTCATATCTCCGAAAATATAGTGCAAGAAGATATGAAATTTGGGCCCCAAGATGATCGAGATTGTGCCTCCAATGGGTATTATTTTATTCTTCTGAAATATCTCAGAATTTTTTTTTTAGCGAAAATTCCACGATGCCCTGTTTTGGAGCAACGAACCCTAGAATCCAAAGCTTTGATACCAAATGCCATGAAACCAACTCACAAATGATAGAAAAGATAGATCAATGACTTCAAAATTAGCCTCTTCGAGGGGGAAACCTCCTTTACATTACACAAATGAATAATTCTTGGATGATACAAATGACTAAACCTCCTTTCTATATATAGGAGTCTAAGGGGTCACAATATAATCAAAGCCAGCATAACAATAATAATATAAGGGCACAACAATAAAAATAGTGGGCTTCTATGGGGCACACTAATAACAATATGGGGACAATAGGAGCACAATAATAAAAATAAGGGATACAATGACAATAGTAATGGGGGAATCACTAGTATTATAGGGATCTAACAAAAATGACATAAGTAGTAAAGGGAGGTAATTCAACATTTCAAATGGGATATACTACTTTATTGTTTGGGTTAGCCACTGCTTGGATAGGTAACTATTGCCACTCAGATGGATAGTTAGATGGTAACTGAATCTATTCTGGATGTAATTGGTGAGGATGATATTATGGGACATGTGGTGGCATATTCCCAAATGGAGGAGGTCCCCTCTAACATTGTGGCCAGTTTTTATTATACACTTGTATTGGCTTATTGGGCCCTGACCCAAGTTTAAAGTTAGTTGTGCCAATGAGAAAATCCCTAAACTATTGGCCATTTCAGAAACAACCAGTGCATTGCAAGCTTTAGTCTCACCCAAAACA
This sequence comes from Pinus tabuliformis, assembly GCA_031772625.1. Lineage (NCBI taxonomy): Eukaryota > Viridiplantae > Streptophyta > Pinopsida > Pinales > Pinaceae > Pinus > Pinus tabuliformis. The sequence goes on along the minus strand of CM062804.1, from coordinate 142,453,452 downwards.
ATATTGGGGGATGATAGAACCAGGTTTCTGCATCCAGAGGCCTGTGTGATAGGTTCCTCTAGCTCCTAGGGCTTAGTTTTGTCTTCACGAACCCTAACCCTTCTGAAATAGATAATTACAATAATTCACTTAAACAACATCTATTCCTTTGCGAAGGTCATGCAACATTCATAACATGTATAAATTATACTAATCTACCCCTTTCACGCATAAGATAAGCATTCATTCATATAATTTTCAATAAAGAGCAAAAATACAGAAACTATAGACGTAAAAGTAGATACATAGATACACAATTATTGGATCAAAACAACATTTATTAAATGTATTCGTTCAAGTACAAACTCTTTTTTCCCTAAGCATCTAGTTACAGGGGCCCACACACTTAACCTGCGAACTTACCAAGGTCTTCACGCAATCAGCTGTAGGAGCCTGCCCCTTCACCTAAGTACAGAAAATAGACCTTTCCTGCCTTAGCTTACTTTCCCATATGATGATCTTCTATAAATGAGTTAGCTTCTAGACTCACTATGAATCTTCTATTTATAGCCTTTTTTTTACAATACCATGGTTTACGGACCATGGGTAGGTCTCAAAACCTTCCTAACTCCTAACCACCTATGGAACTAAATTCCCTTTGACTCTTACTATCTTCGCACTCCACTTCCACAAATCATAGAGAATTTACATCTTTACAAAAAGGAATTACAAAATTTAACCCCAGGGACCGCATCCTAACAAGCCCCCAACACAATTTTGTGACTCGTCCTCGATTCACTCATTTGGCACTTCAATATTTGCTTGGATTTCATGAAACTCCAACTTTAGAACTTCCAGATCAGTTGTTCCCTGCATAGCTACCTATTACACTTCTTCGACTAATTTCTCTATCGTAGGGCCTTCCACCACGAGGCCCATTGTCCTTTGAGTTTGTTGCATGCCCTTTAGCTTGCTTTGCACTGACAGAGTGAGCTATCTGACTTCCTCTGTCTAAGGATGGGTTCTTGCCATAATAATGGCCTCTTTCTGGTGCAACTCTTCAATTTCAACTTAAAGTTGCTTCCCTTCTTGTAGTCTCGCAAACTTCTGTAATGGTGCCAAAGTGCGCATAGTCGACCTGATCTCATCAAATTGATGTTTTCTTTCTCTGAGGTCAGTGCCAATATTATGTAGAGTAGGGTCCTCCTATAGAGATGTCCATAGCTCCATGGCTTACTCAAATAATTCTATGTAGTCCTTGACTGTTGCATCTAGTGTGGTCATTCCTTTCTTTATAGCAACTACACACTGCTTCTGAACCTCTGGCGGAGTTATCAATTGCAGCTCCAAAATTTGTAGTTGTAACTCAAACTGGACTTGAACGATTTCATCTTTGGATTCCTTGACCACCACAACTAGCTTCTAGATCTTTTCAGTTGACTCTGCATCCACTGTAATACTAAGTTCAGGCAGTGCATTACACACCTGTGTAATCACTACATTGCCATACGATGATCTTCTATCAATGAGTTACCTTCTAAAATCACTATGAATCTTCTATTTATAGCCTTTTGTTTTACAATACCATGGTCCATGGACCATGGGAGGGTCCTAAAACCTTCTTAACACCTAAACAGCTAAGGGACTAAAGTACCTGTATCTCTTACTATCTTCATGCTCCACTTCCACAAATTGCAGAGAATTTACATCTTTACAATAAGAAATTACAAAATTTAACCCCAGGGACCCCATCCAAACAAGCCCCCAACACAATTTGGTGACTCGTCCTTGAGTCACTCAGCTAACATTTCAATATTTGGTTGGAGTTCACAGAACTCCAACTTTAGAACCTATAAATAAGTTGTTCCTGTGTAGCTGCTTACTGCACTTCCTCGAACAATTTCTTTGTAGTGGGGCCTCCCACCACAAGGCCCATTTTCCTTTGAGTCTTCTGCATGCCCTTTAGCTTGCTTTGAACTGACAGAGTGATCTAGCTGACCTCCTTTGTCTAAGGTTGGGTTCTTGCCATAAGAATGGCCTCTTTTTAGTGCAACACTTCAATTTCAGCCTAAAGCTTCTTCCCTTCCTTTAGTCTCACAAATCGCTGTACTGGTGCGAAAGTGCACCTATCGACCTACTCTCATCAAATTTCTGTTGTTTTCTCTAAGGTTGGTGACAATCTTCTCCAGAGTATGGTCCTCCTACAGAGACGTCCATAAGTCCATGGCCTACTCAAACAACTCTATGTAGTCCTTGACTGTTGCATCTAGTGTGGCCATTCTTTCCTTTATAGCAGCTCTGCGATTCTCCTTAACCTCTGGTGGATTTATCTATTGTAGCTTCAATTGTAGCTCTAAAATTTCTGGTTGTAACTCAATTTGGACTTGGCCGATTTCATATTTGGATTCCTTGACCGCCGCAACTAGCTTCTGGACCTTTTCTATTGACTCTGCATCCAATGTAATGTTAAGTTTAGGCAATGCATTACATGCATGTGTAATCTCTACTTGTCCATACAATGATCTTATATCAATGAGTTACCTTCTAGACTCGCTATGAATCTTCTATTTATCGCCTTTTATTTTATAATACCATGGTCCGCGAACCATGGGCAGGTCTTAAAACCTTCCTAACACCTAACCACCTAAGGGACTAAAGTCTTGTTGACTCTTACTATCTTTGTGCTCCGCTTCCACAAATCATAGATAATTTACATCTTTACAAAAAGGAATTACAAAATTTAACCCTAGGGACCCCATCCCAATAGCTGGGTTGGACATTTTTGCCATGGAACTGAGAGGTATTATCTCGTAATTGATTTTTATGTGAAGAAAATTAATGAGAATAATTGTGTTTTAAACAAGATGGTCTAGATCATTTAGGTTTCTATTGAGATAAAAAATATATTTTCTTAGTATCCTCATTAACCTCTTGAAAATTTTCCTTAAACACTATTAGAGAAGGAAAATCTTGAGTGGCATGTTTATGTTGACAAATTCTACATCTTTCCTCCCCATTTAGAAGGAATTCTTGGAGGGGGTGTTTCTTTCGACATTTGGGACAATTTATGGCTAGAGTCAACTCAACTTCCCCCCTCTTCTTCTTTGTTTGCAAGGTGTCTAACTAGGAACTAAGTGTATTAAGGATATCAGTTTTAAAGTTTTCTAATAGGTTTCCCAATTCAACTTTGGTTATCCATGTCCTAGATGATCTATTGATTCTAAAGACTATATCCTAAGGATTCTTTCCATATTCAGAACTTCCTCGAGAATAAATTTTACATAAATCATTGATATCCTCATATGTTAATTGGAAAACACCCCCTTTTCCCATAATATTTAATGTATTAATATGATCTTTTTGTATTCGTTTAAGGAAGATATTACACATACTTTCTAAAGTGTTTTTTTTTTTCATCTGCCGATTGTATTGAAATATCTCTATATAATATCCTAGGATTTCGTAATCTTCTTGTAACATTTTGAATAATTATTCTTTAATATCTCAGACCCTACAATAGTCCTGCTATTTCTTTAAGAATTTATTTTTCATCTTGTTCCAAGTTTCAATGGAGTTTCCTCAAATTCCTAGCAAACAATGGAGAGTTGCATCCTTTAAGGTAGTAGGAAATAATTTTAGTTTCTGTCCATTCATGGAGTAATCTTAGCTACAAAAAAGGACATCAAATTCAAACAAGAAGGTATATAGGTCTTCGTTTGTGAGACCACAAATGTTTGGAAGGGAAAAAGACTATATTTTTCATTTGAGCCCATCAATTGTGGTCATGGATAGGGAATTAAAATGTGATAGGTTCCTTGAGTCTAGTCACTTCTTCACCCCACCTTCTTATAAATTATCTTCTTCGATATTTGGATTCACTTAAATGTTCGGGTGCCTGAAGCTTGTTGCAACCTTCAAAACTTCTAGGTTCTTCTATTAGTATAATTTCTTCTTCCACCAATGGTGGTTCTTCCTTATGAGATTACCATATGGTACTACGCGGTTTATTTAGTTAGCCTCCAGTAGCTCCCAGAGGGTTTCTTTTCCCTTGTCTACCCTGCTAGGATGTTAATATGGGTGGCTCCTACTGCACCACAAAGTTTTTTTTTGAAGTTTCTATTTGTAATTTGATGCATTTATTATGCTCTAACATGTAATATAATAAGGATGCACGTTACTGAAATAGGTAGTAGACAATTCCTTTTGATCACTTCTAGTCCTCATATACTTCTATTTCAACCAAGGTAATGAATCCTAATTCTCTTGAGTGCCTCCCCAACAATGATGTCAAAAATTATGGTGTTATTATATACTTTTTATTTCAAAGGGAGTTTCTAAGATACACTAGTCATTTATATTTCCAAACCAAGGTCTACAGAACTTGCGAGGCACTCTATTCCCTAATGTTTCCTAAATTACCTATGTTGTTGAATGGGAAAACTTATCGTGAAATGAAGTATGAATGGAAGATAGTACTGGTGGTAGAACCACAAAGGATCACAACATTTATATTTCTAAATTTGAAAATTTTCAGCATATGATATACCTTCAACATATTAATTATCCTCTTCTATTTGATGTTTCCAACATAATATTGAAGGATTCTAATGAGTGATCTTTAACTCTATAGTTATTAGATAATTTAAGGTTTGTTTTTCTTTAAAAGGAATAATGGCACTAACATGATCATTTATGTAACATACATAGCTTGATATTTTCCAATCATATCCTTATCTTCCTCCTCTTCCCCATTTACTTCTTCCTTTATATTCTCAATGTCATTCTCTTCCTCTCTAACCATTTCCTCCATTTTTTTTGTAATTCTAATTTGGAGGCTCCAAAGTAGATATTTTATGACCAACAAACTGTGGATTGCATTTTCTTATACTATTATGTGGAAGCTAAATATGTTATGTGTATTTATTTCACATATCTCACATCAATGTTTTGAAATCTTCATGCATGAGGACATGAATTTTGTTGTGTCGTTTATTACACAGTTTTCACATATGCCTAGTATCAATTTTTATTCAATACTCTAGAAATATTTAGTGGTTGCAAATGAAGACAATGAAAAGAGAAGAAATTTTTAGATTCCCATTTGTGGGAAAATCCTACACACCATAATTCATATATTATAAGTTGTATTGATAGATCCTTTTATGTTGCTATAATATTTCCATTATTTTCTCTAATCTTACCTCTAGAGCCGTTTGAATTGAATATTCATATGATTTGATCTATTATTTCTTTATAAAGGCATCTTGATATGTTTTTATATCTTAAAGTGTATTTGTAATTTAGAGGAAAAAATATACTACAAACCATTGTAACAATACCTTACATCCAACCCTTATGGTATCTATCTCAATGAATCATTGAATCTTGTATCATATTAGCTCACAATTTGGTTTAGTTGTTCACTTATCTATTTTAATTTCTACATTGAAACCTATTTCTTGTCTCAAGTTCTAAAAAACTAATATAATTCTTTCTCTATATAATATTTCCTTAATTGGTTATTGGTTTCCATTAATGACACCTTTCATTTTAATGCTTCATAACTTAGAGATCATGCAAAATTTTCCCACTATTTAACCTTTTTTTATAGTATCTATGGCTTGTCACACGATTTCAAAGTCAAACTAGTGTCTTTTAGGATATTAATCTTCCTCATACATAAGTTTAGTGACAAGTATGCTTTGTTTACCTTTCATTGTTTTGACGTTTAATTTTATTATTGGTGAGGACTTATTCTTAGAAATTCATATATACATACATACATGTGTGTGTACTTTGGTCTTCATTTCCTTTGCTACTTATTTTATTAACTATACGGTGGTATATTTAGATTCAACATTTATTAGTTGTTTGACTATATTTTCTTCATCTAATGTGGTTTCTCTTCTAGTACCAAAATAAAAAAATTCTACTTGTTCTTCTATCAAATTTGATAAGGTAGGGTACTTCCTAAAATCATTAACCAAGACTATCAGTTTCTCGCTATGATGTTCAATATATATTATCAACTATGGGTCAAGTAGAGGCAATTATATTACGATTAAATCATCAATTTGAATATTGCATTCTATTTTTCTCCAATTTGTTATTTTAGGTTCTATATGTACCTTTAATTATATGTTTCCTAATATACTTACCTTATGTGCTTCAACTAGAGATTATAATACACTTGTGCCTCCTTCCAATATGTATATATTAGTTGGAATTATCTTGGAATTATGTTTGTCTCTTATATGTAGTCTTTTGAAATCCAATGGAAAATTTTTGTGTTCTAGTATATCCAATAGTACTTCAACATCCTCAGGTTGAAAAATTCATTGTGGTTCTTCCTGAGTTCCAATGGGTTTCCTATATGTAAAATCAATTTAATGTGTTGGTTATCATTAGAATATTTATATACCAATTAACTCCATCTAGCATGTTGCAATTTTGTCACTCTCATGGATTATTTTACTCTGATCCTTGTGTTCTTTCTACGTTTCAACGTTTTGAATTTTTGGATCTATTTTGTAATGTTTTGATTTATATTGTTGTCATATATGCACTATATTTTCAATATGCAGTCGTTATTTCTCCCCAATTTCCTTCATGTATTTCTTTCCTTCACCTCTCTGGAGCTTCTTTTTTCATGGAATGAATTCTTTTTATTTGTTGTTTATAAAACTTTTCTTTGTTGAGCACGCACATATACATGGGGGTGAGGGGTGAATTGGTACGAGATAATTTTTACTTATTTAAACATTAATGAAACATAAGAAAACAACCACATATGAGATCTATCAGTTGTAGAACATGAAACCTAATATTTACATGGAAACACCTTTGGGAGAAAACCACAAAACTTATATTTATTATTATTTGAAGGAACCAACCTATTGAAGACACCAATCCCTACTCGTAAAAACCCTAGTAGGCCCTAACCTACATTTGCATATATTTGTAGAAAGAAATATACTAGAGACACCAATATCCACTATTGCAAATATTCATAGGAACTAAAATAATGGAGACATAAATCTCAAATGCTAAGCATTTAGTTAACAAGATACACCAATCCCTTTGTTTGAGAATCAACCCTCAATTAAACTCTTCTTTAGTAAATATAAATTCTTCAAAAAATGATAACACTCACATTACTTTCGCTGAGTCTTCTTGATACATTTTCCTTCACTAGATCTTCTCATCGCTTCTACTATCAATATGTTTTCTTGTTTCCTTTGACTGCACTCGGTCTACTCAGTACTTCTACCTTCATCATATTTTACCAAAATTTGAATCTCCAAATGAAATTTATGGTAGCCCTCCCAATGCTGACATTTTTGGCCTCTTGACGAAATTTTCAATTACCCTTCTAATATGCCAAAAAATAGAACCAAAATATCGAGCATTTAATTATCAACTCAGGGCTTGTATCTAGATATTTTGAGTTACTATGCACTATGTATGCCTGTCACACTTATAAATTTCACTGGTTTTTTTTTAGCTGTAGTATCAATGATTACTTTTGCACATGGAGTATAGACAATTCACAGGCTTGAAAAGGTTCTACATGTTCAGAGTAAAGAGGCTATAGCTACTTGCAATAAAGTAAACATGCATGCAAGAATGTTAACACATTTGTTGGAAAGTAAACATGCTTGCAGGAAATTAAACACACTTGTTGGAAAGTAAACATGCTTGTAGTATATTAAACACACTAGTAGGAAATTAAACATGCTTTCAAGAAATTAATAAAACTTGCAGGAAATAAATCACACAGGAGGAAATAAATGAAAGACTAATCCTTGCCAAGATGATCCATGTTTTTACTTCAATAAAAAAATGTAATCATTGCAAAAATCACGCAACCATAAATTAATTACAGAAGTGAAAAAAAACCTTAGCTAAAGTACACAACCAGAAAAGAGAACTACATAAATTGTACAACACTTCGTTCTATTGGAGTGGGCCCTGCGTCCATAGAACAAAGTGATGATATTTACTAGTGCTTGTTATATTGACAACATGAATGAATTTAGTTAACTAAGCTAGTTAAAAAAAATAATATTTCATAAATATGTAATGAAAATAAACATGAAAAAAAAATAAAAAAAATTAATTAATCAAATAAATATGAAAAAATAAATAAATTGAATTAATTAATCAAATCATAAACGATAGAAATTATAAAATGCAATTAAAAAAAGCTTAATAATTAAATTATTTCATTATAATTTGGAAAATGCTCAAATAGTTTTCCCTCGTGAAATGAAAGAGGAACTCTTTTTATACATAATATTTTTTTAAAAATAAAATAACAACTGATAAATGATTCATAAATTTTTCATATTGTTTGGTAAAAATTAACAAACAATAAATATGCCTCCACAATTCTCTCATTGGTTAGCTAATAATTAGTGAACATTAAATGACGTGTACATAATTCTATAATAATTATTAAAAAAATCTATTAATCATGTCTAATATTGATCCCAATTGAAATAATAGAATAAGAGCTATGTAACAACAACTCAAGGTTCCAATGGCTCATCGTTTTGGAGTTGGAGCAAGGGCATGAAATAGAGTTGTAGCAACAATGTGAACGAGAGCTACAACACTAATGTGAACATGTAGTTACAATAATGGGAGTTGTAGAAACAAAGTTTAGAGTTGCAGCAATGAAATTTGCAACAATGGCATGAACTAGATTTGTAGCAACAATGTGAACTGAAATTGCAACAACAACAAGGGCATGAATTGGAGTTGCAACAACAATGTGAACTAGAGTTGAAACAACAACAGGGGCATGAAATGGAGTTGTAACAACAATGTGAACTAGATTTGTAACAACCAAAGTTGCAGGAATAATAATTGTAGTAATAGAGTTTGGAATAACTAGAGTTGCAACAACGAGAGTTGTAGCAATAGGGTTTGGAGTTGCAACAATGGGAATTGAAACAACAAATTTTAGAGTTGCAACAACTATAACCAAAACATCCCTTGTGCAAACATGATAACTTGCAGAAGAACTTGCTTGGCACATCGTCTTTGTAAATTAACTCAAAGATAAATACAATATGATATGTTTTAATGTTTAATCATAAATTCATATAAAATATTAAGAAAGTGAAATCGAAAACACTCCCTTAGATAAGTATTAGAATGAACTAATACAAGTTTATAGCATAGTGAAAAGGAATTAATAATAGAGAAAAGAGGGTGTAAAAAGATACTAATGTTGGAAATAATACTGAGAGGGGGGGTGAATCAGTATTATCTAATTCTTTTAATAAATCTTCCTTATTTGTTATTTTTGCATGTCAGTACCATAGAAAAACAGATAGTCACACCAAAGAACACAAGATGTAAGGTGGAAACCCAATGTGGGTGAAAACCACCTGCTGCAGTATGTCTCTATCTTCTTTCAAATTAGAAACTTCTTTTACAATGGTTTTGTACTGGTGCAGTCCTTTACCAGTACGCAGGCTGCAACCTGCAGAGAGCTACAACTCTCTCTCTCTCGTTTTCCAGTCTCTCCTGGAAGGGAGCTACAACCCCCTACTTCTTTTCATAAAGCATCAAATGATCATCAAGTACATAAAAGTTACAGTCCACTACAGTTATCAGATCAGCAATAACAGAACTAACCCAGAACACCTTATCAACAGAAAAATTCAATCAACAGAACATCTTAAGACAGATACGTAGTTTTCCCTTCTGTGGCCTGCGTCGCTACGTAGTTCACCTTCTGCTTTCCTGCGTATACCCGCAGAGATCCTTCCGCCGCACTGCGTGCCCACGCACTGTTCCTTCAACTGCACTGTGTACTATTATGCAGGTACGCACCCAGAGACATTATCGCGCCGCGTACTGTTACTGCAGGTACGCACCCAGAAATACTATTGCGCAGCGTACTTTTACTATGCGTACGCACCTGAACCTTAGTCGCTCTGCATACCCACGCAGCTCTCCTTCTTCTGCTCTGCGTACCCATGCAGGTCTCCTGTTTCTGCTCTGCGTACCCATGCAGATCTCCTGTTTCTACTCTTCGTACCCACGCAGCTCTTCTGTTAAACACCTGCGTACTTTTGATTAGGGCCGAATAGGCAGTCCACCAGAGTGGCACAGTTGCTCAGATCTGTTCATGCGCTCGAGAGATCACCCTTCACAGATTCGCCTTCAACTTCCCTTTCATATAGATCAAGCTTTTAAGACCATAACCCAATATTTCAGATCTAAAGATGTTTAATTGCAAAAGATACTTAGCCAAGTGATCTCCTTTGCTTTATATAGGCAAGCTCCTCCTAAAATCATGGAACAATACCACGAGCCAAAACCGTAATAACACAAATATCGTCGGCTAAATACCAAGGATTAAACATAAGAAACCCCACGTTTTCTTTTCTCTGCCTTGAAATGAGTGCATTGGGGGTATGCACCTCCTGAACGACTGGCCTGTGTATCGGGATGCGGTCCCTGCATGGTGTACTTGCGGCTACGCACCTTCTGAACTGATTTCCTGCGTACTTCTTAATTTTCATCATATTGAGAGCCTTGCCACGGGAGTTGCCATCAAGTACAACATCTATAACATATAGCCATACCAGAAACATAATGCCAACATTCTCCCCCTTTGGACTTGATGGCAACCTCACAATCTTCAGCTTCATTCTCCCCCTTTGACATCAAGGGCAAAGGGGTATGCTCTCCTTAAGAACATGCTGCCCCTGAATATGAACCAGATCTGCAACAAAGAACCATAATCCACCATGAAAGAGATAGAGACATATTGCAGCTATTTCCAAGATCTCCTTCTGAACATCCTCCATAATGCCAACAATGCATTATATGCTCCCCCTGAACCTGTACCATCAATCAGAAAAGATTCAATAGTAAGATGATGCATCAACAACCCCCAGCTTTTGCCTGAGGTATTCAAAAGTGTCCCTGGGCAATGGTTTGGTGAGAATATCAGCAACTTGTTCCTTAGAAGGAACATACTCCAACTTGACCTTCTGTTCAAGTACTTGTTCCCGGAGAAAATGGTACTTGATTGGTATGTGCTTGGTTTTTGAATGCATAACAGGATTCTTTGAGATGCTGATTGCACTTGTGTTATCACATAAGATGGGGATTGGTGGTGTACAAGTGATTTGAAAATCCTGCAAAGTCTGCATCATCCAAAGGAGTTGGGTGCAACAAGATGCAGCAGCAACATATTCCGCTTCAGATGTAGACAAGGCAATTGAACTTTGTTTCTTGCTAAACCAAGATACCAGTCTGGAACCCATAAAGAACGCACCACCACTTGTGCTTTTCCTGTCATCCACGCTTCCGGCCCAATCTGCATCTGTATAAGCATGAAGTGTAAGATCTGTATCTCTAGGATACCATAAGCCATAATTTTGAGTCCCTTGAAGATATTTGAAAATTCTCTTCACTGCCTGAAGATGAGTCTCCTTCGGATTTGCCTGAAATCTTCCAACTATTCCAACTACATGCATGATGTCCGGTCGGGTACCTGTTAAATAAAGTAAACTTCCAATCATAGATCTGTAGGTTGGTTGATGTATTGCTGCAGATTCATCATTTGCACTGAGGCTACATCCTGTGACCATGGGTGTACATACTGGTTTTGCATCTTCCATACCATATTTCTTCAAAATCTGTTTGAGATACTTGGTTTGAGATAAAAAGATTCCTCCTTCTTTTTGTTGGATTTGCAAACCAAGGAAATATGTCAGTTCTCCTAGCAAGGACATTTCAAATTCTTTCTGCATGACTAAGGCAAAGCTTTGACTCATAGCTTCTTCATTGCTCCCAAAAATAATGTCATCTACATACACAACAAGTATTAGCAATTTGTCATTTTCAACTTTTATATAAAGATTGCTATCTGCTGATCCTTTTGAAAAACCTTGTTGATGAAGATATTTGTCCAAACGGTAGTACCAAGCCCTTGGAGCTTGTTTGAGACCATAGAGAGCCTTTTTCAATCTGCATACAAGATTTGGATCATTTCCAAGAATGAACCCATCTGGCTGTTCAATGTATACTTCTTCTTCCAAGTCTCCATTTAGAAAAGCTGATTTCACGTCCATTTGAAATACTTTGAGGTTTTGAAAACTTGAGAGAGCAAGGAACATTCAAATGGCCTCAAGTCTTGCAACAGGAGCAAAGGTTTCTTCAAAGTCTATTCCTTCTTGCTGCGCATACCCTTTACAAACAAGTCTAGCCTTTTTTCTAATTACTTCTCCATTTTCATTCAATTTGTTTTTGAAGACCCATTTTGTTCCGATAACATTCTTATCCTTTGGTCTAGGAACCAGCTCCCAAGTGTTGTTCTTTTTGATTTGCTCAAGTTCTTCATCCATTGCTTTCACCCAACATTCATCTTTGCATGCCTCTTTCACATTTTGTGGTTCAGTGGAGGAGAGTAATGCCAAATAGCTTGAGGCTTCTGCAACTGTTCTTCTTGTTTGTACACCTGCTTCTTTCTGCCCCACAATCTGAGATTCTGGATGATTCTTCTGAACATATCTGGATGGGGTTTTCTCTTCTATTCTTGTATGCTCCTCTGGTTCTTCTTGAGGTTCTTCTTCATCATTCTGTCTTTGAGAGTAGCCTTCATCTTCTCCGATGTCTTCATGATGAACTTGCCTAGGAATGTATCCCTTCTCATCAACCACTACATCAATGCTGTCAACAATTCTGCCAAGTCTTTTATTGTAGCATTTGTATGCTTTGCTATGTGGAGAGTAACCAAGAAGAATGCCTTAATCTGCTCTAGGTTCAAGTTTGCCAAGCTGCTCATCAGTGTTCTTGATATAGCATTTGCTCCCAAAGATTTTGAAGTGCTTTACCGAAGGAGTCTTACCACTCCAGAGCTCATGAGGAGTTTGAGTGCTGTTCACCCTGACATTTGTTTTATTGAGAATAACAACCGCAGCATGTGCAGCTTCTCCCCAGAAAGTTGCGGGAGTTCCTGATTCATCAAGCATAGCACGAGCCATTTGTTGGACTGTTCTGTTCATTCTTTCCACAACTCCATTTTGCTGAGGAGTTCTAGCTGTAGAGAATTCTCTTCTTATCCCATGTTCTTCACAGAAATTGAAAAATTCATTTGAGGTAAACTCCCCACCTCTGTCAGGTCTGAGGCACTTAATTTTGTGACCTGATTCATTTTCAACCAAAGCTTTGAAGGATTTGAATTTTTCGAATGCTTCATCTTTGTGCTTCATAAGTCCTAGCCAGACAAACCTGGAGAAATCGTCAATGAATAATATCAAGTATTCTTCTCCTCTAGGTGTTCTTTTCCTGAATGGACCGCATGTATCTGTATGTACTAGCTCGAGAGGCATGCTAGCTGATCCTTCCTTCTCTGGAAAGTTAGTTCTGGTTTGTTTTCCAAACTGACATGATTTGCATATGGTGTTGTCAGGAATTTTGATATCTGGAAGATCGCGAACTGCCTGATATTTGCATGCTTTCCTTATTTGTGAAAAGCTTAGATGCCCCAACCTCCGATGCCATAGCCAGTGCTCATCATCCTTGCTCAGATAGCATTGTTGTTGTCCTTCTTCAAATATGTACAGATTATTTGGAGTTCTTTTGCCTTTGATCATTGTTTTACCTGTATCAAGATAAAGAACAAGACATCCATTTGATCTGAATATAACCTCGGTTCTTTGATCACACATCTGGCTGACACTTAGAAGATTATGCTTCAATCCATCAACATACAAAACATTTCCAGCCTTGACCTTTTCTTTTAACTGAGCAATGCCCTTTCCTTTTATAGTTGCAGGAGTATCATTTCCAAAAGAGACTTTCTTTCCCTTTTCTAGAGCAGAATAAGACTCAAGTTTTTCTTTATCACCTGTCATATGCTTCAAACATCCACTGTCAATGTACCATAGATTTTCCTGTCCTTCTGCATAAAATGCTATCCCACATCTTTCTGTTTGAGGTTCCTTTATTCTCCATGTTTTGGTGCTTGAGGCTTGTTCCTTTTTCTGCTGAAACCTGCTCCTGCATTCAGAGTCTTCATGACCAAAGTTATTGCAAATAGAACATTCAACTTCATTTTCAAGAACCGAAAAGTTGTTATAGGTCCTTTTTGTAATCCCTGTCATACTTCTTTGTTTTTGAGCTTCCCTAGTCATGATCGTTTTATATGCAACACATTGAGCTGCTTTGTGACCAAATTTGTGGCAAGAAAAGCATTGTCCATTGAAGAAACTTCTGCGGTTATCGAATCTACCAGCCAACTGATTATAATTTCTATTTTCATCTATTCTTGAAACAAATTGAGAAGATTTTACCTGTGGTTGGTTGTAGCTTTTGTTCACCCTTAAGATGGATTGCCCCTGATAGTTTCTGTTTGTAATTCGTCCCTGCTTTACCTGATGATCTTCATTGTTCTTTTTCTCATTTCTTCTTGCTGCATCAAGATAACCTTTTGAGGTGGATGCTTGAGAAGTTTCTCCATTATAGCCCAGACCTGTCTTGTTTAGTGGAGACCGCTGCACATTGATAATCTCATCCAAAGTTTCAGATCCTTTGACAAACTTGAGATTAATAGCTTTTGTTTTCTCAATCTCTTTTCTAAGACCAACAATTTCACCTTCTAATTTTTCAAGATGTTTTTCCTTTTCATCAATTTGAAATTGTAGAGTATCAATGATCATGTTCTTTTCTTCTATACATCTCTTGAGTCTAGTAATTTCATCATAAAGTTTATCCACATCTATAGCATCCATATAATCATCATCTTCAAATGCCATTAACAACTTATATTCATTACCTTGTTCATCTTCATCACCGTTTGATAGACCATCACTATCTTCATGAGTGTAGAAGCTTTTCTTATTTGCATTCTGTTTCTTGTTCCATCTAGCAGGTTCCTTTCCTTTATCCTTATAAGGACATTTTGCAGCATAATGACCTACTCTTCCACAAGCAAAGCATTTAAAAGGTAACTTACCTCTGAACCTTCCAGAACCCCTTTGAAGATTTCTGACAAAATTTGATTCTTCTTCGTCTTCTTCCGGGACGTGGCTTGCTTCATAATAATCTCCTTTGCCTGATGCTTTTAAAGCAGCTTCTCTTCTGTCTGATGGACCTCCCTTTCTCATTTCATAAGCAGTTAGAATTCCATGTAGCTGAGACATAGTAAGAATTCGAAGATTTTCCTTTTCTTCTATTGTAGATACTTTAGATTCAAACTTGGGGGACAGTGATCTTAGGACCTTTTCAACCACAATAGCCTCTTTTATTTCTTCACCCAAATTTTTCATACAATTAACAACCTCATCTACCCGAAGAAAATAGTTAGCCACACTTTCATCATTATACATTTTGAGAGTCTCATACTGAATTCTGAGAGTTTGAAGTTTAGCACGCTTTACCTGTTCGTCTCCTTCATAGCTCGTGACAATTTTTTCCCATATCTCTTTTGCGGATTTATAGTGCATTACCTTCATGAATTCTGATTGAGATATACATCCTAACAGAGTACTGACTGCTTTCGCATTTGTTTCATACTTCTTTTTCTCGGCTGCATCTGTAGGAGTAGCTGAAGGAAAAGCATAGCCTATCTCTACGATGTCCCAAACTTCTGTACCAAGAGATTGAAGATAGGCAGTAACTCTTACCTTCCAATAATTGAAGTTTGTCCCATCAAAAACCGGTGGCCTGATTGATGCTTCTCTCTCGTAGTTGCTCATGATGAACGATCTACCTTCAAGCGATCAAGCTTCTCTAAAGGACCTGCTCTGATACCAATTGTTGGAAATAATACTGAGGGGGGGGTGAATCAATATTATCTAATTCTTTTAATAAATCTTCCTTATTTGTTATTTTTGCATGTCAGTACCATAGAAAAACAGATAGTCACACCGAAGAACACAAGATGTAAGGTGGAAACCCAATGTGGGTGAAAACCACCTGCTGCAATATGTCTCTATCTTCTTTCAAATTAGAAACTTCTTTTACAATGGTTTTGTACTGGTGCAGTCCTTTACCAGTACGCAGGCTGCAACCTGCAGAGAGCTACAACTCTCTCTCTCTCATTTTCCAGTCTCTCCTGGAAGGGAGCTACAACCCCCTACTTCTTTTCATAAAGCATCAAATGATCATCAAGTACATAAAAGTTACAGTCCACTATAGTTATCAGATCAGCAATAACAGAACTAACCCAGAACACCTTATCAACAGAAAAATTCAATCAACAGAACATCTTAAGACAGATACGCAGTTTTCCCTTCTGTGGCCTGCGTCGCTACGCAGTTCACCTTCTGCTTTCCTGCGTATACCCGCAGAGATCCTTCCGCCGCACTGCGTGCCCACGCACTGTTCCTTCAACTGCACTGCGTATTATTATGCAGGTACGCACCGAGAGACATTATCGCGCCACGTACTGTTACTGCAGGTACGCACCCAGAAATACTATCGCGCCGCATACTTTTACTATGCGTACGCACCTGAACCTTAGTCGCTCTGCGTACCCACGCAGCTCTCATTCTTCTGCTCTGCGTATCCACGCAGGTCTCCTGTTTCTGCTCTGCATACCCACGCAGATCTCCTGTTTCTGCTCTGCGTACCCACGCAGCTCTTCTGTTAAACACCTGCGTACTTCTGATTAGGGCCAAATAGGCAGTCCACCAGAGTGGCACAGTTGCTCAGATCTGTTCATGCGCTCGAGAGATCACCCTTCACAGATTCGCCTTCAACTTCCCTTTCATATAGATCAAGCTTTTAAGACCATAACCCAATATTTCAGATCTAAAGATGTTTAATTGCAAAAGATACTTAGCCAAGTGATCTCCTTTGCTTTATATAGGCGAGCTCCTCCTAAAATCATGGAACAATACCACGAGCCAAAACCGTAATAACACAAATACTGTCGGCTAAATACCAAGGATTAAACATAAGAAACCCCACGTTTTCTTTTCTCTGCCTTGAAATGAGTGCACTGGGGGTATGCACCTCCTGAACGGCTGGCCTGCGTATCGGGACGCGGTCCCTACATGGTGTACCTGCGGGTACGCACCTTCTGAACTGATTTCCTGCGTAATTCTTAATTTTCATCATATTGAGAGCCTTGCCACGGGAGTTGCCATCAAGTACAACATCTGTAACATATAGCCATACTAGAAACATAATTCCAACAACTAATTCTAAGGCCCGTCATCTTCCCCTAGCCAAAAAATTTGCACGTCCTCATGCAACCTAGTACCTATGTATTAGGCATACTATATGTAGACTTCATTTTCCTAGTACA
The DNA here is from genome assembly GCA_031772625.1 of Pinus tabuliformis. Classification (NCBI taxonomy): domain Eukaryota; kingdom Viridiplantae; phylum Streptophyta; class Pinopsida; order Pinales; family Pinaceae; genus Pinus; species Pinus tabuliformis. The sequence goes on along the minus strand of CM062804.1, from coordinate 142,436,189 downwards.
TACTTCTTTCTATTTTTAACATTCTTTTATTAGTATTAGATGCTTGCTATGAATTGTCATAAAGAATCCTCCCAGTTTCAAATTTATATCCTAAAACAACTTTAATGAGATTGTAGAAAATTTGGAGTTGTAATAAACATTTATAAGGAGTTGCAACAAGAATGCTGTAAGAGAGAAACAAGCTTATTTTGTCCATTTTCTACAAATCAATTATGATAAAGTTAACCATTTGATCCATGATATAAAAAAATCATTTTCTAGATATAATAAGAAAATCAGAGTATAAAAAAAATGTTATAATTTGAGTAATAACAACAGTAAGTCATGATTCATGATATGGTGAATTTCCTGTTGTTGGCTCATTTACAGTAGCAACATGACTTCCTATTATTGCTTGTGTTGAAATTTGGTAGGTCGAGGAGAAATTCCCTCTTGTGGGAAGCCTTCCTCATCCCAAGAAGACCCTACTAGCCCTTGGAAGAATTTAATTTGCACAAGGAAAAATACTATTTTTAATGGGAAACCCACTTCTACACAGAAGTACAAGTCAGCCTGAGCAAGGAAGTCCACCCCTTCGACCACATATAAATAAACCACATGTCACATCACTTGGAGGCATCATCAACACATCACATCTTCTTATGAATGGTTTTTACACTTCTAAAAATTGCAATTCTGAGTTCACACATGCGAAGAGAAGAGAGATAGAATCTCTTGATTATGCTGACTTTCTATTTTGGGCCTTTGACTATTGCTAACTTTTGAGATTTTTGGTATGGTTTGACTTGGGATTTTGGATTTTTTTTGGAGGAAAAATTTAAGAACAAGGAGGATGCATTTTTATAGGCACTTTGACCATGTTTGAATGCAGACTTGAGGCTTGCCTTTGACAACATGGTTGACCTTGATGTTGACCAATTTTAGAGGCATATTTTGGGACTGTTTTGAATGAGTTTGATTGAGCTAAAGAGACTGATTTTTATGATACCTTGATCCAACCTTTTGGAGATTGATTCGACCATTGACCAAGACTAGTTAAGGCATATTTTACTGCTATTGAATTTTACCAGAAATTATAGTATTCTTGTTTGACTAGATTTAATTTTTGTACTCATCTTTGATTAGATATTGGATGGTTAGTTTAGATAGTCAAGGATTTGACCTTTGAATTTCTATTGATGTACTTGGACATTGTATATATCTGTTGAACATTTGATTACAATCTAATAGAAGAAGAATTTTGAAAGGGTGTTCCCCCTTGTGGGAATTTTCTTAGTCTTCAACCAAATTGTTGTGTCTCCATTGTTCCTGGTTATTTTCTATTGTGCATTTGGATGACTGTCCTATCTACAATTTATTAATGTTGTTGGAATATTGAATTTTATTAGATAAAAGTGATTGTTAATTGAAGAATAATTGTAATAAGTGATTGTGTCAAGCATAACAACTAGAAAATTAACATGGTATTAGAGCTAAGGTGAAGACAAGCCCAAGGAGATAAGAGACAAAATAAATCACCTTTGGAGAGATGTGAAGAAGCTTATCTGGTCAAGATTTCTAACTCATACTTCAAGGAAGGAAAGAAGTTAATTTAATCATAAAATTTGGTAATTGCTTGAAAGATAAGGTTAGAAGTGGTGTTGGATGAGAATGATGTCTTGAAATATGTGTAAGGAAGGGTACCCGGGCCTCCAGAAAATGATTTTTTGTTCTCAAGGAAAAGTATAGGAAAGGGGAGATGTATGTATGAAATTTCTTGGAAGGTGTACCAAAAGCACTTCACTTAAGTCACTGGTGACAAGTGACCCTAAAAAAAAATTGTGGTTTTTTATGCTTTATATTTGCAATAATAAAACTAGAAAAACTTGCAATAAAAGGATATATGTGATCCAAAATAGAAAACAGATATAAAATCCCAATGTAATAAACCAATATGGAAAGACTTTTAAATAAATAATACTATTTATTGATAACACCTAGTGAAGGAGATTTACAAAAGGGTCTGCAAAGCCCCCTCCGTGGGATGATTCCTTGGATGTCCTTGATGTTTCAGTGATTGATTCTCTCTTTGAATATGTCAAAAACCCAAAACAATGTGTAGAACTCAAGTGGGAGCTCAAATGTAAGAAGACGATAGTGGTGATGATGATAATGATCATGGTGAACAATGAATGAAAAACCCTTTTATTTATAACACAATATTGGTTTTATCTCGAAAATGGAAAATAATAAAATAATATTGACCAATTCAAGAGCTAACCATTATGAATACTTTACTATATTTTTTGGAGAGGGAAAACAAAATTGTCAAATATCTTTATTTAGAAATAATTGATAAAGAGAATGATTTATTAATTATTTCAGAAGGATTAAGAATGGTGTGAAATTGAAATAATTATTAAATAGTGATTTAACAATTATTCCAATAATAGAATTAAGGATTAATAAATAAATAGTGATTTATTTAGTTATTCCTAGGTGATTTAGTAAAATGTGACAAAGAATAATGATCAAACAAAAATTTAATAATTATTCCTAGAGAAAATTAAATAAAAAATTATTTATTCAATTATTCTCATGGGGTTTTTAAATTTTAATCAAAAATAATTTAATAAAAATGGTTTACTAAATAATTTCTCATGGTGAAAGTGATTTTACTATGGTAAAATTAATCCTACATGGTGTATTTTGATCCACCTAGTTAGAAATGACTAGGTGATCAATTTTTGGTGATAACTGATTGGCCCCCAACATATGAGTGTCAGAAGAAAATTGTATCATTGAAATACGTTGTAGGTTACACTTCCACAAGACACCAAAGTTGAGTTAGTGAGGGAGAGAGTGAGAGATACAATTGAAGCAATCACAAGGGAGGACAAAAATGGAGGGGGAGAGACTTACTAAATTGTTATGAGCTTCCTTTCATTTTGGAGTACACAATCTTAAATTGGGTGGGGGAGGAATACCCATACCCACTGAGAAAACTAGGTACAAATATTAATGGTGAGCCCAGCAAAGTGGGATTCAGATACAAAGTACATGATACATGATATGATGGCATCAATGGGCCAAAAAATAATACAATGAATCCCATATACATAATGTGCCTAGAAAGACATAGGTCAAGACTAAATACAATAACATCTGAGTACATGAGACATAATTCCCCTCAATATGACATGGTGAATGGGTATCACAACTAAATAATTCTTGTTGAATAGGAAAGGGCTCTAAAGATTTGAATGGATCATATGAAGGAGACATACATGTTGTGGGTGCTGCAAGTGGTTGGAACCAAACCCATAACATATGTTGAACTGCATCTAAGTCTGGATCGACATATGTGGAAAACTGAGAATGTGGGGGGATACCTAAAGGGCCACCCCCTCATGAGGTTCGGAATATCTCACACACACCGAAGAATCACTGGTATAATCGTCTAGATCACCGGACCATCAGGTGTATGAATCTCAATCATGCGATAATGAGATAGCATCGAGCATGTGAGAAACAACCAATTCAAAGGGCAATGGGTGATTCCATTTACTTCATTCGAGGCACTGAATAATAATGAATGTTGGAACCAAGGTACATAACCCTCTAGACCACACTTATGGAATAAATGTGTCGAAGTCAACAAAAGAGGGCTCGCTAGAGTTAAGACAATGAGGAATTCCCAACAAAGGCATGAGGGATCATAGTAAAGTGATTGATAGACTAACAGTAGGGATGATGATGGAAGGAAAAAAGATGAGAAGTGGACTGACAACTTCCCTTGTTAGAGCATAATGTGAATGGTTGATCTGGCAACAACTAACTCGATTCTACAGGGGATGGTCAATTACTCAGACGAGGGCTTTTCAGAGATGAAGCAATGTAGTTGGAGGTCAAATATGAGCATGATGGGATGAATGCAACACAAATATGGATGGAAAATTGTTACTGAACTCAAGTGGACTCGAAATAGACTCCATAGATGCAAGGGTGACTCATATTAGATGTTTTGAACAAGGGTGACTCGATGATGGTACTACATGGGGAGCCCCTCAGGGAACCATAAAAACATGAGTGGATAATGGTTACTCATGATGAAAATCGACACGTGAATTAGCCAATGCATAGGAAAAAAGGTACCAAAGTATGGGTGGCTCAAATGAATATATTTTATTTTAATAGGTGGCAAAGTGAGATCACGTGGAAAAAAATGGCTTCCTGGAGAAGGGTGAAATTACCAAAAACAAAGGGAGACTCATTATAGAGCTTGATGAGATATTTCTAATGGTTCTGATGGTTCATCAAACCGATCTATGGTTTTGTCGCAATGGGTGATGAAACAACTAGGGTTTTTCCTATAAAAGGGCTTCTTGCCCCCAAATCCAATTCATTTGCATAATGAGATGTTGGAGAATTTGGAGAGGGGGAGAAGGCCCTAAATCTTATGGATATTATTGTAGACAAACTAACCGTCAAAATCTAGAACCGAAAGTTGCAGGTAGGTTACCTTACTTGTCTAAGAATGGCTTTAATGCTTCTTGGAAGGATAGTTCCTGGTGAAGAATTAAGCTAAGAAGAAGGAATACAATAATGACTGACCCGAGAAGTTAAATCATCATCCCCACACATCTAGTCAAACATGGGGACTGGGTGACAAGTGTGGCATCACATAGAGTAGAATTTTTTAATATGGTATCAGGCATCTACGATATACAATGTGTGTATGGCTCGCTGGAGAGGCCTATAGGATGAATTATCCAAGAAATAAATGGATAATCGACCATATATAGATCATTAGGGTCTAGGCCAAGACTTATTTTAATCAAGTGAGAAGGTGACAAGGAGCCATCATGCCCCCAAGCATGTGATCATGGAGGGGATTGATCCAGTGGGAATTATGCCCCCTAGCTAGAAGAGTTTGTGGAGTTCCATCATGTTCTAGGTTCTCAAATAAAGGATTCAAGCAGTTGGTCCAATAGGCATGAGATCCTCAAGAGGATGGTGAGGAGATGTAGGGGCATAGGTTCCCCCTATTTTGTATTGATGGATGTAACATGATATGGTCATGCTAAATGTATTTAGAATAATGGAATTTAAGCACATTTTGATGATGTGGTTTTCCATTTTTTGGTTTATGGTTGTCTTCTTGTGGGAAGAATGGATATATACAGTTATATAAAGGAAATGGTGGGTTACCAATCTCATTTGTAACTGCATATATGAATCAAATGGACTGAATTTTTGGGTTCACATACTTGGTGTCACCATACGAAAGAATGGCTTTGGATAGAATGAACTAATCCTCACCTAGACGACACAATGGTTGAACAAAAACAATGTATAAGGGACTGTGTTGTTGATGTAATATGGAGGAATGGTTAAGTGGATCATCCCTAGAGTATTCTGAAGTGATATGAGACATTAGAGGTTCTTTGACATGGGGAAGAAGGATGGGACTATAGTTGACACTACCAGATGCACTAGGTGGGTTGGGGAGAATTTCTTCTCCTGGACTCTCAAAAGTGGATGCCCCCTTACCCAAACATTGGGTGGCAATGTGATGGTCATAAGGTGGATGTGGATCAAATTTATGGGTTTTAAGTAAGGGGTGATTAAACTAATCAACCTCAACATGGATGAAGTCTTTGGACTCCACAACATATTGATCATGGGTTTGCTGCAAAAGGAAGTATGCATGATGGTGCATATCATCCCAAGGATAATCAGGGGTGGTTATGGCTTCCATGATGTATTCACCAAAATGAAATATGGGAGGACGAGAGGAAGAGAGACCACATGATGAAGAGGAGATACATGAGGAATATTCATGAGAGACAAGGTTCACATGCACATCATCCATTTTGGGAGATGGATGACTAGTAGATGTGACATTTACCAATGTTGAGATCGAAGTGTTCATCGAAGAAGGTTCAACAGAATCAAAATAGGAGACGTCAAAAGATTCCCAATATATAGATCCCATGGATGATGAAAGGTAGAGAATAGGGGTGATACTATCCGTCATCTTAACATTAGGAGGAGGGATCATGATGGTTGGTTGAGAGATATCCTATTCTGACATAAGGGTGGGACTAGAACGTGCAGGCATAGGAGCGGTGGAATCACTACGAGTTACCTGTAATTTGCAAAGCAATTGAAGTGTATCAATAAAGTCTTCAAGATGGTGACAATGATGAGAACAATGACCATAGTTATCATGCAAAGCACAAGGGTGCTTCGTGTGTAAGAATATGTTCTTCTTAGTTGACTCGGGAAGGTGACATGGACCTCAGGAATGTTAGAAATAGAAAAGGTATCAGAGACCACATTTTTGATATGAGGGAGTTCAAGACAATTATTGGCAGCATGACCAACAACGTCACACAAAGCACATGGAGGAGTAGGTTTTGGTGACTTAGGAGGAGCTAGATTTGGTTGGGGTGCCTTGTCTTTGGCTCCCTTTTTCTGGGCTTTCCCCCCTCACTAGATGTTATCGAAACAAGAGTAGGTTCCTGTTGAGGTTGATAAGGAACTAAAGAAAAGGAAGGGGTAGTAGCAATAGGTTGAATAGGGTTCAAAGTTTTGTAAGGTTTGAGTTAATCAAGGGTAGTGTTTGTAGGAGGATCAATGTACTAGACTGGGATCCACAAGGTAATGTTAGGTAAACTCAATGTAGCCATGATAGGTGTCGAATAAAATTTCAACGGTGGAAATAAGAATGGTATCTAACCAAAAGGGTAATGTCTTAGGGGAACTTATCTGAGATGGTCAAGACCCAGGGGAACAATTTAGGGCTGAAAAGGACTAGGAGAGATATCAACAGAAGGAAAAGGACCTTGAGGAGTAATACTTGCAGTTTGGGTTAAGTTGGGCTCAACAGGATGCAGAGGTGTTGGCTACTGTGAAGGCATACCAAATGACTTGTGGGCAGCCCGTGACACTTGAAGCATGCAAACAATGGAAGAGTTAGGCTTTGACGGGGTAGGTGGTGGACTATAATAAGCACCAAGCAAGGTGGAATATTTGTATACTCTAGGAGAGATATTGGTGAGGGATGATACAATCTTATTGCTAGTTATCGATGAGATTGTGGACTGAGGTGAAGTGTGAGACTTCGGATCATAGTATGTCAGTTGATCAACAATGATGATCTTTCCATTATGAGGGAAGCACATCTTATGGAAAATTGTAGATGCAAAATCTGACATAACATAGGTGTAACTATGATACAAGAGGATGTTATAATCTAATGGGGCATCAATGACCTTGATGTCAATAGAGATAGTCTTTCCAAAAGTAGTGATAGGATAGTTGCAATATAAGTCAAGGGGATGAGGGGGATGACCATCCCAAGCATGGATAGTGATGGTGGAAGGGGACACGTTGGGTGAAACAAGTTGCTTCTAAACACAAGCTCCAATCAAACATGTGGAGGCGCCTTCGTCTACGATACACCTCTGAACAATGGTGTTTATTATGAAAATTGGTATTTGAAATGAAATAGACGAAGGGAAGGGGGAATGTTCCATTTTTTCAATGTCAAAGATGAGCATACGATCATCAAAAGGATCCATAACACCCAAAGTAGAGAGTAGAGATTTCCATTGGAATGGGCACATCTAGAGGAATTCCAACAATGACATGGAAGCAATAGATTACACCAAGTCATCTACTATGCTATAGGTATCGGTGGATTTAACAAAAGTAACATTTTGATGTAATGGACCTTTGGGGATCTTGGGGATAACCTCTACCTTCGATGGAGGGATATGTAAGGTACCGTTTGATGACGACAGAGGATCGATGGAAGCTGGAGGTTGGGACTCAGTCGTTGACTTAGTATGTGACTTGTCATATTGGCTTGATTAAGTTTGAAGGTTGACTTGTTCGATGTTGGCTTCGTTGAATTCATCATAAGAATCTAATAATCATTGTGACCAGATGATAGGGGTTAGGGAGATACATCACCTTGTGTAGGTTGAGTCCTGAGATATTCTCAGTGAGGAAAAGGATTGGTAAGCACCACTGGTTGGGATGAAGCAGGAGGAGAAGGAGGAGCTATGGGATGTTTTCCTCTAGTACCAACCACTTGAGGTTCCCATGTTGGATGCATATAAGGTAAAAGGGGACATTGATGAGTATAATGGCCATGTACACCATGATAGGCACAAGGTTTGTTCGTATGAAGTTCCTTGTTTTTCTTGGGTTGTCTGCCCTATTTCTGGGTTGTAGGATTAGGTTGGTTTCCCTCAGGTGCACTAGGTGGTGGACCCAGTTACCTCGATTACCTTGAGATTTATGGTTCTAGTTACCTTTCCCCTTATTATGTTTCTTGGGCTTGGGAGGATTTTTTGCACTATGCTTTGAATACACTTGACCTTATGGGGGAGGTTGTTGTTGTGGTAGAGGTGGAGAAGGCATGGGGGGTTGGGGCACTGGTGTCGGTGGGGTTGGAACATTGGGTGGTACATACAGATAGTAAGGAGATGGGGAAAAATTAGGATAGATAGGTGGAGCAAAAACTAGCCTTGACATCTACTGATGTGGATGGGGATATGCATATGACATGTTGGATCTTGGATATGCGTTACCATGTGAAATATTGGTGGAGAGATAGGTTGAAGAGGAACTATTTTCCCCTAGGGTTTGTCATAACTCATCGGAGGTGGAGCATATGGTTGAAGTTGAGGGTATGAAATGTATCCAATGATACTATCAGCAACATGATATGCTCCCAGTACATTAGCATCACTAGGCCGAGGAAAATTGATGATGATAATATGAACATATCCTGACTGGGTGTAGATCTGGTCAAATTTCAAGGCTACCTGGAGTGCATCTTCCTAAGATTGGGAGAAGTGATAACCAACATATTTAGCGATGGGGGCCAAAATAAATCTACGGAAATAATCCATATACACGTGATCTTAAAATTCAAGAGATTTACATATGCTCCTCCTTCTATGCCATTCCTAAACATGGTCAAATAGACAAGTGGAAAAATTTTGATGAAAAGAAGTCAATAGTTCAGTACCAGTGTCATAACAGAGAGGTAACTGGAAATATGCTAGAAAATATTTGGAAATAGTTGCAAAATTAGAATGAGTGGCTATGGATTGATCGACATACCACTTAGTAGCCACTCTAGTAAGTGTGAATTGGAAAAGGTGAGGACAGATGGAGTCTTCAGTGATAGAATTGGATGAACACCACATATGGAATAAAACATGGTTTGTGGGATCTTCTTTAGGATTACCTTCGAACTTGGGGATGTTGGAAGGAAGATTGGTAGGAATGGATGACCAATTAGAGTCATGGAGAAGAGGGTTGTTGATGAATTGGATGATATTAGGGAGACTCAAACCAACCATAAAAGGAAGCAATGCAGTGGGAGTGACTATACCGATGGAGGTTCCACTCGTGGGGTTACCCTGGTTAGTACCTGGGTTACCACCTTGGTTTCTCACACCCGCATTGGTGCCTGACATGGTGATGGTATGAGGTTCAGAAGACATGGAATCAAAGGAAGAATGGGAAGAATCGGTAGAACTAGAGTCAGAATGAGGACTCAATGAAGGACTCGGAGGATGAACTCGAACATGATGGCAAGGAGTAATATGTACTAATGGAAACTGAGGGCGAAGGCCTTGAATTCTTCATGAAAATTCCTAGGGGGTGCAATGAAGTTAAGAAAATAATGACTCTATGGACTAAAGGGTGATGATAGGAGAAAAAGAGCAACAAACAACAAGTAAACACCTTATGTAATGGTGCCAAGTGCAAACTAACTATATTAATGATGATGCTCTAATACAAGCAAGCACGTACTATCAAAGAAAAATACCTTTAGCCTATAGGTGGTCTAAATCCTCAAAAGATCCTAAATCTATTATTTTAGATGGCCTTCCAAAGAACTCCTTACTTGACAAAATCTCATCCCCACAAGTAGAGTTGTCCAGAGGTAGGTAGGGTAGAGAACCGACTGCTTCCCACAACCAGTCCTATAGGGAATTTTCATAAGATTGGTCACTATGATTACCTTCATCCCATGGAGGTGGTTGAGTCTAGAGATTCTTGGTGATTAGTCACCACAGAAGATTCACTACCATAGGTTGGGTATTCCCGAGGTGAATTTCTTGCACAGTGACCTAGACTAACACCCTCTCAATCTAGTTTCTAACGCACTCCGTCTTTAGACCGTGGGATGGTGAAGGATTTTAAGCTCCCTAATATGTCAACTTCTATGTATCAATGTAAGCAATGAATGGGTGTTATTGGAATCCTATCCCACTGATCCTACACCTAAGCTACACAAATTGTTTGGCCCTACTGCCCAAGTGGGCTTAATATATCTATGTTAAATTATTAAGGTGTAGTGTTTCAAGTCTTGGCTTGGTGGGGTTAACCAAGATCACATTCGCTTAGGGTGGGAGTGTGTCAAAATGATGTGTCAAGTGGATGATTTAATTGAGCATGTTTTATGATACCATGTGCTGCTAAAAATAATGTGTTGAAATATTTCAAATAATGTTGAAAAGGACTGAAAAATAAACATCAAATCAAGAACATGAAACCAAACCCAGAAAGGCTATAAAGAAGCTAAGAAGGAGAAGGAAAAAAAGCTACTCAAAGACACATAAAAAGGCCTAAAATATCTAGTTTCAAAGGGATTGAGATCGAGAGGCACTAATCTATTATAAATGGTGCAAACAAACAACAAAAATAAGAGGTCACAAATGCTGTAAAGGATAGGTATGAAGCTCTGAAACCTAGGATGCTCAAGGGGATCCTAAGGGGGAATGAAAGACCAAAACTCTAAAGATGGAGAAGTTGAAATGAACCTATACAAAATTTTTGTAAAGTAATGGATCAGACTCTGAAAAGTAGTGGCTGAAAATGTTGAAACCCTAGACTCCTCACCTAGGGAATCTCTTCCTAAAAATGTGTAGGTTTACTCTAAACCCTAGGGGGGGTTTTTCCATCCTCAAATATAAAAAATAAGATAATATAGGCCTAAAGGATACTGAAACAGAGATAATAAACCCTTCTCAATCCACAAACAACACTTTTAGCAAGTTTGAAATTTTTTTAAAAAATTCTCAAAAAAATCCAAAATGAAACTAACCTGGAAACAATGGAAAATATAAATATGTGGCCAAAAAGTGATCTTTGGAATGCATATTTGGGCCTTAAATGTTTTTTTCTCCCTAAACTCTCGGTCAACAGATTTAGCACATATTTTTTCGTCTCCTACTCGGATGGTACTTGTGATGTGTGGAAAGAACTAGAAAACCACCAGATTTCGAAAATTTTACAAAAAAGGAAAGAAAACTATAAATAGAAATTGAGAGGCTATAAATAGTTGTAGAAAACCCTGAAATTTACTTAAACTTCAGTCACCCAATAACTGAATTACTACACTAGTGGAGTCGCCATTTTTTGACGACAAATGTAGCTAAAAACCCAGTTGATTCGCCATTTGTTAGTGTGAAATTTCTTGGAGGGTGTACCAAAAACACTTCACTTAAGTCACCAGTGACAAGAGACCCTTACAACAATTTGTCATTTTTTATGCTTCAGATTTGAAATAATAAAACTACAAAAACCTACAATAAAAATATATATGTGATCCAAAATAGAAAAAAACAATAATAATCTAATGGAATAACCCAATATGGAAAGACTTTTAAATGAATAATAATCTTTATTGATAACACCTAGTGAAGGAGATTTACAAAAGCGTCTGCAAATCCTATGTTGGGTCCCTATAATACTAGTGATTACCCCATTACTATTGTAGTTATACCCCTTATTAATATTGTTGTGCCCCTATTGCCCCCATATTGTTATCACTGTGCCCCATAGAATCCCTCTATTGTTTTTTTTTTTCCTCGATAAAGACTAATTCTATTAAGTAAAATATAGTACAATCAGGAGAAGCAAGAGACCGGCAGACCGGAAATGATGGATCCATCAACCTCGGTCCCGGAGGAAAGATTCAAACTCATAGCTACAACAGATGACTTGAGATCACAGACTGACTAACTGACTTTTACCCCATAGGGGCAAAAACTACAACACATTGTTTTTTCCCTTTCTTTTTGTTGACTTTTGTCCAGCCATCATGGGGAGAGTGAGCTAAGACAACTTGAAGACTGGAATTCTCTATCATCGGGAATTCCTTTTCTGATTCAGAGGAGGTCTCATGGGCGCGTTTCTGGGAGATTACTGTGTCATGGGTGTGCCCCATAGTATCCATGGGCGGATCCATCGGCTGAGGCGCCTGGTCCGGTTCTGAATCGCTTTCCCCATCCTCCGAACTTGGGGAGTTGGAGCTCCCAGCTGGTGGCGGAGGATAGGGAGCCCAACGCTTGGGTTTGGTTTTTGCGAAGATTCCCTTTTTCGATCTTGCTGTCAGCGATGGGCAGGAGTTTTGTAGGTGCCCTGTTAGGTGACAATGACGGCATCGGAAGGCAATGTTTTCGTAATCTAGAAACTGGGTCCAAACAGTGTCATTGATCTTGAGATTGATTTTCTCTGGCAATCCCTTGCTTAAATCTAGCTCCACACAAATTCTAGCATATGTGTAGAGACCTTGCCATTCCCTCTCGCAATCTCCCATTAAAAAGCAACCCAAAGTGTTGCCTATTTGCCTGTATACTTCTGTTCTCCATAGGTGTATTGGGATATTTGGAAGTTTGATCCAGATAGGGGCTTTAGTGATTACTGCAGAATCTGGGACAAAGTCTGGGAACCATGGAGTTAGGAAGAGACCTGCCGAACCCATGAACCAAGAGCCTTCTTCTAATGCCTTTTCGTAGTACTCGAGATTATCGAACAGCACTATAAAATATCCCTTTGCACAGAAGCAAATCTTGCAACGGTGAGTCCAGTTGTCATTGATCCAGTCATAAAGATCCTTTGAGCGTGGCCAAAGCCCATTGAATCTGCAGATGATGGCCCTTTCAGCAAATTTTTGGGTGTCATCTGCCAGGTCAGAGTAGGAGATCTCAACAGAGGGCACCTCCTCCGATTTTTCAACCAAAAAAGGTTTGGGTGGAGCCTGAACCGGTGGAACTGTCTTTTCAGGCTTCTTAGCATGGACTGCATCTTTATATGAAAATGCCTTAGCTGAAGATGACTCTCCAGCAGCTCCTCCGCTCAAACGAAGGGTTAAAATAATGGATGCATCTTTCTTAATGCCGTAAAAAGAAATAGGATGGAGATCCTATAGTTGTTTACCTTCATGGAGAAGCCGTTGAGCTGCAGAGGGGATCCCCAGTTTGATGTTCAGTGTATGCTTGAGATTCTGTACTAGATCTGTCTGGCTTACCCATTGTAGCATAGTTTTGCCTGTAATGAGCTTGATTTGTATCTGGAATGAGGGAGAAAAGTCCGAATGCCTCTTTCCCCTGCAGATCTGTGAAGAGAGGAGGCATACGTGTTGATTGATTTCCATTTCCTGGATTTGCCCCATGGGCAGAAGAGGCGTACAACCAATCGGTGCAAACCCTTCCTTCCCGAAAGCCACGATCCGAGGAGGAGCAGCGAAGGGTTCTGCGTGATCGTCCTTGGCCGCTGCGCCGACATTCTGAAGAGGGCCACATAAGCGCGTTGTGGAAGCAGGGGGCTGAGGCCATGCTACCCCAGAGCTCTCGGCAAAGAGATCTACGTGAGCATCCGTGTCTGTGGTGTCGGCGTATATGGTATGGACATCTTGCGAGTCTGCAGAGAGGAAAAAGACCCTTAACCTGTGCATGAATCTCTCAAAACCATCCGCAGCAGGGGCGTTCAAAGACCCGATGGTGGCTGAGGGCAAGGAGGCGGCTTATCTAGGGTTCATCCTTGGAGCCGTATCAGAGGCTAGTTCCTATTAAACTCATTCAGCTACAATCTAATCTTCAGAATCCCTCTATTGTTATTTTTGTGGCTTTATATTATTATTGTCAGGTCGACTGGATTATATTGTGACTCCTTAGACTCCTATATATAGAAAGGAGGTTTTGTCATTTGTATCATCCAAGAATTGTTCATTTATGTAATGTAAAGGAGGTTGCCCCCTTGAAGAGGCTGAATTCTAAGGCGTTGATCTATCTTTTCTATCTTTTCTTGAGTTGGTTTCATAACATTTGGTATCAGAGCTTTGGATTCTATGGTTTCATTGCTCCAAACAGGTCCTCGTGGCATTTTCATTATAACATTTTTTTTTGCAGTGTTTCATAAGTTTCAAAAAAATCCCATTTGAGAAGAAATCGCGCTGAATCTTGGATCCAAATTTCAGATCTTTTCGCGCTATATTTGCGGAGATATGATCTGAGGAAGTTGGTCTTTTTGCAGACTCCTGAATTACCTTCCAAACAGGTGACATGGGGAAAATCATCATAACTTTCTCTCTGTGCATCGGATCGAAATTTCGTAAGAAGGTATAGAAAGAGGACAAACTTTAGTTTCTTGTATGCATTTTTCAGATCCAAAGGTTGAAACAGTGACTCGTGGCACGTCGTACAAGTTCGCTCTACTGAACTAGTCTATAATCAAGTCACTGTGGGAGATTTCACATAACTCTTCCTTGGAGAATCCAATTTGGGTCAGACTTGTGGGCTACTTCAGGTCACAAATTTAGAACTAGATGATCGGGAAGTACAGAGATACATCAGAGGCAATATCGAGCTCCTACAAAGTGAAGAAAGGTGTGTAGATTTTCTTAAATTTTTGCTTAAGCTTGGTTTGAAAATTTATTTGGAAAGAATTCCAAGGGCATAATAGAGCATTATTATCGGTAACTGATGCCCCGAGGAAATAAAATTCAAACACCTAGTAAGGAACCTAAAAGCTCTAGCATGACTCATGAAGAAGAAGAAGAAATGCTATATGATATATCAAAATTACAAGAACAAGTGCAACAAGTGTCACGTGCACAAAAAGAAACAGAATCTAAGATGGATGGTTTAAAGAAAGGCGTAGAAGCTAAGATGGATGGCATGGAAGCTAAGGTGAATGGAATGGACGCTAAAATTGATGGCATGGATGATAAGATGGAAGAATTGAAGATAAATATGAATAAGTTGCTACAAGAAATGGTCACTAAGGGTGAAAGGGTACTAAAGGAAACTCATGATGAGAACAAAATAAATGTTAATTATGATTCCATAGACTCTAATGTTGGAACGAAGACTCACCATATTCCAAAAATCTATATGAGGAAGTTTGATGGCAGGGATCCCACCACATGGATATTACAGATGGAGCAATTCTTTGATCTCAATAATGTGCAAAACACACAAAAGGTACGTATGGCAACTTTATATTTGGAACCAAATCAGTTTGTATGGTATCAATGGCTTTTCTCTCGTAAACAATTTATCACTTGGGCAATTTTTACAGAAGAATTGATAGCACATTATGAGGATACAAAAAGCAACACTTTTTCTAGCCAATTGATAAGTCTCAAACAAAAGGGTTCAATAATGGAGCACATTGAGGAGTTCCAAAAATTGAACATAAGGGTAAAAGATAATCTAGAGGAGCATAGGATTGATGTGTTCATAGGGTCTTTAAAGGATAATATCCAACATGATGTTCGCCTTTGGCAACCTGATTCATTAGAGAAGGCATTCAGGTTAGAAAGAAAAATGGAAAGCAAAATTATGGCAATCAGGAAGCATACCACTCACAACTATAAAGACAGAAGTGTTGTTGCCCCTAGTCTTCCACAACCTATAAGGTTGACACCACAACAATTGGAAGAAAAAATAGCAAAAGGGCTTTTTTACAGTTGTGATAGAAAATACACTAAAGGTCATAAGTGTGCTGAGAAGAAATTATTCTACATAGACTGTGAAGAGGAAGAAGAAAAGGAGCAAGAAAGGTCAAAAGAAGAGGATATACTCCAGGAACAAAGCTTAGATGAAGAGCAAATAAATCCGACATATCTTGTAATGCATTGGCGGGAATTACCACTCCTCAAACCATCAAGATAGAAGGAAAAATCAAGAAAAAAAAGATAATAGTGTTGATTGATTCAGGAAGCACCCACAATTTTGTTCATTGTAGGGTAGCAAAATAATTGAATTGCTTCCTATATCCAGCACTAGAGTGTCAAGTGATGATTGCAAATGGAGGAACAATAAATTTCTTTGGAAGGTGCCATAATATCAAGCTATCCATGGGAGAATATGTATTGACTAGCCCAATGCTTTCCATTCCAATGGGAAGTGTTGATGTTGTACTAGGAGTCCAATGGCTACAATCCTTGGGTACAATAGCTTTTATTTTTAAATAACTTTTCATCAAATTTTCTACGGAAGGAAAGGAAGTTGAACTAAGGGGTATTGTAGGGAAACCAGGAAAGATAATCAGCTCTAATGGTATGACAAAGCTTCTAAAAAAGGAGCAAACAGGTGTAATTGCACAATTATGTTCGCTAGATGTTTCCACATCGGAATCATCTATTTCTCCAGATCTCTGGAAAGGCCTGGACAATCATTCCAAGGTATTTGAGACTCCCAAAGGTCTCCGACCTATGCGTGATCATGATCATGCTATTCATCTGATTCCAGGAAGTGTTCCTCCAAACATCAGGTCGTACAGATATCCCTATGTCCAAAAGAGTGAAATTGAACGTATGGTTGCAGAAATGCTAGAGGCTGGTATAATTCAACTGAGACAAAGTTCTTTCTCTGGTCCAGTAGTATTGGTGCACAAGAAGGATGGATCATGGTGCATGTGTCCAGATTATAAGGAGCTTAACAAGCTCACTATTAAAGATAAGTTCCCCATTCCTATCATTGATGAATTACTGGATGAATTGCATGGATCAATTTACTTCACCAAGTTGGATCTTCATTCAGGATATCATCAAATTAGAATGAAGATTGAAGACATTCCGAAAACAGAATTTAGAACTCATGAGGGTCATTATGAATTTTTGGTCATGCCTTTTGGCCTTACCAATGCACCTTCAACATTTCAAGGTTTGATGAATTCAATTTTCGAACCATTCCTTAAAAAATTTGTGTTAGTATTTTTTGATGATATACTAATCTACAACAAGTCTTGGAAGGATCATGTTGAACATGTTGACAGGGTGCTACAACTATTGGAGGAGAAACAATTATATGCAAAAGGATCCAAATGTTTCTTTGGAGTCTAAAAGCGAAGAATGATTCTTCTATATCGTTCAAGAATAATTGTGGCTTCTCTTAGTGTCTAATAGTCACAGTGATCAAATGCACTCTTTTCATATTATGAATAAGGTCTTAGGGTCAAATTATTATATTTTCAAAAAAAAATTGACATCTATCCTAGTTGTTAAAAGGTCCCAAAGTCATTTGTCTAGGTATCATTGCTACTCCCTCCACTTCTTTAGGGTCTCCATCACCCATCATGGTTATGTCATCATTCCTTGTCCTAGGTCATCAAAAGAGTTAGCGGGTCACCATATAGGTCATGGTCTAGGATATACATTGGAATGTCATCATTATATCAGTCATCAATATCAAACAAGGGAGTCATGTCATCCATTTTGGTCATCATCATGGTAGTTAGAAATTGGGAAATAAAGTGAATCAAAGAAACATTTCCTTTTGAAGAAATAATGTTGCAATCAAATCAATCAAAAGTCTTTTATCAAAAAGTACACATGATGTCATTCAATCATCAATTCAAAAGTCGAGTTTTTGATTTATAAAGCAGAATTTTAAAACTTCATTATATCCTTACAAAATATCCAAGAGCTCCTCTCTACCATTGTGAGACTTTCCACAACAATCAGAACTCCGAAATTCATCGTCAATTGCTTGTTTCGTCAGTCTGCTGCATTTCTTGCAAAGTTGTTGCGCTTTTTATTTGGAGGTGAAAAGGAGAAAAGAACATGTTCAATATTCATTTCATTGTTTCAAATAATCTACAAACAAGTAATTGGAGCCTTTATAAACCCTTGATCCTGTCAATTTCCTAGAGAAATCCTTTTGTTTCTAAGAATTAACATCCCTAATTACCATCATCAAGTACTTCCCACCATTCCCCACACTCAAACTCACTCATTTATCACTTTTCCTCACAACCCTAGTTAGTTGTTGCGCTTCTGGCCTAGGACTATGTTTTCCATTTTTCACCCCTGTTTCCTCATTCAATTTGACAAATTCCACTTCCATTGCCTTCCTCACACATATACATACCCTCCATAATTTCCTTAGAATTATCCTATTCCCCTTCCCCTTCACTCCCTCTCCTAAAGTTGCTACGCTTTCAACCTTGTTTTGTAGCTCGAATTCCTTGCTCCTTTTTGGTTGAAATTAGGATTTTCTGTCAAAAGTGAAGAAAGAAAATGGTGAAGACCAGTGAAAGAAGGACTTATAATGGGGGAGAGATATAAATATATAAGCCAACTCATATGATAGTCGTCATTACATCAGAATTTGTTAGAAATTCATTTGGGCAAGCGAGTTGCCTTGGTTTTTGTCAGAAAGTGCAAGAGGTGGGCTATCATTGTGATATAAAAAGCCTCTTTGCCACTAGTTTCAAGAAGAAAAATGAGACTATAGGAGTGGTGAACTTTCCAGAGTCAGTAGAGGTCATAGCTTCAACAACTAATATCCCTAATCAAGGTGAGATTTGGTTCAAGGGAATCGATTTGGACCTAGATCACTACAAGATGTTTTTGAAACCATAGTACAAGGCGACTCCTCATATTTTTCCTAGCAGGTAATTGTTGGACAAGTACAAACCTTTGATGAATATTATCATGAAGTATTTCACTTGTGAAGATGATTTTAGTAGTCTATATCAATATCACATCAGGTTATTGATGCATTTCACTTCCATTGAGCACCTAAAACTACCTAACTATTTGTTTACAATTTTGGTGAAAATGACTTAGAAGGTGCAATATAAAGGAAGAGATCATCATGCAAGCCTCTTTCATCATGCTCTAGTCAAATTAATAGTCCTCCACCATCTATCACAAATCAACATGTCATGGGAAGCTTTCTTGGAGGCAACTTCTCTCTTACCTGTCTCCAACAAGTCAAAGAGTCCAAGAACTCCTTCATCATCATCCAGACCACAAGGAGTTGAATCATCAAGTAGGCCATCAGTGACAACAACCTAGCCAAGGGAAGATATTTCAAAGACATACAATAGAGGTAAGAGGTTGGTTCTTTCTCCTGAGCTACAAACAGAGATGCCTAGAACTAAACCTTGAACTAGATTTCCAGCAAAAAGAATACCTAGGTAGGTTGTTACTAAAGAAGTGCAGATGGAAGCCATGAGAGAGGAATCACCTAGAGATAGAGATGATTCACCCTTACAACATCATGAATAGGTGCCTTCTAAAATAGAGATGACTGACCATGGAGATAAGGTAGTAGAAGGCATAATCAAGGAGAAAGATGCACATGTTAGGGAGCTAAAAGATGACCTTGACAAAGTGAATTTCATGGTGGATTTCTTGCAGCAAGAGAATAGAAAATTGAAAATGAGCCTAATGCAGAAGAGCAAGTCACAAGAATACCCTTCATCATCAATCCAGGAAGGTGTGTGAACAACAAAGGATAAATTTAAGCCCATCATTAATGCAGAGAAGCTAGAGGATAAGAACATTCAGGAACAACCTAGGAGGCCCACAACCAGAGCAATGGAAAGAAAAGAAAAGCATGTAAAAGAGCCATCTCTTCTTCAAGCCCAAAATACCATAGACGACACCATATTTTCTAAACTTGAGAAGGACAAGGAATATTGGCTTGAGAGAGTAAATCAGAATTTGGAGAAGTTGTTGAAAAAGGAAAATAGGGATATCACTATGCAAAGAAATATGGCAAGGAACTACTATGTAAGAAACATGGTTTGTAATGTTAGGGTTAAAAACATGAATATGAAGCTCAAGAAAACCCTAAGGAAAGTCAAGAAGAGGAATAACCTTGACCTCTTAGCAAAAGAATTATTGGTATCCTAAATGCAGAACAAAGAGCAAAGGAAAGGAGGAAAAATTTTTAAATTTAAAAGTTTTTTATGCACATGAAAATAGTATCCCACAAAAACACAATGAGTAGGAGGTCCAAATACATATTTTCAAGCATATGAAAACAACTTAAGGCATAAGGATGTCAAAAAAATACCTTAGGATGCATGAAGAGTCATATATTTTCATAAAATGACCAAATAGTGCTTATTTTTCACCTTTTTGGCACTTTTTCAGGGCACTTGCTGTGCTTTTGGATAGTCTGACTTCAAGTCAATTTTTAAGGTTTTGAAATCAGTTTTTTTAGGTCTTAGTGACTTTATTGTGTAGAGGAAATCTTCAAATTTCCATACATACCTTTTGCAGCAAAAAAAAACATCTAGGAAGGCCTCCAAATCATCCTCCAAGGTTTTGTCACGCTTCTACTGGACTTGTTGCACTTCTGTGAATTTGATTGTTTTATTGCTTGTAAAGGTGAAAGGTCAAGTTGCATTGGTTTAAATGGTTACCTTATGATTTCATCTAATGTAAATGAGTCTGTTAGTGGTTACTAGAGTAAAAATCTTGTAATTAAATGCTTTGAAAACAAACTCAAACAATTAGTTTTAATAGGGAAGGTGGTTTCTAACTCCTGTAGCATTTGGCAGTGGTTCGACAGGATAATGAAATCAGTTCCTATGAAGCAAGATTCGACCCCTTAGAGGGAAAATCTTGTTTTTTCATTGATATGTAATTAGAATCAAGTCAAAGAGGAGGTTGGATACTTGAAGCTCATACTTTTGAACTAGTGTACTTAATATTGGCAGAAATAATATACATTTGCAACTATTTTTATGGGATTCATGTGTTGTGGTCAGTGACACTGTTTTTCTCCAGTTTTTCTTATGCATATGATTATTAGATACTTTCAGTAGCTATTCATATTTCTTCTTATGCTTTATCTCTTGAGTGTTAAACAAAAATCATTATCTCATTGCTCTATTTTGTTTGAGACTAGCATTTAAATGTTTTCATTCCAGATAAGTGAATTCATACATATGATTACTTATTCTCTTTCATATGACTTCCTCATTACCATCCTACAATGACAAACCATTTGTGTCACTGATTACACCTACCTTGCCTGATTCTATGTCTACAACTGATCTTTTGACCTACTTGGCCTAGTTCCTAGACCCTGTGCTTCTTATCCAGTAAACACTAAAATAAACCCTACTGAGATGATAACTAGCCTAAAAACCTAGTACTCTCTAGTGACTTCCGTTGGTTGTGAGAATTGATATAGAGAGAGCCCTCTCTGATTTGGCAGGGCTAGCTTCCAAGTACAAAGTTGGTATGAGGTTACCTCTTTGGTTTCCTTTCTCATCCTTGCAAAAACTAAGGAGTGCTACTAACTTTAACAACAACAAGTATAACTATAGAAGAAGAAGAGATTCCCTTGTTGATCGAGAATAATTCCATCATCCTCAAAAGAGATCAAGGAATTGAAGGTATGGAAATAATGCAGTTGCTACTCAATATGAATATTTTCTTATCTATGATCTTTCTAGTTCCTTTCTTCTAGATTCATTTGATAGATGCTTGGTAGATAATGGGGCCTCTAGACACTTCACTAGTTATTGTGAAGTCATCTCAAACCTGATTGAGAGGGAGACACATTTGAAAATCATTCTTGGATACAATTCTATTTACTTTGTGAAGGCATTTTGTTATATTTTGTTTCATTTGAACTATGATGAAATCATACATCTACAAGATGTTATGTACATATCGAGATTGAAGAATAACCTTGTATTTATATCTGCCTTGTAATAAAAAGGGATGAAAGTTTCCTACATTTGAGGAAAGGTACTCAATTAGTCTATGGAATCTCGCATGAGGGATGCATTCACTTTGGGATCAATGATTTAAGGGCTCTATAGAGTCAATGGAAGACTAATCCGAGCATTGGTTCATGATAATAATCATCAAAGTGAGATATGGCACCAAAGATTTCCTCATCTTCACTATGAATCTCTTCCTAAGGTAAGAAGGATGGTTTCTAGAATGCCTAAGGTTAAAACTAATCATGATGGAGTTTGTTCATGATGTGAAAGTGGAAATAAGATGAAGGGAACATTCCCTTCTAGCAGGAGTAGGACTAGTGGTATTCTACAACTCACACATTCTGATATATATGGACCCATGTTGGTGAAATATCTTGGTGGCTACCTACACTATATAATATTTGTCGATCACTTCTCACGGAGGTCATACATATTCTTCTTGAAGCACAAGGTTGAGGAGTTTGATACATTCAAGGATTTCAAGGCACTAATAGAGAATTAAACATGGAAGATAATCAAAGTCTTCAGGTTTGATAATGGTGAAGAATTCACTTCAAATGAGTTCATTGATTTTTGTAAGAAACTTGCAATCAAGAAGGAGACTATTATACCTTAAAACCTTGAGAAAAATAGAGTAGCCGAAAGAAAGAATGGGACAATCATGGAAGTTGCTCGAGCTATGTTGCACGATTAAAAGTTTCCAAAGTTTTTGTGGAGTGAAGCTACAAATAAAACATTCTATGTTCAAAATAGAGCTACTCATAATGCCTTGGGTGATAGGACTCCTGAAGAAGTTTTCACAAGTATCAAGATTAATGTTGGAAATTTGAGGATCTTTAGTTGTCTTGTATATTTTCATGTTCCAAAGGACAACAAGAACAAGTTGGAAGCTACTGGAAGGAAAGGTGTGCTTGTTGGTTATTGTGAAAATTCTAATTCCTATAGAATATATGTTCCTAGTCAAAAGAATATAGATCAGAAAGGATGTGGCATCTGATGAGGATGATTCCCTTGGGAAAATAAGGGAAACTCCTCCTCCTCCTCTTAATGTTGAGAAGAAGGATGATGACATGGGTCTACTAGAAGGTCCTTCTATGCATGAACCCCAAAATAATATTGTTGATGATCCCTTAGAACTCATGGATCCCTTGGATCCCCCTCCCTATGATCCTCTTCCTAGGAATAGAGCAATATGTCTTCCTAACACCTTACAAGACGCTAAAATACATGTTGTTGCTAGAGGAACCTTTAGAGAAATTAAGAAGCCATTTCAATCTCATGGTTATTTTGTGGTTAATAGCAACATCATACAAGTTGAACCACACAAATTTGAAGAAGTAATGAAAGAGCAGGTATGGAAGGATGTTATGATAGAAGAATATGAATCTATAATGAAGAATTATGTGTGGGAAGTAGTTATGAGGCCCAAAGGAAAGTTTGTTGTGACTTCTAAATGGTTGTACAAGATTAAGCATGATGCAGATGGAATTATTGATAAATACAAGGCGAGGTTTGTGGCCAGAGGTTTCTCCCAAAAAGAGGGAGAATACTATGATGACATTTTTGCACCGATTTGCCACTATAATATTAATCAATCTATTGTGGCTCTTGATGCTAGCAAGGGATGGACACTTCACCATATGGATGTGAAGAATACATTTATACATGGCATATTATAAGAAGAAGTATATGTTGAGAAACCACAAGGCTTTGATCTACATGACAGGAAGATTCATGTATGTAGGCTAAAGAAGGCACTCTATGGATTGATGTAAGACGCTACGGCTTAATATGCTTGCATTGGTAGCTACTTAATATAGATTGGATTTACAAGAAGCAGTGCTGACCCAAACCTCTATTTCAAATTTTTCCAAGGTATGCCCCTTATTTTGTTTTTATATGTTAATGACTTATTTTTAACAAGTGGATAGCATTTTATTATCAAGTGTAAGAGAGAGATGGTTGCTGAATTTAACATGAAATATATTGGCTCGATGCACTACTTCCTGGGCTTAGAGGTGTGGAAAAGACCTGTGAGAATTTCCTTTCATAAGGAAAATATGTTGTACAACTTTAGAGAGATTTGGTATGGTGGAATGTAATTCTATGGCCACACTAATGGATATCAAATTCAAGAATATATGCAAAGAATATGTAGGACCTGACTTGGAAAATCCTCGCAAGTATTGACAATTGATTGGGACACTAATGTTCCTTATGAACACTCGACCATACATATGTTTTGCTATCAACACCTTAAGTCAATTCATGACTTAGCCTCTCCATGCAAGTTGGGTTGCTTCCAAGCATGTGTTGAGATTGCATGGGATGATCAATCTTGGACTGAGATATATTATTGGAGATGTGAGATTCCATGGATACACTAATGCTAAATGGGATAGAAATATTGTTGACAAGAAGAGAAATTTAGGATGTTTTTTTAACTTGGAATCTGCCATGATATCTTGGATGTGAAAGAATTAGAAGTTTTTTTTGCTTAGTACAACCGAAGATGAATACATTACTACTAGCATGGCTAGTTGTGAGGTAGTATGGTTGAGGAAGCTCTTCAAAGAGATATTTGAGCAAGTTTTGGATATGAAAATGATATATTGTGACAACAAGAGTGGGATTTGAGTTTCAAAGAGTCCTATGTTACATGATAGGTCTAAGCACACTAATATTAAATATCACTATATCTAGTATATGGTGTAGAGACGAGTTGTAAGACTCCATCACATTTTGACTAACAAGCATATAGTAGATATTATTATTAAGGCTTTTTTGAAAGGGAAGTTCTTGGTCTTCAGAGAGTAACTTGGATTGATGGATGTGTCCCTCTTGGAAAAGGGTCATGATTGATCGAGAACACTGAGTTATGCTCTTCTCCCCTATTTTATCTCCCAATGAGAGAATTAAGTCATAGAGATCCTAGGGTTGAGGGAAATATATATAATAGGTATGTTGGATCCTTACTGATTGTGGAAAATTGTATCTCTCCTATTTTCAATGTAGGATGTGTGTAATCCTTCTCATTTATGGTGTATTGTATCTCTCCCTATCACATCCTGGATATGATAGAGTATATCCAAGTATGCATCCTACCCCCAAGCTTGGCTTGTAGGTATTTTCACCCATTTAGCTAATGGGTGAGGATACCTTTTCGTGTCTAATCCTTACCGTTTATGATAAATGGTATCTCTCCCAAGTGATGGTATGTTGGTGTTCTACCACTTGAATCTTGAGGGTCATGATGGGAAGATCAACAAAAGATAGGTGTGTGTGATCCTTACCCTTTTGTGGTAAGTTGTATCTCTCCTATTGTCATTGGACATAAGGTGTTAGATTTTTCTCCCTTATGATGATTTTTCTTCTTTGGACTCGAGAATGTTCAATAGACGAGCAGAGTTGAGTAGAGATAAGATGAGATGAGACATAATATGTTACAGGGATGATGATGATAGGAAATTTTAGATGAGATTTACAACACAGTCATAAATTCTTCCCTAGATGAGAGGGGGTGTTGAAATTTGGTAGCTCAAGGAGAAATACCCTACATTGGGAAGCCTTCCTCATCCGAAGAAGAAACTACTAGCCCTTGGAAGAATTAAATTTTCCCAAGGAAAAATATTATTCTTAATGTGAAACCCACTACTGCACAAAATTACAAGTCGGTATGGGCAAGGAAAATCCACCTATTCAACCATATATAAATAGATCACATGTCACATCACTTGGAGGCATCATCAACACATCACATATTTTCTTGATTGGTTCATACACTTATGAAAATTGCAAGTTCAAGCTCACACGTGCAAAGAGAAGAGAGAGAGAATCTCTTGATTATGTTGACTTTCTGTTCTTAGGCCTTTGACTAGTGCTTACCTTTGGAGTTTTTGGCATGGTTTGACTTGTTTTGACTTGAGATTTTGGATATGTTTTAGAGGCCAAATTCAGGAGAAAGGATGATGAATTTTCTAGGTACTTTGACCACTTTTTACTGCAGACCTGATGGTACCCTTTTAGTACAAGGTTGACTTTGACATTTACCAATTTCAAAGGCATATTTTTGGATTGTTTTGAATGATTTTCACTGAGCTAAAGAGGCAAAGTTTTCTGCTACCTTGACCGAAATTTTCTTGGATAGTTGAAACTGTTAGGATGGAAGCTGGCATGATGTGTGTTGGAATTTATGTCAAACAAGGCAACACTAATGTTAAATTGGCAAGTATAGCAGATGCATGGTGTGTTCACCTCAGGGGGAGTCCTATGGTTGCTACAATCTTAAGTAGAGTGTTAATTTTCAGATTGTTCTATTCTATTTAAATTACTTTATCCCAATTCAATTCTTTAATTATAAACATTTTCAATAACAATTAATGTTTCCAATCATCAACACATCAAGAAGAGACACCTGGTTTGGACAAAGACTAGGGAAAAACACCACGAAGGGGGAAAACCCTTTGAAATTAATCTTCTATTAGATTGTCATAAAATATTGAACAGAGAGTACAATGGTTCGAATACAATATCATCCAAAAAAATTACCCCAACAACATTCAAAAATACTGTCAGCTACGGTCAAACTTCAAATTTTAGCCCTACTTTCCAGTCGTAGAGAGGAAGAGGTATGCATGCCACTATGAACTTCTAGTCACTACCTTGAGTCTACAAGCCTGCTATTATAGTTGAAAATTTCCTTTTGACAAACCTACAACTATGAGCCAAAAACCTAGAAATATGTGTGAGCTTTGGACCTTGTAATCTCGGATTTGTGCTAAATAATTTCCTTGACCTGACCTCAGAGCTATGAAAACCAATCAATTAAGAAGAGAATAAGAGGATGCTTGGTGATGGTTGAAGTCACTTGTATTTATAGGCTCCCAACGGTGTCCAATTTTCTATCACAAGGTTGACCTGTCTAAATGTGCATATGTGGGCTTTTCTTCATAAGTACACTTTCCCTTAACCAAATTGAGTGCTTCAATAGTAAAAATTGGTTCTCTCAAAAAGAGGAATCTAGTCCCATGATTGGAATTTTTCACTAAGCTTCCAAATTAACACTCACTCTCAGCTAGGGAGAAATTCTAATAGCATCATGTAATAATCATGTATATCCTATCATCATATCATGTCCCATCTCTACTCAACTCTAACTGCTAAAAAATTCTCGAATATAAAGAAGAAGAATCATCGAGGAGCATAGATACCACCCTCTATAGTGTCAAAGAACACATCTCAATATGAAACAATATCATGGATCACATCTCAACCTAAAACTACATTAGGGAACACATCTCAACATAGAATCTTATGCAGGAGCTAAACATCTTCAACCCCATATCAAGCAATAGGTGATATAGGGGAGCACATATAAACCCATCCAGTTTACTACTAATCTTCCCAACAATGACCCTTAAGAGTGATGTGGTAGAGCACTTGCATCATAATTCGAGCTTGGGTGAGATACCCGTCTTACCAAAGATAAGGATCACACACCCCCAAGCTTCCTCAACTTGTTGGCAAGGCGGGGAGGGACAATACGAACAATCCCAACTTGTGGGTATGATGCCATCTTGTGTATACTCTACAAAGACCAATATACAGGGAGATACCCAACTTGTTAAAATATTCGAGGATCACACACACCCTATGGGTGATAAGTAGGGGTGATGCCCTATTGTCTAGAAATCCTTCAACCCTAGGAGCCCTCTATTTCAATTCCACAGCGTGGGAGATCAATCAGGGGGGAAGAGTTGGCTTAGTGTGCTCGATCAATGATACCCCTTATCAAGAGGGGTCACATTTTCCAGTTCAAGATTCTCTCTGAAGATCAATAAGTTCCATTTCAATAAATCCTTGGTGAGAATATTTTTAATCTACTCATCTATTGCTATATGATGGAGTCTAATGACTCCTTTTTGCACCATGTCTCAAATTTAATAATATCGAATCTCTATGTGCTTGGACTTGTCATGAAATATGGGATTCTATACCAGATGGATCCCACTCTTGTTGTCACAATATATCATTGTAGTGTCTAAGACCTACTAAAATAGCTCTCCAAATAGATTCTCAAACAAACTGCTTTGCAACTCTCCATGCTAGCAAAAATTTATTTTTCCTTGGCGGTACTCATTGATATGGACTTCTACTTCCTTCTCATTGAAGATATGATGGTAGATCCAAGGATAAAACAACATCCATAAGTACTCTTCCTGTCAACAATGTTTCCTTCCAAGTCAACATTAGTATATCCATGGAGTGAAACATCTCTGACAGAATATCTCAAACCAAGGGTGTTATGGTAATAATACACCCTAGGGTATGGGTTGACCACCCCAACAGAGCAAATGGAATACACTAACAAGAAGGAAACAAACAAGAAGCCTAAATACTTGAACTACTAAACTAGGAAGAAGAAGTATTACCCAAAGGTCCTATGTTTATGGTCATTCCCATAGGATCCAAACCCTCTGCTTTCTCTAATGCTTCAAAACCTACAAGTTATTCAAGAAAAACACATATACGAGTAGTATTTCAAAGCATGTTCATGATATAGATGTTAGATCATATAAGCATATAAGTCTAAAACATGAAATTATACATAAGTTATATTAAAACATGAATTAAAGCAACAAGATCATAACATCAGGAACAAGAAAAAGCTTCTTTATTGATGAATGCAAAAGAATGTGGAAGAATACAACATGATTTGTCCACAGCTCCAAGCAAAACCGTCCTTTGGATCCATCTAGCCCAAGCCTCAACAATCGTCTTTCAAATGCATACCAATGGATGCCATATAAAGGAGATGGACATCACAATGAGGAATCAAGGGTTTCCTATAGCTGGGAGTGCAAGAGGCATAGGGATAAATTAGACTTGATCGGGGACTAATTGGATATAATATCAATATCCTATCTTTCTCTCCCATTAGGCCTTCCCCATGAGGTGTATTTATATCACCTCAAAACTATTTTATTCAGTTGGGATACATTTAGGCCACGAGATCCTGTAGGTAGGCTTCCGATGTAATTTGTAAACCCCGCCCAAAAAATGGGGACTTTATTATTTTTCATGTTTTAAATCATATGCGCAGGTTGGGTATAACTGAACCCATGTGTGCGCACTTTTTTTGAAGGGCATAGTCGCATATGGAATTTAAAATAATGTTTTATAATAATTGGACCAAGTCTGAAGGGAAAGGGTTGCTCAAGGCCATGACTTAGAGCATCAAGTATACAAAGGTGGTAAATGATGCTCTAATAGATGGCCCATAATATATGAGGTTAGAAGGGGTACATGATGGCTGAAATGTATTAAGTGTATAGAAAGAATCATGTGAGGACTTGGGAGTAGATCGCCAGATTCCAGCCTACCAAACGAGTGGAAGATATAAGAAAGAAATCTCATGTCTAAGGTGGGCATACCCATGCTCAGAGATAGTAAATCAAGTCTGCATGTCAAGTGTAGAGTGGATCAAATGTGTATACAAGTACAAAGGAAACTGAGAAATACATAGTGGATCATCTAATCATAGCCAAAAAAGTACATATCAAGGCCATGTCACAATATCACATATAAAAGAACTGATCAATGATGCTAAAGTAGATATCTGATCACTGAAGTCACATAACTGATCGTCAAAGTACCAAGTCAAAAAGTGGAATAATGGTACTGCATGCAACTTAGGTGCCAACATATAAGATGTTGATGTGACAAACTGAAACATATAAGGTGGATGGTGTCACTGGCAGCAAACTAGAGGGATTGACAAGTGAACCAAAAAATGTTGATGCAACTCGAGATCTTCACCGACTGCCATGGTACATTTCTACACTATGGAAACAAATGAGCTGAAGTCGGCCATGTGAGAAATAATTTGATTACCAGCCATTGATGTATACCATTAACAAACGCGAGACAACTCATCGATAATGTTGATGAGAGTCAAGGTACCTCAGTACAATCTAACAAGTGCGAATAAATGAGTTGATGTCGAACACTCGAGAGAACCTATCAATCATGATGCATTGATGTATTCTCATTGTCAATAGCAAAGGCATTTTCCACTAATGATTGAAAACCCTAAGGTAATATAAAAAGGATTCTAGATCTTATTCCCACAAAAATGAGTTGGAGTCGATGGGAAAAGATTTGTTGGAAGGTAAACATTAAGGAATCCTACATCAATCGAGCACGAGTGTAACTCGCAGGCCAATAATGTGGAAGTAATCAGATGAAGAAATATGAAGTAACCATACCAAAGCACGTTTTTGGTGTACATAAGATGAGGCTAGTGCATGATAAAAACCCTATAAGCCAACCAATAATTAAAGCTGACACAGAGACGAGGAATCCACCAATAGGGTCAAATGGAAAAAAATGTACTGCATGAATCCCAATGTGTGATAATGTAAGCTTACATCGAACACAAGGGAAACCACTCAGTCAAAGACCCATAATACTGATCGATGTCGAGCAGAAGGTCACCTATCAAAGATGTAAATAGGGCCAGGGTGCGGCTCTAGGCCTACTCTCAGAGCAATGTGTCGAATTTGATAAGAGCATGCCCGCTAGCAAGAATTAAATAGAGACCTTCTCAAACCAGCATGCGAAAAGGACCAAATAGCTAATGTGTTATTGAACATAACTCTGATAGACCAGGTATGCCCAACTGAATATGGGTCAAGTGACATCGCAGAGAGGTCGACTCAGGTTTACTTCCCTTGAAAAAAAACACGACTCAAATGTGACTGTATGGAAGCATATGATAACTTTGTATAAGCTTGTCATGTAGAAGGCATAAACAAACTCTCCATATGAATGGAAGAGATAACCAACCAGAGGATTAATGACTCAATAGCAATGTTATGACTCTCCTAAGTCAAACTAAAGACCATCCCGATGGAGGAAAAACTCGTTTTGAGTGCTTTGTTCAAGGGAGACACAACTGAATCTTACTGCCATCAATTATGGAAGTAAAGTCCCATTCCCGCTCTTTTTGGAATATAGTATTCTTTATCTTTTTCATATTTGCAAAGCCTAAGAAAAGAATAAAAGAATGCATACGGAAGAGTGGAAAGAACGAGTGTCCAAATACAGATGCGCTAGTTCTTGGGAGGGGAACCTTTCTATGCTCAATGCAAGGTGACAAAACTAATCAATAACACTCAAAGGAATGTTCTTTCCATGGGAAAAAGGTGTCAAGTTGTAGAGGCTAAGTGATTGCAAGGTTTATTTTGCAAAAAGATATGGTAAAAAATTGGCTCATACACGAGTCCAATTGAAGCCGACTTAAGGCAAAAAGGTACAAATAGTCAACATGCAATGCAATAGTACAACTCAACATATGGGAGCCTTTATGGTATAAAGCCAGAAAGTCAGTGAAGAAGAAGGAGAATGAAGCTTTGTCACAAAAAGTCATGGCGGGACTAAAGAGGACTCCCTAGCCTACTCAATCTTTGTAGAATGTTCAACATATGTTAACGAGGATCTAACTAGGAAGCCCATGTAAAGGAAGTCTCTACCATCATGTCATGATTTTATATGTCGACAAGTGAAAATGGCTTTAAGAATCATAACACAATGGGGTCGACCTTAAGGCAACATATCGCAGTATGGAAGCTAGAATGCATAATGCAATGGAAAAGTGATCTTCCCTAACATATATGCCAGTGATGAAAAATGATACTTGCCATGATGGGTTAGAAGTCCTCGAATCAAAGCAATAGAAAAAATATCAAAGTCTTCAATTTAACTTGAAAGACGACCTATCCCAGCACTCAAAGCCAAAAGGTCACAAAGTTTATAAAATTATTAAAAAAAAAGCATAAACTTTGTAAACGTGGGTTTTCAATTTTTTTTAAACTACAAGTTATAAATAGACCTTTTGGCTCAACAAAACTCATTTGTGTTTTTTACAATTGAGAAAAGGAGCTATGGAGTAAAGACTAGCAACCACAATCCACCCTATTTCTTGGCACAAACAATTACTAAATGTCTAGGTATTCCTCAAATTTGATCTTTCAATGAATTTATGTACATTTCAAGCATTTTTTCAAGAATTTTACCATAGGGATCTTGTTTCTAGATTTTTACTCTATGCGTAGGTGGGTCGGGCATATCAAATTTGCATGTGAGTAAGCCCTATATGAGACTGTGTATGAATTGAACCCGCGTGTGTGCAGTGAAAAATTTCAAATTATGAATTTTAGTGGATAAAAATTCTTGAATTGCATGATGACTATCACATGGAAAGAAAGAGAGCATAGTATAGTCACTAGATTCATTGAGAGGGTGTGGATTATTGATTTTTTTCAAAATGCCTAATATGAAAACCAACAAAAGGTTGTTGGAGATGCTTATGAATTATTGGGATCCAAAAGAGGATTATCTTATGGTTGATCAAATTCCCTTATGAATTGAAGTAGAGGATATCTACTTCATCACTTGACTTTCCCAAAGAGGAGAGCTAATTAACTTGCAAGGGAAGGCCCAAGGAAGCCTCAACTTAGATGATTATATTCACATATATTTCCCCCGAAATAATGAGAAGGTAGGGACACGGATCCCAATAAATAATGTGGAAAGTATGCCCCTCAAAATTCTCCTTTTTACCATTGTGAGGGTAGTAGGTTCAACTTCATTGCACCAAGCATCGCATGTTCCAATGAGCCTAGAAGTTGATTTTCTCACCACAGTCTTTGATTGGTGTACAAACCTCCTAATCAATCTGAAAAAGAAACTCACTTCTATCAAAAAGAGTAATACCAAACATTTTGGGTATGGTACCATCCTTCTCATTTTCTTCTTTATGAAGCTACCAGGGCTCTGACCCGAAGTGGTCTCTACCATCAACAGCCTGAGGGATCCATGTATAGCTATATGGGTTGAATTGATGAAGAGGCTAGGGGTGGCGAGGTCCTTAGGACAACTTTTGATGACAATTTTTTCCTTTGGTGGGAACAACAAGTCATTTCCATTAAGAACTGCCCCTATGCAAGTATGGAATTCAGAGCTGATCCAGATCTAGTGATTCCACCAAACATTTCATGGGGTGCCATAGGTAAAAATACTTTAAAGTTTTTAACATTATTTGAGTTTTTTAGATTTCAAGAATTATGAAATGTAATTCTTTTGATGAGACAAAAATTCTTACAAAATTGTTTTATCATGATATAGGTGTGGTATCGGTAAGACCTAAGGGTCTGCCTAGGCATAGGCCTCATGGAAGAGATGTGGAGAGTGCCATAGCTGAGACCGAGAGACTCCTTCATACCATACAAAGGAACTTGGAGAGGTTGAATCACCATGTATCTATGGTAGTGATAGAGGATGTACCAGAGGCTATGCAGATATGTGTGGTAGGAGTACCATGAGATTGGGTGTGACTCTTTCGAAGGGTGGCTACTACCATCGTCTTCTTCCGAGATTCACATCAGAGGCTATACCCATAGATATAGATTAGAGATGTCTAGATTTTGTTAAGCATGATTGGGCTTAAGCCCTAATTTTGTAGGACATTTTGTCATAAATTTGTATAACATTTTGAAGATAAAACTTCTATCTATATACAGACTATTTCATGATGTGATGATCATATATACAGATGATGTTTGATAATTTTTTATTTTCAATGTGATGAATGATTAATATGACTATCTAATGCTTGATTATCTATGGAATTAGAAAATGAGTTTTTTGATCGTGGAATATGAATAAATGTGATAAAATTAATTGATATCTATAATCAACGAACTCTCA
This sequence comes from Pinus tabuliformis, assembly GCA_031772625.1. Classification (NCBI taxonomy): domain Eukaryota; kingdom Viridiplantae; phylum Streptophyta; class Pinopsida; order Pinales; family Pinaceae; genus Pinus; species Pinus tabuliformis. The sequence continues at coordinate 142,402,640 of CM062804.1, read as the reverse complement.
GAAATTGACGATATAAATAAGGATCTCTCATGCCATAGATGTTTCTTAACTGAGAAACCACTAGTTGTGAATCCAAGTATACTACTATCGAATAAATGCTAAGAGATATTGCTTCAGATAGTAAGTTAACCACAACATTATATTCGAAGACATTATTTGAAGAAGGGTCGATACATATGCCTCTTGAAACCAACAATTGGCTGCATGGATAATAAATCACCTAAGTTGTGGAAGAAAAATTTTGTGTATGTCGACTAGCACAATTGACAAACCCTAGATATACCAAATCATCCATCGATACCTACCAAAGAAATCAAAAATATCAATATCACTATGAAACATGTAGACATATATGCATAAATATACACAATATCTGCAACCAAGAAAATGCTAGGTAGGAACCTAGGCATAATACTTTTTAAGATAGAGCCCATTTTTGGGCTCCGACAATTCATTTCCATCAAACTCAACCAATTCGTAAGCTCCCCTTTTTAAGACCTTTCTGACGATACAAGGACTGTTCCACATGGGTTTAAACTTACTTGCCTCTAAGGTGTCTTTGTCTTGGTCATAGACCAAGAAAAGGTCACCTTCAAAGAAAATTCTAGGACACACAACCTTATCATATTGGTCTTTCACTCTCTTTTTATGAGCTTCGTTAATTGTGGCAACATATCGATGCTTCTCATTAAGATGTTCCAAATGAGAGAGGCATTATTCAAGACTAGAAGTGTATGGAATAAGTTCTACAAATAATTTAAGAGAAAGAATTTCAAATTCCACAAGGAAGATTGATTCCAAACCATAAACTAGTTGAAAAGGATTCAAACCCGTAGTGGTCTTAACTGACATCTGGTATGCCCAAAGTGAAGGATATAACATGATAGGCCAATTAGATCAAGCCTTATTAATTGTCCTTTGAGGGATAACTTTCAGGGATTTATTCACAGCTTCCACTTGACCATTGGCCTAAGGATAATAAGGAGACGAATGCTCCTGCCACAAACCCAACTTGAGACCTAATTAAACCATCATCTTATTCTATAAATGTCTACAATGGTTAGTGACAATCTCCTTTGGAATACCAAAATGAGAAATGACTTGGTTGAAAATAAATAGGGCTTTTGTTTCACCATCATTTACAACAGTAGGCATAGCTTCATCCCACTTAGTAAAGTAGTCCACTGCTACAATAATATACTTATGACCCTTAAATGAAGGCATGTTACAAGTTGTAAAATCAATGCCCCACTTTGTGAACGAACTGATGGTAATAACAGGAATGGGTGAAGCTGGATGAGCATGCATTTTTTGAGTATAAACTTGATAAGGATGTCATTTTTTGACCACTTCAACACAATCTTTGAAAATCGAAGGCCAGAAATACCCTACAAGCAAGATTTTTTGGGTTGTAGCAAGCCCAGATAGATGGCCACCACAAGCTACACTATGGAAATCATTCAACATTGACTCATCTTCTTCTGAGGTTAAGCAGTGTCTAAGGACTGAATCAACCCCGTGAATAAATAAAGCGTCATCGATAATAACATAACATTTCACTAAGTGACGGAATTTTCTTTGCTCATCCTTTGAAAAAGAGGGGAAGCTTCAAAGTCTGAAGATATATTATAATATCTCCATACCAAGGATCGTGTGAAGAAATAAGAAGAATATGCTCATTAGGAAATGATTCATCATAAACTATTTCTTCTTCATAAGGAAACTCTGATATTAATTCCGCAAATACTAACAATTTCTTAGATTTGGCTGGCAAGAACTCGAGATCAAACTCTTGTAAAATAACAATCCATCTATTATATTTTCCCCAATCACTTACATACTAAGAAAAAACTGAAATGGATTGACAACCGCTAAGACAAAAGCTTTTCTAAGCAGAATATAGTGTCTAAGTCACTGTTGTTATGCTCCTATACCAATAGGTGTTATATTTCATGATTGACTTAATGAACATGTAATATGTTCATGCCTCTACCTCTTGAAAAGGTTTTCCATATTGTTATTAAAAAAAAAAAAAAAAATTAAAAATGTAAAGAGGGTATACCCTAAAAGAGAAATCAAAGGGTGAAAAGAAATAAAATGGTCAAAAAGGTGAAGAAAAATGAACCCCACCAAAAGAAAGACCAAGGAAAGTGTGCAAGTCTAAATACCACTACTTTTTACTTTTTTGTAATAATCAAATTGTGTGCAACTTGTAACTTATGCCACAATTAGTGAACAATCAAATAGTTTAAACTTGACTAGTTCATATTTTCAATTTTATGTTTTAGAGATAGAGAATAAAATCTGACCAAACTGTTTAATCTTGGTAGATAAGTAGATAGGTAGAGTGAATAAAAGGAGCTCAACAGTTTAATCTGAGCCCTTGGATGTAATAAGGTTAGACTTAGATAGATTTCTATATGTAAAAGAAAAAGTGTGATAAGGGTTTACCAATCCAAGTGCACCCTAATAAAGAAGAAAAAATGTCAAGCTAAAGTAGGTAGGGTAGGTAGATGGTATTGCAGAATTACTTGTGATGAATAATGTCTCTAAATGTGTTAAGATTCGCTTTTATCACAAGTGCAAGCCAAACATTTCACTTGATGCAGTTGAAGCAAAACAAGATTAAATAATTAACTTCCCTTCATATTTTCCCTGAAGACTTCACTAACTCCCCCTAAAGTATTAAGGTCTTTCAAAGTTAAAGGGGCTCAGAGAATTTCTCTGACTTCTGGAGGGACCAGACCCTCGACCCAATAATTTAAGTGGCCTAAGTACTTAAAACCATCCATAAATCATTAATTCACTCTCATGAGTCTTTTCATAAGTAAAATATTATTTTACTTAGGAAAAATGTACAATATCACACAAAAGCTCCTTTTCCATTTTAAGCCTAAGTTTAAGTGTATACTCTAATGTTTTTACTTAGCGCTCTTTATCACATTGCTTCATATTAATTTCTAACTTATATTATATAAATCCTTTGGAAAAATTAACCCACTCATGTATTATTTAACTATATAAAACCCTGAAGCAGTATATATCCCACACTAGTCAAATATAACCATAGATACTTGTCAAACAGGATTAATTGGAATTAATTAACCCTTACGGTTAATTAAGAACCACCCCCAACCAATCGCATTACCCCTGATAGATTTAAATATTTTTATTGTGTTGAGCCCGCCACAGTCAAACTCTGCTGCAATATGCCTCCCGTCCACCATTCGATCCCGCCCCCATCATCCAACGGTCGGTATCGATATCGCGCCCCCCTGGTGACCATGCGTTATCACGCGATCACTAGGAGGTTTTCCTCCCGTACCTCCACCATGCATTGTGCAGTCAATGGGATCATTGTCCCTCGGCCAAAAACCTCGCGCCTCCAAAAGCGGTGTGATCCCATCTTGCTTACCGCCCTCCATAAACGACAAGGCATCATTTCCCTGCATATGTCACCTACCCAATAATCCAAAAAAACCCCACCAACCTAGATTTTGTGAATAAAACCAATGAAATGTCATTTTCAATGTTTTATATGGCAAACTATGTTCCCATGGAAAGCGACATCACAGTCAATCGCTGAAGCTACTCAACCACCATCTGGTCAGAAAATTTGCAGCGACACCGTCTAGAACCTGTTATCCATCCTGCCATTGCGCTGTTCACTTCCCCAATATAGGTATTTACCCATTTCCACTGAAACCCTACAAGTTTTGGTTTTATACTAAATATTCCATAGGAAGGACCAATTTCACTATACATTCAGTCGTTGTTCACTATATAGGTTCCAAAACCTGTTTTCACTATTTTTCACAGAAAACCCAACTTCCATTCATGAATCCACAAGAACCAGTGATGGAAACTCCTATAGCTCTGAATGTTGTACCTATGAATGCCCCTCACAAAGATTTAGATTATCTGCCCCTGGCCGATAAATATTTTCAGATAAGAAACTTATCTAGTAATGAAAACCAACTTAAGATCTTTTGTGAAGCATGAGACAGCTATCTTAATGGCTCTGACATCTTAGGACTATGGGAATCCAACCTTCCCATGTACTTCCTCCCTTCAGTCCATGTTTTCCCAGATATCATTCATCACTGTTGTGCCAATGATGACCCTAACCACAGAGCAGTCATGTGCCCAAGTCAAATAGTCCTTTTTCCCATAACTGCTTTGTCTCTCAATGAAATGCTGCAATTCCACTCTAGTCATGCTCTCACTCCCCTTTCTATGGGATAATTACTTGAAAGAGCTCCCCAATTGTCTTAATCAAAACTGACTCACATCTATTAGATGTTCATGGACCCTAAACATCAGCGTAAAGGCCCACCTCCTTATCTGCAGGTCCTCTTTACAAATACAGGAAGAATTATTGTTGATATGATAGCCTCAATAATGGGATTCAACTCTGGAGAGTATGTTGATGAGATAACCTTGGTATTATTGTCAATTTTTACTCCTGGACAACCCCCTGCTCTTAAATATGATTATGCCTCTTATATTGCCAACAAAATTCATGACCAATTCCTAAGACTAGACAATGAAGGAGTCTTCAAATAAACTACTTTCATATGTCATCTTCTGTTGTATTATCAGCCAGATAAATTCCCTTTCCCTGTCAAGAAACTTGATACTAGAGGGAATCTGAGGTCTGTCATTTTTTGGAGTCCCATTTTCCATAATTCCATTGAGACCTCTTACACCTACAATGAGTTCATTGACCTATTTATCCATCCAGCAACCACTTTATTGACAAGAGTTTCCCGTCCTAGGATAAATGGTGATATGAAGAAAATCCTCCAGCTCTCCAAACAGTATAGGATAGGTGACTGGTACCTATATAAGAATCACACATAAATCAGGATTTACAGATGTGAACTCTACCCTTTTAAGCTGCTAAAGTATGTTCCAATGAGACTCTTTGCATTGGAATATTTTAGGCAAATGATAAATGCATACCTAGTCCATTTTTGTAATGCCAAGAGGAAAGCTCAGCTTAGAAATAAGAACCAGCTAGGCCCTTTTGTTTGCAACACTAGGGAAGCATGGAAAGAAGCAGAAAATTTATTAGAACGACAACTTATGTTACAAAAGAGTTTTCGGTGGAAACCATATTATCATAACAGTTTTATATGTGATAGGAGAATGAAGAACGGGTTTTCCCCATATATTCACCATAGAATTCCAGAAATTGAAAAACTTCCAAATATGGATGAATGGATGGAAGGTACCCTAGTAGAACATTATAGTGAACAGGTCAATTTTGAGAAAGTTATGAGAGATCTTGAGAAAACACTTGACTTGGATTCTTTTGGGTAGGGTCCATTTAAGTTATCTCAAAGGCCAGGAGTTGGTGCCTCCAGTGCTAGAACCTCTTAGCAACCTTCACAGGAAACAAGTATACCAGCTACAGGGTCATCAAAGGGCAAGGAATTAGAGACCAGCTTTCAACACACTAAACAACCTACAATGTCTAAGCAGCCTGAAACCTCCAGAGAATAGACTTAAATACAGACTCCTCCCATTCAGATCAGTTTAGGGGAGCCTCCAGTTCTACAAACTCCTCTAAATGAGGAAAGAAACAAAAAGAGACACAGGGAAAAAACTACCCCTGCCAATGAACCATCAGGATAGCCTGGAACAAAGAAACAGAGATTAAATCCCCTTTTAGAGCAGGAATTTGTAGAAGAAAATACAGATACTCAGAGGGAAGAAAGAGTGGAAAGACAGAAAACTTTCCCAATAGGAGGAACATCCACTAGCTCTCAGAGGCAGGAGCTAGAAAGGAAGAAAAGCATAGAGATATCTTCTTCCAAGCCACCGGGGACTGATGCCTCAGACATCAAGAAAAATTTCATAGAAATAAAAGACAGGAATGATCCATTGAGGCTGCAAGTTTATGACCAATATTTGAAGATGGCTCATACAAATAAACAGAGATTGATGTCAGCTATGACATCAAATAAGGAAAGATCATAATGAGCTATTTCAAGCCCAAGGTGTAGCAGCCTAGATCAGTAATAGATTATCTCAGAACAAATTTTGAAGTCACGACAAAGGATATTCATCCTTTGGATCAAATTGAGTTGCATAAGCAAATGGGAGAAATGTTTTACTCAACCTTGACTGGCAAGGCAATAATGGCCCACAGGTTACAAAATTCTTTGGACAACACTACTGCTCAACTACACTTGGAAAACGCCTCCTCTCAGGCCAAAGATAATAGAATAAAATCCTTAGAAGAAATAATTATTAGATTAGGCCATGATCCCAAAGATGCAAAAGCTAGAGAAGCATTGATCAAAAAGAAAGATGAAGATATTGCTGCCCTAAGGAAGCAACTAAAACTGCCACCTTCAAGACATCCATAGACTGATGAGGTTATAAAGCAAAAATCTGAAGAAGAACTGATGGATTTACTCTTAAATCTCAATGAATGACTGAATGATACTGAACAAGCACTTGAAAAGGCATTGACAGACAAGCAAGGAGAGTCGACCTCCCAACCTCCCAATGTAATACCAGTAGTATCAACAGCAATCCCATCAACTCCTGGAGCAGCATTGGCATCCAACATTCCACCAGTCACAGCAAGGCAGTTACAAGTACAACAACAATAGGAACAAAAGGTGTAGCACAGGGTAGTACTGCTAATTTGAGCACATAAGAGCTAATGAAATCAATGGAAGACTTGAAACTACAAGTTTTAGAACTTAATAAGCTAAAGGAGAAATACGCCAAAATGGAACAAAGCTATGATCTCTCAAAGGTAAATGTTGAAAAAAAACAAGAGAGATTAAAATGTTAGAAAACAAAGGAAAATCTTTGAAGAAAGATCTTACATTTGACAAGCTTCTAATAGAAATCAAGAGAATTCTTTGGGCCAACATCACTAAATCCATAAATGATGTTTGGCCTTCTATCCAATTAATTTTTGAGTAGATTGATCTTGTGAAGGCAGCCCAAGAAGAAATCCAAAGAACAAAGGCAGAATTAGGAAAAATGCCTGAGGAAGCCAACAGGCTTATACATTTTTTGAATACTAGAAATAGAGAACGGCTGGAAGAGTTAGGCATTAATGTCAGGACATAAACCATTTTAGAAATCAAAAGGGTATTAACCAAGAAAACTTTAATGTAGAATTTAGAAAGAAGATGTCATGACATGCTGGCAGAAATTAACGCTTTTATGGAGAAGTTTGATATTTTGCAAAATAATGGGCTACCCAGTCCTTTAGTGATCAATGACAGGTTAATGAGGCATAAATATTATGTAGAAAAATTGAATAATTATGCAGGCCACATGTGAGTTCATCAACAAGTGCATCAAGGATAAAAGCATTACCTACAGGTAGGGTGCTCTACGACAACCTAGAGAACTTATTCTACGTTGAGCATGAACTAAAACACTTGTTCCCAATTCAGCCTACATTTTTCAGGTATACAAAAATAGATGAAACTACCAGAAAGCTTCAGAAAACTAGAATACCATAGCCAAAATGGTCGGAAGAAATGCTTGAAATTTTGTAATTTATTCTAGGTAAAATGTAATTTTGATTTTTACTATAGTCAACGAAGATAAAGAGGACAAAAAGAGATCAACAAATAAAGAATATCAGATGAAGGTGAAGTGTATCAGTAGGAAGGTTAAAACAGAGCAGCCAACACATAATTACACCAAGGACAGCAAGAGGCCAGATCATATGGCCTAACTCCAACGCATTCTCGAAAATAGGGACAACAAACCATTCAGTTGCCTTATCTGTCATCTACGAGGTCTTCTAGCCCTATTTTCTTGAAGGATATGATTAGTCACCCCAGTTTATATCTCACTTTGTTATGAGATATTTCATTGTAAAAAGTTTTGTAAAAATACCCCCTCAATTGGAGTATTGAGTGTGGATTCTTAGACATTGCTGTAATATTGACTATTTTGGAATAAAGTGCTATTGGATCAACTTTTGTATGGCTTGCTAGATAAAGAATTGAAGCAAAGGACTTCTCACATATTTCTTGAATCAAACACTGGATCAATAAGTCCTCTATACCTTATGTTTTAAATTTTTCCTTGTTTACTATATCATCTATGTTCCACATCTGAATGATAAACGAAAAAGAGTAATTCAGAATATGCTTGATTGCACTCTGTTTTCGATCATTATTATTCTCGATGTTTTCTTTTGAATTAGGATAAACAATGAAATATTATTTGCTCATGTTTTCTAGTTCATTCATTTTGATTATTTATTAAAGAATACTTAACTACTCTTAGTGATAATCATTCAAGTTCCCTCTTTAAATATGTTGAAGGATTCTTAACTGCTCTTCACCCATTTTAAACCCATTCCATTTATCCCAAGTCTTTATTTGTTCCCTGTTTGACCATCTTGCCCTGTGAAACCATCTTTTGTTAAGAAACCAAGTCTAGTCAAGCCATCTTCTTTGACTCCATTAGCCCAATGGCCTAAACTACTCAGTCTTACCCCTCTGCTATTGAATCTCACCACCCAAATTTAAACAAAACTCATAAATTTCACAACTAGCCTAATATGTTTCAAAACCAAGCTAAATCATAAAGAGAGAGCCCTCTCTGAGTACAGATTGGCTAAATTCTATACTTAAAAGTTGGTTTGTGTTTACCTTGGACCCCTTTCTTTTTCCTAACAACTTCAAGGAAAATATGAGTGATAACATAGTGGCGACTCCGCTGGGGACCTGAATAATTTTTTTGTTACTATTCTTTACTCTATAAGCTACAGACAGAGCCTGAAGTTAGCCAGGTAGCCTTTGAAAGGCTCTTGCTTTTCAATTGCATAAGTAAATGAATGCTACCTCAGTCTATCTCTGGTCTAGTTTATGGATTGAACATCTAGTTTCAAATTCTTGATCAGTTCCTCTTATCAAATAAGTCTTTAAGAAAGATCAAATTTCATATCTGAAGCCTCTTAAAGAAACTATAAGAAGTTGTATTGTCCAACCTGTTTAGAGAAAAAATCAAAACATACCTAGAAACCTGGCTTCAAAAAGAAATCATTACACTAGAGCTAACCCTGATCCAAATCCACCACCTGTGTTTGAAAACCCTAATCTGTACCCTAGGATTATTAGGAGACATGAAATCCAAGAGAGTTCTACTAGTTCTCGGCCTTTATATAGATCAAAATCCTATCCTGTGAAGTGGATTTACATTGAGGATGAATCCTTTGATGAGTATTTTGAGACCTCTTTATTTGTAAGCTTTTCTGATTCTAGGTTAGCTCACACAGTTCATGACCCATTATTTATCGAAGATTTACAACTTGAGATTGTCACTTCACATCTTGATAGAAATTTTTAGAATTCCATTCAATCTGAGCTTACCTCTGTGGGAACACCAAACCTTTCTGTAATCACTTCAGCCTCTCCAAGTTCATCAACAGCACCTCAAACATCTCAACCTCAAACCACCCCTTCCACCCCTCCACCCACCACTCCAAGAACAACCCCAGCTATTGTTTCAACCATATCTACTGTAATGGCAAACATATACACTCCTCTGGTTTTTCCAGCCAAGCTAGGGGCTATGCCCCAAGATTATCAAAGTAAAATCACCCCTTTTGATGGTTTTGGCACTTACACTACACAACAACATACCAAAAATATGACAGACTACTTTGAGATATATGAAATTGATACAGATGATGTTAGAATGAGAATCTTCGTTCAAAGTCTGACTGGAGATGTTAGAACATGGTTTATAGCCCTCCCTGTAAGCAATATCAATGACCTAAAAGTCCTTTATACAACATTCTTGCACAGATGGGAAAAGAAGAAAGATCCTCTAGAGATCTTATCAGAATATGAAAACTTGAAGAGAGGAACATAAGAAATTGTGCAAGATTACTGTACTAGGTTCAATAATGTTTACAATGCTATCCCTCAAAACCTCAGACCTCCTCTAGATTTGGCATTGATCAAATTCCCTGATGGATTTGATTCTGATATGGCATACCAAATTAGGGAAAGAGGTCCTCGGACTTTAAAAGATATGCAAAGTATAGTTGTCGGTGTTGAAGCCAACCTAATATCCAAACGAGCTAAAGCCAGAAGTGAAAGGAGGATACCTTTGAAAGAAGAACCCTCAGCCTTGGAACAAAAACTGGATGTTATTATTAAAGGAATGGATAGGCTAGGAGATAGAGTAGAAACGATTGAAAGGAAATCTCCTTGGGATGGTCAACCAAGTAATACTGGGAGAAATCCAAATTTCAGGAAGAACCAAAACCCAAACACTGGAAAGACTGGCCCTGCTCAAAACATTAGGCCCCCATTCCAGGAAAATTATGCTGAAGCCTCAACTTCTGATGAACCAACAGAAGATACCCAAATCAATTTGATGGGACTCAACAATGAACAACAAGTTTTCTTGACTCAAGAAGATCAAGAAGCTCACATTCTTAAACAATTCAAAACTCAACCAGGTGAATCATTTGACTTTAGGGAGGGATATGATATAGCCATTTATGAAGTCCACAAACAATATAACCTGAGGAGCAGAAGAATAGATATCCCCGAAACCACTAAACAGAAAGCTACAAAGCAACCTAAAAAAAGTAAGAACAATACTACCCCTGTACATATTCTTTCCAGAACAGATCCTAATCCAGCTAACCCAATTATTGAAGATGTATCTGATAATCAACCAAATAACAAACAACCTTCCACTTCTATTCGTTCCAAACGAAACATGGAAGAACCTCCAGAAGTCGATTTGAAAACAACTCTAGCCCATAATCCCACTCCTGAAAAGGAGAGAAACACAAAGAATATAGAAGAAAAAGAGAATCCAATTGTCCGAAATGTAAGAACTCAAACTGAAAAACCTTTTAATCTGGAGACTGAAGCAGTGAAATTAAAGTAGTTGTTCCATTCTCTGAATTAGCTAAGCATGATGTCTACAGAAGCCAGATTAATAGATCACTCAAAATCTCGATTACTGAAGATTCAGTAAATGTTTTTGATGACTAGCTTGAATTAATTTTTGGCCCTGAAGTGAATGAGAAACCAGTAGATGGAGGAATCCCTCATTTCTATGTAAGTTTGAACATACATGATAAAATACTTCATAATGCCATGTTTGATTCTGGTGCATCTCATAACTTAATGCCTAAAACTATAATGGAGAAATTATACCTAGAACTCAACATGCTATATAAAGACCTCTTTTCTTTCAATTCAAGTTAGGTCAGATGTTTAGGATGAATCCAAGACTTGTGTGTATCACTAGTTCAATATCCTGCCAAAACAATCTTAATGGACATAGTAGTAGTTGATATTCCACTTTTCAAAGGTATCCTAGCCTATCTTAAATGAGCTAAAGCCAGGTATTGGGGTGTAAAGCTTCAAGGATCTCTACAATTGGAGATGTCTTATGCTACTATTTCAGTATTCGGTCAACCCAAGAAACTATACAGAGAAACCTTCATGAAATACGTTGTAAGCAGTTAGGAGAAACCCCAAAATTTCCCTATCTACTCAGTACACTCTGATATGGATTCATTCATTCTTTACAATGCTGAAAGTGATTCCTCAAATGAATTGGAAGTTTTAGTAGCAGAACCAAAAGAAATTACAAATGAAAAATCTAGTGTTCAAATACAAGAAATTTCTGAGAACAATGAAACATCAGACACCCAAGAGAAACCAGAAGAAACTAAAAAACTAGATCTCCCTATTAAACAGATTCCTGAAACTCCTGACACCAATTATGAACATGAAATTCTTTGGCACTTAGAATTTGATGGTTCAGTTAACAAATTAGGAGCAGGAGCAAGAGTTTGGGTGCACAATCTTGAAAATGATCATGCCAAAGGCCATGCCTACAGAGTAAACTTTAGATGCACCAATAATATGGCAGAATACGAAGCTCTACTGCTAGGTCTTAAATTAATTAAAAGATTAGGAGAAATTAGGGTATCTGTCTTAGGAGATTCTGAGCTAATAGTTCAACGAATTAAAGGACAGTATTCAACAAATGATCCCAGATTCACGTATTACAGAGATACAATGATAGAGATTCTCAACAGATTTCTGGAAACCAAGCTTGCCAAAATCCCAAGAAAACATAATTTGCAAGCTCATAGTCTGGCAATGTTTGCCAGCACCGGCAAATTACCATTTGAACCTAATCATCAGCTCACAGCTCAGATTAGACATAGGCCAGCTATACCTGACAATTTGAAGAACTGGCAAGTGTTTGATAGTGATAAGCAGATTAACAATTTCTTGATATTAGATGAAGAATTTTGTAACATTAACATAGATGTAGATACAGTTAGTGAGTTTGATCAAACAAATAAGATAGAAACAGACATTTCAGTAGAAAGAACAAATCAAATGCTTCATCTAACAAAATTTACCAACAAATAAATGCAGGATCTTAAAGAAATGGATATTGATGAAATTATTGAAGGAGAATTTGAAGTAATCAATTTAAAAGATAATCATTTGCCTGAGGGCTTAACTCCTTTGGAATATCTCTTTGATTTCAATGATATTCCAAATAAACCTAAGATGGAACCCTTAAAAACAGATATTGAGGACTATAATTTGGGAACCGAGGAAGATCTAAAAATGGTAAAGTTATCTAAATCTTTGCCCCCTGACCAAAAACTCAAATATGTTGAACTAATGAGAGAATTCCAGGATGTCTTTGCCTGGAGTTATGAAAAATTGAAATCTTATGACACCTCCATAATTCAGCATACAATACCTCTGAAGGAATATCAGAAACCATTCAAGCAAAAGCGCAGAATAATTAAACCTGTACTACTTCCCTCAATTGAAAAAGAAATCAAACGAATGTATGAAGCAGGGATAATTGCTCCTATTAGGTTTCCGGAGTGGGTGTCTAATCTAGTACCTACTAGGAAGAAAACTGGAGAAATCAGATTATGTGTTGATTTAAGAAATGTTAATAAGGTTTCTCTGAAGCACAATTACCCTTTACCCAAGATGGATCACATTTTACAGAGGGTGGTAGGTGCTTCTAGGATTTCACTCTTGGATGGGTTCTCAGGCTATAACCAGATTTTGGTTCATCCTGATGACGAGGAAAAGACTGCCTTTACAACACCATGGGGCACATTCAAATATGTCAAAATGCCATTTGGACTTAAAAATGTAGGGGTAACATTCCAAAGAGAAATGGACATAGCATTTGCAAAAGAAATTCATGATTTTCTAGTTATATATCTAGATGACCCGATTATTTTTTCCAAATCAGATCAGCAACATTTGGATCATCTGAGACAAGTGTTCTTGAAATGTAGAAAATATGGTATTTCTTTAAATCCTAAGAAGTCCTTATTTGGTCTAGAGGAAGGCAAACTATTAGGCCATATTATCTCCAAAGAGGGCATCGGAATTCATCCTGCTACAATAGAAGCTATTCTGCAAATACCCCACCCTAGAAATGTCAAAGAACTTCAAGCTTTCCTAGGAAAGATTAAATTTTTGAGAAGATTCATATCTAATTTAGCTGAATTAATTAGATTGCTTAATAATATGTTGAAAAAGGATTCAAGTATTAAATGGACAGTTGAAGCCAAACAAGCCTTTGAAGAAATTAAAATGGCTTTGACCAGAACACCGGTCCTTACAAGTCCAAAGTTTGATAGAGACTTCATAATATTTTCATTTGCATCAGAACACACCATAGCAGCTATTTTACTACAAAAGGATGATCAAGGATGTGAAAAACCTATAGCCTTTTTTAGTAAAGCACTTAGGGATGCACCACTAAAATACAAAATCATGGAAAAACAAGCTTTTGCACTTGTAAAAGCTATTAAAGACTTTAGAGTCTACATATTGTACTCTGATGTAATAGCCCATGTACCAAATGCTGTTGTCAAAGACATCTTAACTCGGGATGGAATTGAGGGCAAACGAGGTAAATGGATTGCCACTATATTGGAGTATGATATTGAAATAAAACCTACAAAGCTTATAAAAGAATAGGGATTGGCCAAAATCATGACTGAAACAAATTGTCAAGCCCTAGACATTAATGAACTGGATAATGAATAGGAGATGGCGACTCCACTAATCAACCAGGCCTTCTTAGATTCACCTTGGTATGCTGATATAACTTATGTATTATTAAACCTGCAGGATCCTCAGGGTTATCCAGAACAAAGAAAAGGTTTTTAAAGATGAAAGCTTCAAAGTTTTGTATTTTAGATAATGCTCTTTTTTTGAAAAATCATGAAGGTATTGTATTGAATTTTTTATTGAAAGAAGAAGCTGACAAGGTTCTCAAAGAATTTCATGCAGGAGACTGTGGGTGGCACCTTTACTGGAAAGCAATTGCAGACAAGATCCTGAGGGCTAGATATTATTGGCCAACCTTGTTCACTGATGTAAAGAAATTTTTCACTGCTTGCCATAAATGTCAAATTTTTGAAGGCAAGAGAAAAGTATTACCTTTACCCCTGAGACCAATTTCCATTGAAAAGCAATTCCAACAATGGGGCCTGGACTTCATTGGAGAAATCCATCCTCCCTCCTCTGGCCAACACAAATGGATTCTCACTACCATTGACTATTTCACCAAGTGGATAGAATCCATTCCTTCTAGACAAGCCAATGACATAGTGATTATAGGATTCCTAGAAACCAACATATTTTCTAGATTTGGTTGTCCTTGGAAAACCATAATTGATAATGTTGTTGCCTTCAAATCCAAGAAAATGATAAGCTTCTGTAATAATTACCATATCACTTTAGGCCATTCCACAGCCTATTACCCTCAAGGTAATGGTCTAGCTAAGTCTTCCAACAAAATTCTAATTAATATTATTAAGAAATTATTGGAAGAAAACAAGAAAAATTGGCACAAGAAACTTACTAATGCACTATGGGCAGACAGACTTACCACCAAGAAATATATTGGAACTAGTCCTTATGAATTAGTCTATGACATGGAAGCTGTATTTCCTTCATATTTTGGAGTTCCTATAATGAAATTACTTCAAGAAGCTCAAGTGGAACCCAATGATATTCAAGGGAGGATAAATCAGACCATCCCGCTGCAGCAGACCAGAGAGGAAGTGTATCAGAGATCCAAAGTGTTACAGGAGAAACTTAAGAAAATATTTGATAAAAGAACCAAGGCAGAATATTTCTACCTTGGAGACAAAGTTTTAAGATGGGATTTCAGGAGAGATGATAAGGGAAAACATGGGAAGTTTGACTTCCTATGGAAAGGACCTTTTATTATCCATGCCTTACAAGGGAACAATACTTACTATCTGAAAAACTTGGATGGCACAGAAACAAAAGAAGGGCCAGTTAATGGTCAAATGCTGAAACATTACTATGATCCTACTTTTTAATGTATTCTGATTTTAATATGTACATACTATATCCTTAGTAATGTCATAGTTTGGATTGGATAGTAACTTGTTGGAGTTGAAGCCCAGAGAGAAGGCCCTAAGCTTCAAAAGGATTAATGTCATACATACAGTAAAGCAACAGGTAGAAGAAGATTTCACAGCACAGTCAATGTCATTCAGAGGCCATCTGACCTACTATTCTTTACTTTTCACCAAGAAAAGCCTTCCCCAAGTGGAGCCAGTGTTATGCTCCTATACCAATAGGTGTCATATTTCATGATTGACTTAATGGGCTATGTAATATGTTCATGCCTTTAGTTGTTGCAAAGGTTTTCGATATTGTTAAAAAATAAAAAATAAAAATAAAAATAAAATAAAAAATGTAAAGAGGGTATACCCTAAAAGAAAATCAAAGCGTGAAAAGAAATAAAATGGTCAAAAAAGTGAAGAAAAATGAACCCCACAAAAAGGAAGACCAAGGAAAGTGTGCAAGTCTAAATGCCACTACTTTTTACATTTTTGTAATAATCAAATTGTGTGCAACTTGTAACTTATGCCACAATTAGTGAACAGTCAAATAGTTTAAACTTGACTAGTTCATATTTTCAATTTTATGTTTTAGAGATAGAGAATAAAATCTAGCCAAACTGTTTAATATTGGTAGATAAATAGATAGGTAGAGTGAATAAAAGGAGCTCAATAGTTTAATCTGAGCCCTTGGATGTAATAAGGTTAGACTTAGATAGATTTCTATATGTAAAATAAAAAGTGTGATAAGGGTTTGCCAGTCCAAGTGCACCCTAATAAAGAAGAAAAATGCCAGGCTAAAGTAGGTAGGGTAGGTAGATGGCGTTGGAGAATTACTTGTGATGGATAATGTCTCTAAATGTGTTAAGATTTTCTTTTATCACAAGTTCAAGGCAAACATTTCACTTGATGCAGTTGAATCCAAACAAGGTTAAATAATTAACTTCCCTTCATATTTTTCCCTAAAGACTTCACTAATTCCCCCTAAAGTATTAAGGTCTTTGAAAGTTAAAGGGGCTCAGAGCATTTCTCTAACTTCTGGAGGGACCGGATCCTCGGCCCAATAATTTAAATGGCCTAAGTACTTAAAACAATCCATAAATCATTAATTCACTCTCATAAGTCTTTTCATAAGTAAAATCTTATTTTACTTAGGAAAAACACACAATATATCACAAAAACCCCTTTTCCATTTTAAGCCTAAGTTTAAATGTATACTCTAATGTTTTTACTTAATGGTCTTTTTCACATTGCTTCATATTAATTTCTGACTTATATTATATAAATCCTTTGGAAAAATTAACCCACTCCCATATTATTTAACTATATAAAACCCCGAAGTAGTATAAATCTCACCCCGGTTAAATATAACCATAGATACTTGTCAAACAAGATTAATTGTAATTAATTAACCCTTACGATTAGTTAAGAACCACCCCCCAACCAATCGCATTACCCCCGATATATTTAAGGATTTTTTATTGTGTTGGGCCTGACACAGTCAAAATCTGTCGCAATAACCTCGCGTCCACCGTTTCATCCCGTCCCCATCATCCAATGGTGGGTATCGATATCATGCCCCCCCTGGTGACCGCACGTTAACGCGTGATCACTGGGTGGCTTTCCTCCCGTACCTCCGCCACACATCGTGCAATCAATGGGATCGTTGTTCCCCAGCCAAAAAATGCCCGCCT
Organism: Pinus tabuliformis; assembly: GCA_031772625.1. Lineage (NCBI taxonomy): Eukaryota > Viridiplantae > Streptophyta > Pinopsida > Pinales > Pinaceae > Pinus > Pinus tabuliformis. Next base: position 142,385,537 of record CM062804.1, on the reverse strand, counting down.
CCAAAAGCAGTGTCGTCCCATCCTCCTTACCACCCTCCATAAATGACAAAACGTCATTTCCCTGCATATGTCACCCGCTTGATAATCCAAATACCGCCGCTAACCTAGATTTTGCGAATAAAACCAATGAAATGTCATTTTCAATGTTTTATATGGAAAACTATGTTCCCATGCAAAGCAACGTCCCAATCAACCACTAAAGCTTTTCAACCACCACCTGGTCACAAAATTTGCAGCGACACCATCCAAAACCTGTTATCCAACGTGCCATTGCACTGTTCACTTCCCCAATATAGGTATTTACCCATTTCCACCGAAACCCTGCAAGTTTTGGTTTTACACTGAATATTCCATAGAAAGGACCAATTTCGCTATACATTTAGTCATTATTCACTATATAGGCTCCAAAACCTGTTGTTTTCACTATTTTTCACAGAAAACCCAAGTTCCATTCCTGAATCCACAAGAACCAGTGATGGAAACTCCTATAGCTCTGAATTTCATATCTATGAACTCCCCTCACAAAGATTTAGATTATCTGCCCCTAACTGATAAATATTTTCAAATAAGAGACTTATCCAGTAATGAAAACCATCTTAATATCTTTCGCCAAGCCAGAGATGGCTATCTTAATGGCTCATACATCTTAGGACTGTGGAAATCCAACCTTCCCATGTACTTCCACCCTTCAGTCCATGTTTTCCCAGATATGATTCATCACTGCTATGCCAATTATGACCCTAACCAAAGAGCAGTCATGTCCCCAAGTCAAACAGTCCTTTTTCCCATAACTACTCAGTCTATCAATGAAATGCTATAATTCCACTCCAGTCATGCTCTCTCTCCGCTTTCTATGGGATACTTACTTGAAAGAGCTCCCCAATTGTCTCAATCAGAACTGACTCGCATCTATCAGATGTTCATGGACCCTAAACATCAACCTAAAGGCCCACCTCCTTATCTGCAGGTCCTCTTTACAGATACAAGAAGAATTATTATTAATATGATAGCCTCAATTATGGGATTCAACTCTGGAGAGTATGTTGATGAAATAACCTTGGTATTATTGCCAATTTTTACTCCTGGACAGCTCCCTACTATTAAATATGATTACGCCTTTTATATTGCCAACAAAATTCATGACCAATTCCTAAGACTAGACAATGAAGGAGTCTTCAAATACACTAATTTCATCTATCATCTTCCGTTGTATTATTAGTTAGATAACTTCCCTTTCCCTGTCAAGAAACTTGATACTAGAGGCAATCCAAGGTCTGTCATTTTTTGGAGTCCCATTTTCCATAATTCCATTGAGACCCTTTACACCTACAATGAGTTCATTGACCTATTTGTCCATCCAGCAACCACTTTATTGATACGAGTTTCCCCTCCTAGGATAAAGGGTGATATGAAGAAAATCCTTCAGCTCTCCTAGCAGTATAGGATAGGTGACTGGTACCTATATAAGAACCACACAGAAATCAGGATTTATGGATGTGAACTCTGCCCTTTTAAGCTACCAAAGTATGTTCCAATGAGACTCTTTGCATTGGAATATTTCAGGCAAATGATAAATGCAGACCTAGTCCATTTTTGTAATTCCAAGAAGAAAGCTCAACTTAGAATCAAGAACCAGCTAGGCCCTTTTGTCTGCAACACTAGGGAAGCATGGAAAGAAGCAAAAAATAAAATAAAAGAGAAACTTAAGTTACAAAAGAGTTTTTGGTGGAAACCATATGATCCTAACAGTTTTATATGTGATAGGAGAATGAAGAACAGGTTGTCCCCATATATTCACCATAGAATTCCAGAAATTGAAAAATATGCAAATATGGATGAATGGAGGGAAGGTACCCTAGTAGAGCATGATACTGAATAGGTCAATTTTGAGAAAGTTATGAGAGATCTTAAGAAAACACTTGACTTGGATTCTTTTGGGTAGGTACCATTTAAGTTATCTCAAAGGTCAGGAGTTGGTGCCTCCAGTGCTAGAACCTCTCAGCAACCTTCATAGGAAAAATGTATACCAGCTATAGGGTCATCAAAGGGCAAGGAATTAGAGACCAGCTTTCAACACACTGAACAACCTACAATGTCTAATCAGCCTAAAACCTCCAGAGAACAGACTCAAATACAGACTCCTCCCACTCAGATCAGTCTAGGGGAGCCTCCAGTTCTGCAAACTCCTCTAAATGAGGAAAGAAATAAAACGAGAGACAGGGAAAAAACTAGCCCTGCCAGTGAACCATCAAGATAGCCTGGAACAAAGAGACAAAGATTAAATCCCCTTTTAGAGGAGGAATTTTCACAAGAAAATATAGATAGTTAGAGGGAGGAAAGAGTGGAAAGCCAGCAAACTTTCCCAACAAGAGGAACATCCACTAGCTCTTAGAGGCAGGAGCTAGAAAGGCAGAAAAGCATAGAGATATCTTCTTTCAGGTTTCCAGGGACTGGTGCCTCATACATCAAGAAAACATTCACAGAAATAAAAGCCAAGAATTATCCATTGAGGCTACAGGTCTATAACCAATATTTGAAGATGTCTCCTACAAATCAACAGAGATTGATGTCAGCTTACGACATCAAAGAAGGCAAGATGATAATGAGCTATTTCAAGCCTAAGGTGCAGCAGCCTAGATCAACAGTAGATTATCTCAAAACAAATTTTGAAGTCATGTCAAAGGATATTCATCTTTTGGATCAAATTGAGTTGCATAAGCAAACGGGAGAAATGATTTACTCAACCTTGACTAGCAAGTCAATGATGGCCCACAGGTTAAAAAATTCTTTGGACAACACTGTTATAGAAATTTTTGGGCACTGCAACCCCAATCATATATTTCCAAAAACCAAGGGCTCCTAAGTCCCTAAAATTTTTGTTCTATCCCCTAAAAGAACAAGGTCAGCTGATTACATCATCTCCCAGAAGTTCTCCATGAAAAACTACTCAGAACTAGTCAAAACTGGACCATCTCACCTGCTCCATGGACAAAGTGCGATGCATCCCACCTAAATACACACAGAGGGTGTGATGCATACTGAAAAGCCCTTCTATGGGGTGCGATGGGCGAGAATGAACAAATGGAAGAGGCAGTATGCGAGGTGGAAAATCATGGAATCTTCCAGAAACTTCTCCTGTGACACTTGTCTCTCTGAATTCGCCCAGGGATGAGTAAGAGATCATCATTCTCCAAGTGGAATTAATAACTATCAAAGAGAGGACACTAATCAAATCCCAGAAGCTGACTCACCCCCCTTTGCAAACATCTATATACAGATCCCTCATCCCAGAGATCCAGGAGGCTAGAATTTTGTATCTTGTGAAGAAGTGTTGTTGGTTTCTTTCTATAACATCATAGTGTTGGGTGATCTAAGATTTTCATGAGGTGAATAAGGGCTTCTTGCTGAGAGGATGATGCTGGGTCAGAAAAATTAGTTGTAATCCTCTTTGTTCTTTCTTGATATTAATAAAGCTATTCAAGTTTTCTTCCACATTCTTGTATGTTTGATGATATATGCTTGTGTGTGGTCAATATACATCTGGTCTTGTATTTTTTATGCTAGTAGTTATCTACTCTTGGATAGTATTATGCTACTTTGATTCCATAGGTGCTCTTTGAAGCTGGGCTGACGAGGAAGCTAGTGACAAAGATCTATCAGAAGGGAGAGGAATCAAGCGAGGAACCAAGTGCAAGATTGAGGTTGGTGTCATTGTTCCCCTCTTATCTATTTATCATAAAGGAAAGGAAAAGTAGTTTTAGTTTGTTTGTTTCTAACGTAGCTACCAGCCTTAGTGGGACTAGTAGCTATGCATAGACACTAGATTTCCTAGTAACAAAATGGCGACTCTGCTGGGGAGCGACTAGATTGTTTGTTAGCCTATCTTTGTTTCTTTTATAAACTTACAGATGGAGCCTGAAGCCAAGCCAACTAGCCTTCGAACTGCATTTGTTTTACAAATGCAAAGTAGATCAATGCTGCTTCAGTCTATCTCTGAGTTTTTTTTATGAATTAAACAATCGATCTACAAACAGTGTAATTTCCCTAAGTGGTGGCTCTAGTAACCTCCTTAGATCAACCTCTGTGATTTACATATACTGAACATCACTTACTCGGCCTAAATCCCTGAACTGAATTGCAAATTGTGAGTAAAAACTCGTTCAAAGTCTCGCACTGGTACCATCGCACCCTGCCTTCAAGGCAGTCTATATCCATCGCACTTCCCGAGTGCAGTAGGTGCGCTACATACTAAATTCACTGTGTGACAGGTGCGATGGTCAGGGAGGGTTAACTTTACCTTCAGGCTTTCGTTTTTGCCTCACTATTTTTAGTCCTATTTAGGAGTTTTGTTGTCTCTGGTAAGTGTATCTCTGTGAAAAGCCCCTTCTCTTACATTATTCCGCCTCCATAGTGTAAAGAACTATAAGTGTTTTTATGTATTGTGCAACATTTTCAGTTCTCTTTTGCAAAAAAGTAGCATAGTCGAACTATCGTTTCTTGATCTCAAAGTGTCGTAGCTATCGTTTTCAGTCATAAAAGACAATCCCATTGTTCTTGATAGTCGATTATACAATTACTATTGTATATGATTTGAATTAGTAGTTTTTAAAGTGTCGAAAATCAATTTTCATTTCGGAATCGCAAAGTGTCTCTCTTACCTTCACTTCATTTTGAAATGAAATTTGTTGAGTATTGTTGCTTTGAAAATAATTCAAATTTGCACTTAGCTTTCTTATCATCATTCATACATTAAGAAGGCTGAAAACAAATACATGCATGTGCATTTGCATTTAGACTGCTTGTTGGTTTGATTTAGGACAGTGCATATAGTGTGTGCTCTCTGCTCTATGTTGAAAGAAAATCATCCCTCCTTCTTTAGTAGCTAGGATTTTCATTGCAAAAAGAAGATTAAACAATTGTTTATCATCTGAGATTGCATTTTAGGAATTGTATATCTACATGATGTGGTGAACCTGAAAGGAAAATTTCTTAAGCAAGATCAACTGCAAAATAAATTTAATGAATCTAAAAACGCTTTGGAACCTAACGCACAACATTTAGAAGTCTAGGCTAGAGACGTGTTCCGGTGTCGTAAAATGTGGTAACTGTTGTTTTCAATGTTGGTTGGGTGATTCCTCAACTTTGGGACGGCAAGAGTCAACATGAACTTGTGCTCCCATGTACCATCGAGTATATATGGGAGACCACAATAGGCTATATCCTTTATCCATAGGAAGCTGTGTTTGCCGCCCTATCGATTGCAATGCACTGAACACAACATTCGAGAAGATTGATTGTCGTACCATAAAAGTATTCTGCATTTTTGCGATTGGTTTGGTAATCCCTCTGTCTAGATTTCCAGAGTAGTCTCTTTCGTTCCTTTTCATACTCCTTAAAGGAAAAGGTCCATCTGAGCACTTGTCACTTCAAGCTCATTAAATATCGAAGGCGACTAGAGTCATATTTTGTTTTTTCTCGACTCTTAAAAATTGAAAAAACAAGTTGTATCAAAGCGTCTAAAATTTATTTTAATCGAAACAAATATCACCTTTCCTACGTTGGTCTGAGGTTGAGGAAAATGGAGTCCACCAACCAAGGAGTTCCCCTTGGGGGAAATCCTCATCCTTTCTCCTCTTGGGGAGATGTTGGTGCACCTCATATGGCCATATTGTCACTTCCAGGGTTGACGATTGGCTTGCCTGTATGGCTCTTCTCAACCTCTGTCGTCTAGAATACCGTAATTCCTGAGCAATCAAGTCAGCAACTAAATGATACCAGAGTTACCGCCGTACCTTCCACTTCATCCAATTCCCCCTCTCCTCCTTCCTCTTCATTTGATGAAGCTGGTAAAGCAAAAAATCAAGTAACTAAGAAGAAGAAGGAGAAGAAGAAGAAAGAGAAGAAGAAGAAGGAGTGAAAGGCGAAAATGGGCAACCAGGCATCATCTAGTGAGAATCCACACACTGCACTGACCAAGCCTAAATTTCCATGTGTTATTTGCAAAGGAGACCACTATCATCGAGATTGTCCTTACATCCCTCAGATCTTAAGGGACTGGTCTCCTCGTTTGCACAATCTGGTGTCATCAACCTCTGACGATCATGTTGAGAATACACCGTCAACTAGTGAAAATGAAGTCTCTGGACAGAAAAGGAATTGCAAATTTCCTTGTAAATTGTGTGAAGGTGATCATGCCGTCCACCGTTGTCCCTTCCTAGATGAGGCTAAAAGAGTTTTGGACGACCGTCCGGTTTCACCGTTACGACTTCCTCTTGGATATAAGAAGCTCTTGCCAAGTTCGTCACTAGTTGAAAATCCGGCTGACATGCCATTGTGGTCAGCTGAAACATCTATCATTGAAGATGAACCCTCTAAATCCATACCAGATGAAAGTCAAAAGGTCGAGACGGCAGTTGACCCAGTCTTGCCTTCAGAAGATCCATCTTTGGATGATACAATCATCGAAGAAGATAAGAACAACACCGTTCAAATTCTCTTCATAAACATAGACTCCGATGAACATAGGGACAGTCTACCTGTTCCTTTACCGCATGAAGGAAGTTCATCAGAGTCATATCTGGCCGTCTATTTGGTCCCACCTCCAAGCAACCTAGTTGTTTCCTTCGACTGGAATCTACTAGGCAAACCCCGTTTACCGGCTAGTGTACCATTTTGAATCATTGTACAAGCATACAAAATGGTCATGGCTAGTACCATCATAGATGAAGGGGCATCTATGAGTATCCTTTCCTAAATAGCTTGGGAAGTGCTTGGTTCGCCATCGCTTCTGCCTGAGATGAGAAATCTGACAGGCTTCGACAAAGGAACCAGTCAACCACTAGGGATCCTTCCCAATGTGCCCATAACGTTGAGAAGGAAAACCATTCACATGAACGTAATGGTAGTCTAAGGACCCCTGGATTATAATCTACTCCTTGAGCGTGACTATATTTATACCATGGGAGCCATTGTCTCCTCACTTTTTAGAGTAATGTGTTTTCCACACGAAGGCAGAGTGGTCAAGCTCGTAGACCAGCTGTCGTTTTCCGGCTCACACATAGCTAATAGTAAAATACCATCCCTGAATGGTCTTTTCACGCAAGGAATGTCTCATCAATCCCCAATCCATCCACCTAATGAGTCCGAGTGATTCGGGAGGATGTGACTAAAACCCAGGGGGCATGCACCCTGGTCTGTTTCAACAGAAAACCCTGGGTATAGGGTAGGTTTCCGCGAAGGATATATGACTATTTTATGAGTTTAAACTAGAATAAGATTCCTCCATCAAAGTTATGTGAGCGGAGGCATCCTCCGCCACTCACCTTTGTCTATTTCGGTAGACATCGCCTAAGAAGTGTTTCATCCGAGCGTGGATAGAACAATCTTTGGTAACCTGGAAATGTTTCACTATACCTGGGGGCATGCAAACCTTTTGGCATGCAAGCAAAGAATGACCATTTATTTTTTAAATTTATAGGTCCTCGAACCCTTTAAACTCGTAGGATTGGTCGTTTCCTAACTTGCATAAAGAAAGGATGTGGGGCAAAGCTTTGAAAAAATGCCATCTTAAATAAGACATCCTTATTATACGACTGGATCGAGCAGTTTTTTTGTGAAGTTTAAGCTCGTTAAAAATTAAACATAAGCAATGAGCAAATGTTTCCCTCAGAGTTCAAGCTCATTCGTTAAAAAGGAACCAATTTCCGGTAAATAACCTTCATGAATGCATTATCATTAGCCTCTGAAACCTTGGTTGTGTTCTCAACATCACCTCCACTCTGTTCTGGTTGATCATTCACTTCCATTTGATTGTTTACCCCTTTCTAGGAACAGCTATGAAGAGTGATCCTATTAAGCCATCCTTGTAACACTGCCATGATTGGAAAATTCCAAACCTTACCTAGAATTAGTTGCTACCCGAATTTATCACTCGTTCCTCAAAAAACGAGTCTCCTTTAAGCTCTTTTCATCTGACTCATAAAATATGAAAAGATTGCTGAGAAGATGGCCTCTCCAGCTCATTAAAGTGACCGGAAGTGTTATCCCTCCTCTAGATTTTAATATTTTTGGACGTGAGGGATTATTACACAAAAATATCGAGTGCTTGTCTTGTTCGGCTCGTTAAAATTACTGAAAATTCATCCCTTTCATATTGTTTTATACTTTTTCGGACCTAAGGGATTATATGATGAAAAAGGGATTATTGGAGTTTCTTTTACATCCCTTTCAGACTCTCTAAAATTGAAAAGGACCGAGTTATCTTTGTCGTTAAACTCGTTAAAACCTAATAGCAACAAACTTGTCCATACAGACAAGAATGAGTTTCACTATCGCTAGGCTCGTTAAAACATAGTGATGGGTTTGCCCGAAGGGAAAATTATAGAACAAGCATATGTTATCTTCCTCAAGCTTAACAAAAATAAAGAGGTACTGGTCAGCAATGACTGGGGAAAATTGGGAAGAAAACTTGAAGAAACTTTATTGGTAGCAAGTCGCTCTTGAACATGACACTTTCGCTCCACATCCAAGTCGGGTTGGGTTGTTCAGTTCACCAGTCGCATCACCATTGGTCCATCACAGCATTCACATTTGGGGTTAATGCTACCAATCCATCATGTCAGTGTCGCCGATATGTTTAAGAGAAGTCGCTCAGAGAATTCACCTGTGTCTCATCTACTGCAATAGATTTATGCTCCATCTTTTCATAACCGCCACCCTGAACCTTATATCCTCAAATCGTTTTCACCTCCATTAAAATCATTTGCTCCATTCGTGTCATAGATGTGGGATTCATTAAGGCCCTCCTGTGATGGATCGCTTCTTGTCGACATCAGCTCATTATCCAAGAAGTCGATTTAGGAACAACCCTTTCAGTACTTTGAAACTTGCATGCCTCAATGGCAAGTTTCTCACTTCCAGCAACAGGTTTACATCATTGGCCTTCAACAGAAATATTTTTCATGGTGTTCGACACCAAGTCCCTTTTCACACCATGCGAATTGTACTGCAGTACCTTGAGGGTCATCATCATTATCGGTGATTCCTCTCGTGCCTGTTAACAGCTTACATCATTGGCTGGTAATCAGGCAATGTCTTTCCATGTTCGACTCCAGAACATCTCTCACATGGATCGACTTGTACTTCGAGTGAAGATCAAATGAGATCGAAGACCCCGGATCTATTTTCATCCATCTGGGCTGCAATATATATTTAGGGAAGTAAAGACATCAAATGTACATCATTGTTGCACAGATAAACATCGAACCTAAGGGATGATGACTCTACAGGGATCATCAGTCTCCACTCAAACGGTTGTCTGTCCTATGTACATGAAAATGAATTTATAAAGCTGAGCATGGGAATGCCCGACTCAGCCAGGAAATGAAAAATATTATGAAGATAATGTATTGTATTGTATCTTATTACAGGTTTCCTTCCAGCTCGAAAAACTTCGGATCTTCATGATCAAGCATTTCACCCGACATAAAAAATTAATGACCTCATGCTTTAGGGGGCAACTGTTATAGAAATTTTTGGGCATTGCAAGCCCAATCATATATGTCCATAAACCAAGGGCTCCTAAGTCCCTAAAAGTGTTGCTCTATCCCCTAAAAGAACAAGGTCAACTGATTACATCATCTCCCAGAAGTTCTCCGTGAAAAACTACTCAGAATTGGTCAAAACTAGACCATCTCACTTGCTCCATGGACAAAGTGCGATGCATCCCACCTGTATACACACAGAGGGTGCGATGCATAGTGAAAATCCCTTCTATGGGGTGCGATGGGTGAGAATGGACAAATGGCAGAGGCAGTATACGAGGTGGAAAATCATGGAATATTCCAGAAACTTCTCCTGTGACACTTGCCTCTCTGAATTCACCCAGCGATGAGTAAGAGATCATCATTCTCTAAGTGGAATCAAGGGCTATCAGAGAGAGGACACTAATCAAATCCTAGAAGCTAACTCACCCCCCTTTGCAAACATCTATATATGGATCCCTCATTCCAGAGATCCAGGAGGCTGGAATTTTGTATCTTGTGAAGAAGTGCTGTTGGTTTCTTGCTGTAACATCATAGTGTTGGGTGATCTAAGATTTTCATGAGGTGAAGAAGGGCTTCTTTCTGAGAGGATGATGCTGGGTTAGAACAATTGGTTGTAATCCTCTTTGCTCTTTCTTGATATTAATAAAGCTATTCAAATTTTCTTCCACCTTCTTGTATGTTTGATGATATATGCTTGTGTGTGGTCAATATACATCTGGTCCTGTATTGTTTATGCTAGTAGATCTCTGCTCTTGGATAGTATTATGCTACTTTGATTCCACAGGTGCTCTTTGAAGCTGGGCTGACGAGGAAGCAAGTGGCAAAGATCTATCAGAAGGGAGAGGAATCAAGCGAGGAACCAAGCGCAAGATTGAGGTTGGTGTCCTTGTTCCCCTCTTATCTATTTATCATAAAGGAAAATGAAAGTAGTTTTAATTTGTTTGTTTCTAAGGTAGCTACCAGCCTTAGTGGGACTAGCAGCTCTGCATAGACACTAGATTTCCCGGTAACAAACACTACCGCTCAACTACACTTGGAAAAGGCCTCCTCTCAGGCAAATGATAATAGAATAAAAAACTTAGAAGAAATAATTATTGGATTGGGCCATGATCCCAAAGATGGAAAGGCTACAAAAGAATTGATCAAAAAGAAATATGAAGATATTGTTGCCCTAAGGAAGCAACTAAAACTGCTACCTTCAGGACATCCACAGACTGATGAGGTTATAAAGAAAAAATCTAAAGAAGAGCTGATGGATTTACTCTTAAAGCTCAATGAACGACTGAATGATACTGAACAAGCACTTGAAAAGGCATTGAAGGACAAGCAGGGAGAGTCGACCTCCCAGCCTCCCAATGTAATACCAGTAGTATCAACAGTAGTCCCATCAACTCTTGGAGCAGCATTGGCACCCAGCATTCCACCAGTCACAGCAGAGGCAGTTACAGTTACATCAACAATAGGAATAGCAGGTGTAGCACAGGGCAATACTGCTAATTTGAGCATAGAAGAGCTAATAAAATCAATGGAGGACCTGAAACTACAAGTTTTAGAACTAAATAAGCTGAAGGAGCAATATACCAAAATGGAACGAAGCTATGATCTCTCAAAGGTAAATGTTGCAGAAAAAACAAGAGAGATTAAAATGTTAGAAACCAAAGTAAAATCATTGGGGAAAGATCTTAGGTTTGACAAGCCTCTAATAGAAATCAAGAGAATTCTTTGGGCCAACATCACTCAATCCATAAATGATGTTTGGCCTTCTATCCAAGTAATTTTTGAGCAGATTGATCTTGTGAAGGCAGCCCAAGAAGAAATCCAAAGAACAAAGGCAGAATTAGGAAAAATGCCTGAGGAAGCCAACGAGCTTATACATTTTTTGAATAATATAAATAAAGAACAGCTGGAAGAGTTAGGCATTAATGACAGGATAGAAACCATTTGGGAAATCAAAAGGTTATTAACCAAGAAAACTTTAATGTAGAATTTGGAAAGAAGATGTCATGACATGTGGGCAGAAATTAATGCTTTTATGGAGAAGTTTGATAATTTGCAAAATAAAGGGCTATCCAGTCCTTTAGTGATCAATGACAGGTTAATGAGGCATAAAGATTATGTGGAAAAATTGAATAATTATGCAGGGCACCAAGTAGGTTCATCAACAAGTGCATCAAGGATAAAAGCATTGCCTACAGGCAGGGTGCTCTACGACAACCTAGAGAACTTATTCTATGTTGAGCATGAACTAAAACACTTGTTCCCAATTCAGCCTACATTTTTCAGGTATACAGAAACAGATGAAACCCTCAGAAAGCTTCAGAAAACCAGAATACCATAGCCAAAATGGTGGGAAGAAATGCTTGAAATTTTGTAATTTATTCTAGGTAAAAGGTAAATTTTGATTTTTACTACAGTTAATGAAGATAAAGAAGATGAAAAGAGATCAATAGCTAAAGAGTAACAAATGCAGGCAAAGTTTATCAATAGGAAGGTCAAAACAGAGCAGCCAACACATAATCACACCAAGGACATCAAGAGGCCAAATCATAGGACCTAACTCCAACACATTCTCCAAAATAGGGACAGCAAACCATTCGGTTGCCTTATCTGTCATCTACGAGGTCTTCTAGCCCTATTTTCTTGAAGGATATGATTATTCACCCTAGTTTATATCTCACTTTGTTATGAGATATTTCATTGTAAATTTTTTGTATAAATACCCCCTCAATTGGAGTATTGAGTGTGGATTCTTAGGCATTGTTGTAATATTGACTATTTTGGAGTAAAGTGTTGTTGGACCAACTTTTGTATGGCTTACTGGATAAAGAATTGAAGCAAAGGACTTTTCACAGATTTCTTGAATCAAACACCGGATCAATAAGTCCTCTATACCTTATGTTTTAAAGTTTTCCTTGTTTATTATATCATCTATGTTCCACATCTGAATGATAAATGAAAAAGAGTAATTCAGAATATGCTTGATTGCACTCTGTTTTCAACCATTATTATTCTCCATGTTTTCTTCTGAATTAGGATAAACAGTGAAATCTTAATTGCTCTTGTTTTGTAGTTCGTTCATTTTGATTATTTATTAAAGAATACTTAATTTCTCTTTAGTAGTAATCATACAAGTTCCCTCTTTAAATATGCTGAAGGATTATTAACTGCCCTTCACCCATTTTAAACCCTTTCCATTTATCCCAACTCTTTATTTATTCCCTGTTTGACCATCTTGCCTTGTGAAACCTGCTATTGTTAAGAAACCAAGTAAAGTCAAGCCATCTTCTTTGACTTCATTAGCCCAATGGCCTAAACTACTCAGTCTTACCCCTCTGCTACTGAATCTCACCACCCAAATTCAAACAAAACTCCTAAATTTCACAACTAGCCTAATATCCTTCAAAACCAAGCTAAACCATAAAGAGAGAGCCCTCTCTGAGTGTAGATTGGCTAAATTCTATACTTCAAAAGTTGGTTTGTGGTTACCTCAGACCCCTTTCCTCTTCCCAACAACTTCTGAAGTACTGATGGCAAGGTTGGTGGACGTCACGCCAGGCTGTGATGCATGGATCTGTAGCTCATATAGACCCATGTGGATGCCCCCCAATACTTGTTGTTGCTGCTATTTGAACTGTTGTAGTACCTCCGTGGTGACATCCTGCACCGTGTCTCCAATTTCATTCAAATATCCCTCTGTTAGGGTGATTGGGTTCAATGACATCTTACTAACCTTGGATTTCTTCTGTGGCCCAACTTTTTCCTATCCTCTAGGACGCTTGATATGGTACGACATCATCTACAAGTCTACTCTGTGCTACTCTATTGGCTTGTCCATTTCTTTCTCTGTTTCAGGCAAGGGTGACCTTGCACCTTTGTCAAAGCTACGCTCTATTCATCATGTTTTCTCTTCTGTCTGCTGTGAAGCATCGTGCTCTGCCTGGGCCTTGTCAGTGGTCTCCTTCTTCCTCTTCTCAGTCAGCTGGACCATCTCGAGCTTGGCTTCCTCCTTTTTGGGCTATGCAGTGGAATTTCTCGATCCTACCACCGAGTTTGAGGCAATGCACCACTCTGCCGGCCAGCGATCAAGAACTGCATCAAGCATGTCGTCAGTTGCCAATTAAGGCAAGTCATGCCACTTCTGTTCAAGGTCCTTCCATGGCTTGATATATAAGCACTGAAATTCTACCTTGAACTCCACGTCCTCCTGCAGTTTAGAAAACAAAGTAGGTGACAATTACGGCTTGCGATTGATAGCCATGCTTATATTGATTTCCATCAAGATCCAAAAGATCGTTATATCCTTGATGCGCTAAGCATCCTTGGTGGCCCACAATAAAGTGTCCTTCGCTGCTTCTAGAAGGTTTGGTGCGACTAATGGGAATTGACTTTCTTTGGGCAGCTCTCAGGCTACCAGCACAATGGACAGCAAGAGCCACGCATAGTGGAAGGTCTTACTGAGCTCTCGTGCCTCGTGGAAGTTCACAAGGAACTCATCGCAGAGATAGTGTGACCAATTAAACTGAACTCCTTCTGCGCATTGGCCCACTATACTGACGATAGGTGCTGACACTTCATATCCGCGATGCTTCCACATAACTTTTCTTGCCAAAATATGCGTGGTCACCTTGATGGCAAGATCGCAGATACACGAGATGGCATAGCTTCGCAGCTCCCTTACGAGCTTGAATTTCTCCTTCATGGCCTCCATGAGGGCATGCTCACCACCTTTTCCGTCAAACATCATGGCCGAATTTTTCCCTGTATAGGGAAGCCGTGCGATCCTGTAGATCAACATATCAGTGATGGGTATTGGCTCCTCTAGCCACAGACACCCATCGTGCACCAAGCATAGCAGCTGCTTGATTACCAATACTGTAATGGGTGTTCGATTGCAGTGTGACACCCATAGTAGGTTGAGCAGAGCTACCTTGTCTACACCCCTGAGCCACTTTTCCAGTTCCAAATCAGTCATCTTGGTGGTTGTATGAACAATGTGGTGCAATAGTTGTTTTGTCACCAAGTGAGGGAACTTCTCAGTGTCAGCTAAGTCCAAACCTTCCAATTTCAACATTGGAACCTGCCCCAAGCGCGGTCCTTCAAAGACAATCTCGTCCGGCAGCAGAGGTATGTGTAAGGCAACCTTGCTTTCATCAATATCCTTCGGTACCTTGCTCTTGCCCTTGCCTAGAGGGGCGTATTTGGGAAACTTAGTAATAGGGTCAGAATCCTCGACTTTAATGTCCTCCACTTCCACTCCCAAATCCTCATCATCCATCAGGATGTCCTTAATCTCTTCCTCCTCCAGTTCCAAGTTAATAGTTTTTCCCTTTTCTTATGCAGTGGGCTTTTCCTTCTGTGGGTTTCTTCTAAGCAATGCATGCACGAGTGCCGCAGACTACTTTCCCTTCTTATCCTTCGCACCCTGCCTGGTCAGGGTAGTCTTCGGTCTAGGTGTTTGTGGTGACTTGGGGACTTTAGCGTACCTTTGCAATTTTCGGAGCAGCTCCCTCTGCCTCCATAACAACTTCCAACACAGCCCCCTTGACTGTCACTGATTCAGCATCCATAGCTTATGATCCTGGGATAATGTCACAAATGAAATTGTGGTCAGACTCTAGAAATCAATCAAATGCTAGGCAATCAAGCAATTCTTGGAAAAATGTGCAGTCATGCACATCTAAGAGCTCACCAACTCAATGATCAAAATGCCAAGTGTTTTTTGTTGGGTAGCCACATGTAATTTATAGGCCATTTTGAATTCAAATCCAACCATTCTCCCCAAATTTGGTTCATTAATGCTAGATTGGCAACAGATTTTCAAGGATCTTACCCATAAATTTCATCTTAAATGTCAACCCCCCACTCCATTTAGCCATGATCTCATAATGAGATCATGACTAATGACTTTAATGGTCACTTTTCGGCTAACCTGCGTGATTTTTTCCTGAGTAGCGCAGCTCTCTCCACATTACTGCGAACCCTATGACATCTCCTCGTTCTATGCAATCCCCTGATCGTGCAGTTTCCCACCCGGAGAAGTGTAGTTTATAGTCCAGTGCCACCTTTCAGCTGTCTGGAGTGCTAAGACTATGTTACCTTCATTTAGTCACCTGGCCTAATCACTGGTGTATGGCTTCATTTGGCTGCCATTCACCTTTCCTAGGAAGGGCTCTCCATTCAATTTAACCAACTGAAATGCTCCACCATCAATAATCTCCTTAATGACATATGACCCTAGCTAGTGCATCCTCAATTCCCCTGGAAATTATCAAACTTGCTGTCATATAACAAAACCAGATCATTTACCTTAAAGGTGCGCAGTTTAATGTGTTGATCATGCCATTCCTTTTCGTGAACTTTTGGACCTATTGGTGAAATCCGACAAGTAACCTTTCTTCCTCAAGCTCAACATGCTGCATGAGCCTCTCTTCCAGAGCTTTGCAATCCATCATACCATGAGTGTTGCTATGCGTAGACTAGGCACAATGTCTTCCATGGGCATCATAGCTTCAACACCATATACAAGCCTAAAGGTTGTCTGTCCAATAAACATTTTGCATGTCATTCAATAGGCCCATAGCATTGCGGGTATGTGCAAGTCCCAATCATTTCACTAAGCATTGCAAACCTTGGTCAGTGCATTCTCTAGTACCTTATTGAATGCTTTCACCATCCCATTAGATTATGGGTGATAAGGCATGCTTTTCTGGTGATATACCTGAAATTCCTTCGTCAGGGCATTAATCATTTCATTTAGAAAGTGTGTACCACAACCACTCATCAAAATATTTGGACACCCAAATCACGTTAGTAGATACTCAAAGAGAAACTTCACAGTGGTCGTGCCTATGGAGTCCTTCACAAGTTATGCCTCCGCTCATCGAGTCAAATACTCAGTCATGGTGATAATGTACTGCGCACGCGTCTTCTTTCCTTAAGACTAAATAGGTCCCACAAAATCTGTTGCCCATTTCTCGAAAGGTTGTAATGTCATCTGTGGGTTCAGAGGTAGCTCATATTTCTACGATGGCCTACCAGTTCTTTGACAAATTTCGCACACCCTGAAGTAGGCTTTTGTATCCTAATCGAGGGTTGGCCAACACAACCCTGTGTGTAGAATCTTCTGTGCGGTGGCCCTTCCTACGTAATGGCCTCCTGTAGCACCCCCATGAGCATCCGTGAGGATACTGTGTCTCTCAAACTCTGGTACATATCATCACAATACTTCATCAGACCCCATTTTGTAGAGATGTTTGACAATGGCAGAAAATTATGTTGTGCACAATTCTAACTCCTTTTTCTGTTGGGTGGTGTAACATTCTGGGGCAGTTCCTGTTGTTCAGAAGTATATGATGTCTTCAAAGTGACCATACACGATGCACACTACATATAGCTACGGGTCAAGAAATCCCTCTTCCAAATTAGTGAGCTCTTATCCTGTTTCGATGCACGACATATGATTTGGTCCTGCATTCAGTTGTCCACACTTTACAATGACTTCAAAATCATACTCCTGGAACAACAACAACCACCTACAGATCATCCTCCCCAACACAGGCCTATTGACCAGGTATTTCAATGCAGAATGATCTGCATACATCTTAAAATGTCCACCCAGAAAATAGTGTCTAAACTTCTGGAGCACGTATACCATGACTAGTCCTTTGTGCTCGGTAGTGGAATAGTTCTTCTCCGCCTTGGATAACCTCCTGCTTGCGAACTCTATAGGATGGTCCAATTCTCTGCCGCCAGCTTGTGTCAGTACTACTCCCAGTGATATAAATGACACGTCTACATGTACATGAAACTCCTTCTTCCAATCCAGGAAGACTAAAATCGATGCGGTGACCATTTTCCCTTTCAACACATCCAAGTTTTTCTAACAGTCCTCGTTCCAACAGAACATGACAACCTTTTTCAATAACTTCTCCATAGGCACGATGATCTGTGCATATCCCTTGATAAAATTCCTATAGTACCCAGTATTTCCCAAGGTTGTGCGCAACTATTTCACACTCCTAGGCACCTCCAGATTAATTATCACTATGATGTTCCTGGGATCTACCATCAATCCTTGTCTGCATACCGCATGACCTAGAAAAGTCTTAAAAGGGACACAAAACAAGCATTTCTTCAGGTTGAGCGCAATATAGTACCTTTGACAAGTATCTAGCATTAAGTTCAAGCTTGCGACATGGTATTTTACCAACCCAAACATAGTCTACTCATCAAAGCATACCTCCACAAACTTATGAATGAAGTCTTTGAATGCAGTAATGACTACGCGTGAAAAAATCACAGGCACATTCTTTAATCTGAAAGGCATTATGGTGTATTGAAAACATCCCCATTCAATCGTGAATGTCATCTTACTTCTATCCTCAGGCACGATTTTGATCTGATGGTACCTAGAGAACCCATCGATGAAGGAGTATGCTTCCTGGCCACCTACATTATCCAATACCTCATTAGTGAACATAGTCGGGAAAGGATCATGCAAGCAAGTGTCATTCAACTTCCTGAGATCTATGCATATCCTTATTTCAGTATTCGGTTGCTTTTCTTTTACCACCATTGGGTTCACCCAATCAGATTCTTCTACGGGCTCAATGATGCCTGCCGTGAGCATCTTATCTAACTTTAGGATTGAGACTGTAAGGTCTTTGGTTAACCAGCTTCACATCGGGTTTTAATGTGATCTTCATAATTCCCAGGTTTGCTATTATCCCCTTTAACTCCGTAAACTTGGTAAGGAACAAATCTTGGTATTCACGGAACAATTAAGCGACCTTATCTACTGTCGTCCCATCCTAGTAATCTCCAATCTTCATGAATTCAGGCTCATCCTCTGTACCAATATTTATCTGTTTAGTTTTTAGCGAGGCGGTTATATCAGGATTCTCGATCTGCGGTCCCTAGACCTCACGGTGACCTTTGGTTTCAGGGATATTAATCTTTCATGGGTCCTCATCTTCTTCTTCAGTAGTCACATTACAGCATTCCAGTGCATGGCTCAGTTCAGTAGTCCAATTGGGTAGAATCAGATCCAAAGGCTCCTGCGGTATCCTAAAGATTGCTGCTTAAACTTCTTGTAGCACTTTTTCAATACATTCAAACCCATCTTTGATGCCGAATGTCATTATGAACCCTTCATGCAAAATATCCCATTCTCATGTGCCATGGCGAAGCACTTTCTCCAAGTATCAGTTCATCGGGATGACATCTAGGGTGTGATAGAACAAGTGCACCCATTCAGGTTGGAGCTTCGCTCCATAGGCCTTAGCCCATTTTTCCAAGTGTGCACGCAGATCATCCTTCCTGTCATACTTATCTATCACTCATACCTTTGTCATCCCAAAACATGTTATCATCATCATCCTATACTTGTGCCAATCATCAAAACTACCCTTGTGCCTACCCCACAATCTCGTGGGCGTAGCGCACAATGGCCTGTCCAAAGCTTGGAAGCAATACTTCTTTGGTGCTTCCCTCTCAAATGCATCGAAAAACACATCCACATCATTCAAGTCATCATAAGTGGGCAGATTTCTTACCTCGGATGACACACAGTGCAGCGACCGAGTCATCATGTTACAGCTCAGCGTAGTTACTTCATGTAGCTGATTTTGCCGACACTTTAATTCTTCGTCCGAGCCTGAGAAGCAGGAACTCTCATGATCTCATGTAATTCATCCATCCACTGTTGATTTCACCTTGTCTTAGTCTTGCGCTGTTATCTTATATATGCAGTCCAAATCGTTGTCGCTTTCATAATCACGGATTGGTTCAGTATAGTGCGATCCTTCTACAGGATCTAGGGGTACTATTACGCAAAGCAATTTCTTTCCAAATATCATCTTTCACTTCCTTAGTTTGATTACCACATTCATGTTAGTAGCCCAATCAATGCCAAGGAGTGCAGGGTAGGGGTTGCTATCATCCACAATTTTTATTACTTCGAAATCAGCGAACATGCTCGCACCTTCAAGATCTACAGTTACTCCCTGCAACCATCCCATGGGGATTATCTTCTGCTGATTTTCCATCCTTAACTGAATCGGAGACCATTGCAGTGTGGGTATCCCCATCTGGTCCTAGGTCTTTTTGGAAAACGTTTGCGTCTAACCCCAGATCCAGAATAACTTGATCCATTTCATACTCTACTATCTGTGCACTGAGTCTCATCTCACATCCTATCTTTGCCTTATGCTTACCAATCCTCCATACCACACGCTATTCACCTGAAGTGTTTTGGGTGCATATATTTATAACTTCTTGTAACCCCTTCATCGCCGTGATATGTTATGAAACCAGCTCAAAAAAAGATAGAAAAGATAGATCAATGCCTTAGAATTCAGCCTCTTCGAGGGGGCAACCTCCTTTACATTACATAAATGAACAATTCTTGGATGACTCAAATGACAAAACCTCCTTTCTATATATAGGAGTCTAAGGAGTCATAATATAACCCAGCCGACCTAACAATAATAATATAAAGCCACAAAAATAACAATAGAGGGATTCTTTGGGGCACAATAATAAAAATATGGGGGCAATAGGGGCACAACAATGTTAATAAGGGATACAACTACAATAGTAATGGGGAAATCACTAGTGTTATAGGGACCTATCATGCCCCTCTCCTTCAAAAAAAGTGTTGTCCTCAACGCTTGAGTAGTTCTGGATGTTTCTGTATAAAATTCTCATCCTCCCATGTGGAATCTTCAGCAGATAAGTTCTTCCACTTGATGAGATACTCTGAAATTGATCGATTTCGTAGCTATTGAGTTCTTGTTTCTGTGACTGCTTCCGGTTGTAATATAATTTTTCCTTCCTCGTCAAGTTCTGGCAATATTGTTTGAACTGGGAGCTTGTCGCCTATAACCTTCTTTAAACATGAAACATGGAAAACTGGGTGCACTCGAGACGCTGCAGGAAGCTCCAGTTTGTATGCCATAGTACCAATCTTTTGCAACACCTTGTATGGACCATAATACTTTGGTGATAATTTATTATCCTTCTTAGCTTGCTTGAGGGACATTTGTTTATTGTAGCCGTAGGAATACCCAATCGCCTACATCAAAACTTCTTTCACTGTGATGTTGATCTGCCTGTTGTTTCATTCTGTTTTGTGCGAACATGAGGTTATCCTTTACGAGTTGTAGGACCTGTTGTTGATGTTCAATGTGATGTTACATTGCTTGAACCTTAGAATTTTCTCTTAAATATGATGTGAAGGATGGTGGCTGATATCCATAAAGTGCCATAAATGGGGTCATTTGTGTTGCTGTATGGAAGGAAGTGTTATACCATCATTCAGCTAGAGGCAACCATTTGACCCATTGTGTCTGTTTATCAGATACAAAGCAACGAAGATATCCTTCCAAATATTTGTTTACTATCTCAGTTTGCCCATCAGATTGAGGATGATAAGATGAGCTATGAGCTAACTGAGTACCAAGACAAGAAAATAATTATGTCCAAAAATTTCCAGTGAGAATGGGATCTCTGTCACTTACAATAATCTTTGTGTTTCCATGTAGCTTTTGAATTGTTTCCATAAATGCAGTAGAAAATGTACTGGCTTTCAATGGATGTGATAATGCACAAAAGTGTGCATACTTGGTAAGTCTCTCAACTACCACCATGATGACACTCTTTCCCTTAGACTTGGGTAAACCTGTGACAAAATCCATTGAAACCTCTTCCCAACGTTGGCTTGGAATGGATAAAGGTTGTAATAGACCCGGGGTCTTAATTGTTTCAACTTTATTTTGTTGGCAAACCAAACATTCTGCCACAAAATTTTGACTATCTGATTTAAGGCCATCCCAAAAAAAAATCCTTCTTAACCCTGTGGTAAGTTTTTAAAAATCCTGAATGCCCTCCTAAGGGAGAAGTATGCAATTCCATAAGAATCTTTTGTTTGAGTTGCAAATTCTTACAGAGGTATAAGCGATCTTTGTACCATAACAAATCATTTTGCCAGCTAAATGTATCAGATGTACAAGAATCTTGTTGTAGCTTTTGAATAAGTGCCCACACTTCTTCATCATTCTTCCACTCCTCCCTTGCTTCATTTATCCAATCTGGTTGGATAATAGAAATGGTACACAACAACGCTTCCACATCCTGATCCTTTCTTGAGAGTGCATCTGCCACCACATTTTGCTTCCCTTTTTTGTAGATGATTTCAAAGTCATAACCCAACATCTTTGTGACCCACTTTTGTTGCTCTTCAGAAGATAACCTTTGTTCTAAAAATTATTTAAGGCTATCATGATCTGTTTTTACCTTGAAGTGTCTTCCCATTAGGTAGGGTCGCCATTTCTTAAGTGAATGTAGTATTGCCAACATTTCCTTCTCATAAATAGCTTTGTGTAAAAACTTTCCCTTGATTGGACGACTTTCAAAAGCAATGGATCTTTCATCTTGCATTAGAAAAGCACCAATTCCATTTCCTGAAGCATCACATTCCACAATAAAGGTTTTTGTGAAATCTACTGTAGCTAAGACTGGTGCTTGGCACATTGCCTCTTTAAGATGTTCCAAGGCCTTTGTTGCTTCCGTAGTCCATGAAAATGCATCTTTCTTCAATAATGTTGTTAGAGGTGCTGCTATTCTCCCATAATTCTTAACAAACTTGCGATAATACCCTGTCAACCCGAGAAATCCTCGCAGATGCTTTATGGATGTGGGGATTTTCCATTCCTTAATGGCTTTAATTTTGCTAGGGTCTACCTTAACTCCTTCATGAGATACAATATGACCCAAATATTCCACCTCCTGGACTCCAAAGAAACATTTGGATCTTCTTGCATATAATTTTTTCTCCTTCAATAGTTGTGGCACCCTGTCAACATGATCAACATGATCCTTCCAAGACTTCTTGTAGATTAGTATATCATCAAAAAATACTAACACAAATTTTCTAAGGAATGGTTTGAAAATTGAATTCATCAAACCTTCAAATGTTGAAGGTGCATTGGTAAGGCCGAAAGGCATGACCAAAAACTCATAATGACCCTCATGAGTTCTAAATGTTGTTTTTGGAATGTCTTCAATCTTCATTCTGATTTGATGATATCCTGAACGAAGATCCAACTTGGTGAAGTAAATTGATCCATGCAATTCATCCAGTAATTCATCAATGACAGGAATGGGGAACTTATCTTTAATAGTGAGCTTGTTCAGCTCCCTATAATCCGGACACATGCGCCATGATCCATCCTTCTTGTGCACCAATACTACTGGAGCAGAGAAAGAACTTTGACTCGGTTGAATTATACCAGCCTCTAGCATTTCTGCAACCATATGTTAAATTTCACTCTTTTGGACATAGGGATATCTGTACGGCCTGATGTTTGGAGGAACACTTCCTGGAATCATATGAATAGCATGATCATGATCACGAATAGGTGGGAGACCTTTGGGAGCCTCAAATACCTTGGAATGATTTTCCAAGACTTTTTGGAGATCTGGAGAAATAGATGATTCTGATGTGGAAACATCTAGCGAACATAATTTTGCAATTACACCTCTTTGTTCCTTTTTTAGAAGCTTTGTCATACCGTTAGAGCTGATTGTCTTTCCGGTTTCCCTGTAATACCCCTTAATTCAACTTCCTTTCCTTCCGTAGAAAATTTCATGAAGAGTTCTTCAAAATTAAAAGCTATTGTACCCAAGGATTGTAGCCATTGGACTCCTAGTACAACATTAGCACCCCCATTGAAATGGAAAGCATTGGGCTAGTCAATACATATTCTCCCATGGATAGCTTGATATTATGGCATTTTCCCGAGAAATTTATTGTTCCTACATTTGCAATCATCACTTGACACTCTGGTGCTGGATATAGGAAGCTATTCAATTCTTTTGCTACCTTACAATGAATAAAATTGTGGGTACTTTCTGAATCAATCAACACTATTACCCTTTTCTTCTTGATTTGTCCTTCTATCTTGATGGCTTGATGAGTGGTAATTCGAGCCAATGCATTACAAGATATGGTCGGATTCATTTCTTCTTTATCTAGGCTTTGTTCATGGAGTATATCCTCTTCCTTTGACCTTTCTTGCTCCTTTTCTTCTTCCTCTTCACAATCTTTGTAGAATAATTTCTTCTCAGCACACTTATGACCTTTAGTGTATTTGCTATCACAACTGTAACAAAGCCCTTTTGCTCTTTTTTCTTCCAATTGTTGTGGTGTCAACCTTATAGGTTGTGGAAGGCTAGGGGTAACAACACTTCCATCTTTATAGTTGTGACTGGTATGCTTCTTGGTTGCCATAATTTTTCTTTCCATTTTTCTTGCTAACCTGAATGCCTTCTCTAATGAATCAGGTTCCCAAAGGTGGACATCATGTTGGATATTTTCCTTTAAATTCCCTATGAACACATCAATCCTATGCTCCTCTGGAATATCTTTTACCCTTATGTTCAATTTTTGGAACTCCTCAATGTGCTCCATTATTGAACCCTTTTGTTTGAGACTTACCAATTGGCTAAAAAAAGTGTTTCTTTTTGTATCCTCATAATGTGTTGTCAATTCTTCCATAAAAATTGCCCAAGTGATAATTTGTTTACGAGAGCAAAGCCATTGATACCATACAAATTGATTTGGTTCCAAATATAAAGTTGCAATACGTACCTTTTGTGTGTTTTGCACATTATTGAGATCGAAAAATTGCTCCATCTGTAATATCCATGTTGCGGGATCCTTGCCATCAAACTTCCTCATATCAATTTTTGGAATATGGTGGGTCTTCAATCCAACATTAGAGTCTATGGAATCATAATTAACATTTCTTTTGTTCGCATCATGATTTTCCTTTACAACCTTTTCACCATTAGTAAGTATTTCTTGTAGAAAAATTGTCAAATCTATCTTCAAACCTGCCATGTCTGTCTTCAAATCTGTCATGTCTGTCTTCAAATCTGTCTTCAAATCTGCCATGTCTCTCTTCAAATCTGTCTTCGAATCATCCATATTAGCTTCCATTCCCTTTATCTTAGATTCCACACCATTTATCTTAGATTCCACGTCATTTATCTTAGCTTCTGTTAGCTTTTGTGAGCATGACATTTGTTGCACTTGTTCTTGTAATTTTGATATATCATGTAGCATTTCTTCCTCTTCTTCATGAGTCATGCTAGAGCTTTCAGGTTCCTTACTAGGTGTTTGAATTTCTTTTCCTTGGGGCATCTGTTATCGATAATAATGCTTTACTATGCCCTTTGAATTCCTTCAAACCAAGCTTACGCAAAAAATAAAAAATAAAACTACACACCTTTTTTCACTTCGTAGAAGCCTGATATTGAATCTGATGTATCTCTGTATCTTCGAATCATCTAGTTCTAAAATTGTGACCTGTAATAGTCCTTATGCGTCCTCTTTCCAATTCCACCAGTCTGATCCAAATTGGATTCTCCAAGGAAGAGTTACGCAAAATATCCCACAGTGACCTGCTTATAGACTAGTTTAGTAGAGCAAACTTGTACAACGTGCCACGAGTCACTGTTTCAACCTTTGGCTCTAAAAAAATATATACAAGAAACTACAGTCCATCCTATTTCTGTACCTTCTTACGAAATTTCAATCCAATGCTTAGAAAGAAAGTTATGACGATTTTCCCCAGGTCACCTGTTTGGAATGTAATTCAGGAGTATGTAAGAAGACCAACTTCCTCAGATCATATATCCGCAAATATAGCGCAAAAGGTTCTGAAATTTGGACCCCAGATTCAACACGATGTCTTCTCAAATGGTTTTTTTTTAGCTTCTGAAACATCACATAATTTTCTTTATAGCTAAAATACCATGATGACCTGTTGGGAGCAGCGAAACCCTAGATTCCAAAGCTCTGATACCAAATGTTATGAAACCAGCTCAAAGAAAGATAGAAAAGATAGATCAACGCCTTATAATTCATCCTCTTCGAGGGGACAACCTCCTTTACATTACATAGTCACAATATAACCCAGCCGACCTAACAATAATAATATAAAGCCACAAAAATAACAATAGAGGGATTCTATGGGGCACAGTAATAAAAATATGGGGGTAATAGGGGCGCAACAATGTTAATAAGGGATACAACTACAATAGTAATGGGGTAATCACTAGTATTATAGGGACCTATCATGATATCACATAGCAACTTCATGCTGGTCTCTAGAAAGGTTGTAAGCATAGAAGGGTCCATCTCCTGAACAAGTTTATCCCACCTTCCTGAGGTAGAGGCCTCAATGAAGCTCTTATTTTCTTCCATGAATGTTTCACGTGCATGCTCCAAATCAAATTCAACCCCCTTCTCTAGAGCTTTGCAAACCCACGCATTGTCTTCAGGTTGTTTCCCCTTATCGTCACCCATTGTAATTCCACTTCAGAGCACTATATTCACATTTGGATCCTCTTCGTGAGGCTCAACCCTCATCGTCTACAGGTTCTGAGCTGGCTGCAGGGGTAGCACACCTTTGTCACGTATTCTTGCTATCAGTGTAGGACAGTCCTCAATCTCACGATCAAACTGAGTACAATATTTTCATGATGGACGCATTGGGTTAGTGCATTCACAGGCATAGTGTCGTGGTCCTCCACAATTGTAACAGATCAACTATGCCTTACCTCTGCCAGGTCCTCCTCCACCTCGGCCTCATCAATGCCCCTGAAATCCTGTCCATGTCATCCCAGCGCCCTCATTAGCAATTCGCGTTTCTTCCTGAACTCATGGATGCAACATATCCAAGGTACCTACATGGCTACCTCATTTCTTTAAATGATCTTCAGATGGGAAGTTGTCTCTCATAATCCTGTAATGTGTCACGGAGCCAAAATGGCCTCTTCCTAGTAGGAAGATCACTTGGAGGAGGATATAAGGGATCCATAGGATCCACGGGATCATCAACAATGTCTGTCTTGGATTCAGGCATGGAAGGACCATCTAAAATATCCATATCATCATTCCTCCTCTTAGGAGGAGGAGGCAAAGGAAGGTCCCTTTCTTTCCCAAGGGAAGCATCTTCATCAAATGTTACATCCCTACTAATTTCAACCTTCCTTTCACTAGGAATATATATTATAAATTATTTATAATTTTCACAATATCCAACAAACATACATTTTCTTCTCATAGCTTCTAGCTTGCTTCTTTTATCCTCCGGCACATGAAAATATACGAGGCAACCAAAGATACGAAGGTGGTTAACATTAGGCTTGACACTTGTGAACACTTCTTTGGGGGTGTTATTGTCTAATGCTTGATGAGGTACCCTATTTTGAATAAATACGAAAACATTTGTTGCTTCTCCCCAAAGGAACTTTGGCAACTTTTTATCATGGAGCATGGCACGAGTGGCTTCTACAATAGATTTGTTCTTTCTTTCATTTACTCCATTTTTTTTGGGAGTATAGGGAACAATCATCTCTTTCTTGATACCTTCCTTCTTGAAAAAATCAATGAACTCCTTTGATATGTATTCTCCACCATTTTTAGACCTGAATATCTTGATTTTCTTGCCCATTTTATTTTTGACCAAATCTTCGAATTCCTTGAGCATTTTGAAGGCTTCATCCTTGTGCTTCAAATAGTATATCCATGTCTTCCTTGAGAAATAATCAATGAAGATGATGTAGTAAAGATGGGCACCAATAGAATGTATGAGCATCAAACCACATTCGTTGGAATGAATGAGATGGAGGATTCCATTCATCTTGTTTTCACTAGAGAGGAATGGGCCTCTTGTATTCTTTACACTAGCATAACGTGGACATATTTCATCATGTTGGGCTTACACATCAAGAATACGACATACCAATTTCTTCAATTTGGGAAGAGAATCATAATGTATATGTGCCATTATTCTGTTCCATAGCTTGCTTAGATGATTAGTATCAGTGACCAATGCTAGAAGAGGTCTTCTAGCGACTCTATAGAGTCCTTCAAACCTCGATCCCAATGTGAATGCATCTCTTATAGGTGATCTAAAATACCAACTACAAACCTTTCCCTTGATGAAGGAAACCCTCATCCCTCTATTTTCCAAAGAAGATATTGATACCAAATTCTTCTTCCAACTCAGCACACACATTACACCATGGAGCAAAACAAATTTCCCAGAATCCAAATGAAATTTGACAAACCCAAATCCTTTGACAGGTTGAGTGGACTTGTCTCCAAGAATAGTTTTCAAATTTGACTTCCTCTCCACCAAATTAGAGAGAACTTCCTTATACCCAGAGAAATGATGAGGGGACCCACTATCAAGCAACAAACTATCCCACTAATATGTAGGAGAGGAACTAGTAAGGGAAGAAATAATAATATATTCAGATTGATTGGAAACATTACTTTCATACCCAGAAAATTTTGACTTATTTTGGGGAAGATTATCTTCTTCATGATAACTTGGAGCATCTCCTCTTCTTCTTTCATCTCTTCCATTGTGATCATTTGTTCGGTCATCTCTTCTTCTTTAATCATCAAACCTGTTGTTGTTTCTTCTGGTGTTCTAGCATGGACCATTATTATTTTTGGGGCAATCTTGAGCATAATGACCTCTCTTATGACAATTGAAGCATTCAACATGCAATGATACCTTGGATCTTCCAAAACTTCTATTTGAAGTTTCAGGATGAGGCTATCTTCAATTTGATGGACCTCTTTTCCCTTTCTTCTTCTTCTTGTCACAAGTGATGAATGCAGTGAGCTCTCATTATTATTTCTTTTGTATCTTGCATCTAGAATACATCCTTGATTCTTCTTTAGTGATATTTCCAACAATATCATCAAATGATAGAAAAATTGTTGTCACTTACATTAGGAATGAAGGTTTTTAAAATAGGAGGGATAACTCTAAGAATAACAATTACCAATTCCATGTCAGGCACAATTTCTCCAACTCTTTGGAATTGATCTCTAAGATGAGATATCCCATAATGTAGGATTGCATGGACTCTCCTTTCTTCATCTTCATATCTTTGAGTTGATCTTTCAAGGAGATGATTTCATTCAAATTTTTTATTTCATACATGCCAGCTATCTTATCATACATGTCCTTAGACTTCCTCAAATTTCCAACATATGCAAGTAAACTATATTGTAAGCCATCATCTATAATTTTCTTTGATTTTAACTCATTTCTTGTACTTGTTCTTGGCACAAGCAGATGATTTCTCTCGAGGCTCAAGTACTTTTCCTTCAATGTATTCCAAAACGTCATTGTTATCAACTATGATCTCCAACCTGATTTTCCATGGAAAAAAGTTAGAAGAGTCACCCAACTTCTCATATTCCTTACAGAAAGAGGAAGACATATTGACTTGACTAGATAGGTTCCTTCAAATTTCCAAAGATGATTTCTGCAATTCTTGTCTCTTTCATCTTTTCCTTCACTTGAACTTTGATACCATGTTAATTTTCAGATTGTTCTATGATGATTTAATTACTTTAGCCCAATTCAATTCTTCAATTAACAATATTTTCAATAACATTTAATGTTTCTAATCATCAACAATAATTGAATTTTGAACAATAAATGCAATGAAAAAGGAGAAAATCAACACATCACCAAGAGACACCAGGTTTGGTCAAATACCAGGGAAAAACCCCATAAGGGGGAAAACCCTTTGAAATTATTCTTCTATTAGATTGTCATAAAATTTTCAGCAGAGAGTATAATGAGCCCAATACAATATCATCTAGAAAAATTATCCCAACAACATTCAGAAATATGTTTCTAGCATCAATATAGATCATAGACAACTTTTCCTGCCTGTAGTCAACTAGGGTTAGCTACGGTCAAATGTCAAATTTTAACCCTACTTTCCAGTCACGGGGAGGAAGAGGCATGTGTACGATAAAGAGCTTCCATTAGTTACCTCAAGCCTACAATCCTGTGGTTATAGTCAAAAATTTCCTTTGAAAAGCCTACAGCTATAGTAGGTGGATGGCCCAGGATTTGATAGTCTTTCTACTTTAGTAGACCAGCTCAGATGTATCTAGAAATGACATAGTTGGATAATGCTCTAAAAGAGATTTCCAAAAATATGCTAAAGTTTGCAATAGGCCTTCTAGATTATGAGCTATGGCCACTCAATGTTTACAGATTAAAAGGTAAACATACAAAGTTCCACAACTAAAGGTTCTGTGTCTCCCTTGTGTTTAGATCAAAATTTCTTTGACTTAGGACTTAGGAGGCTTTATGAGAAAGGATAGGACTTAAGTGATTCAAGCCTTTTTAGAGGTCAGGCTGTGCAATAGAATTTCAAAAGGGAAATCCTCCTCGACCCTTGACCTATGTGGGACAAAATTTTAGTCGAGCCTATGGACTTGTCACTAGTCGGCCAAGTCAGGAGGTTTTAGCAAGAGCTCATAGGACCGACCCCGACCACCGACCTATGTGGGACCGGTGTAGGCATAAAACTAGCAAGGGTGATAAATGGAGCACAGGTAGTGGCTAGGGTGGTAGATGGTGTCAACATGACGTAAGCTGATGATGTGGTAAGACCTCGAAGTTTGCATCAGGGGGTCATTTTGTAAAGTTTTTCTACATATTTGATTTTTGGCATGGAATGAATAAAATTGGCCAAACTAATGGAAATGGACTCAATTCAGGTCTCCAAGTCTAGTCTAATAGTTGGATGTAAACACTAGTGCATAACAGGTGGATCAGGCCAAACCATGACCTTCTGACCTTCTGACCTTCTGACCTATATTGAAAGGCACACCAGGTCTTGGTTATGCAGTGCTTTTGCATGTTATATGACCAAGGTATTTTATGTCATGTACAATGTTTTATGGGGATTCTGTAGAAAGTTCCATGTGAATTCAAAGAGGACTTGTGAGCTTCTACATAAGGTCATATGGTCAAAATATTGAATGTGATAGTAGTGTGGATAATTATCCTCTATATTTGACAACTATGCTACAATTGGAGGGTCACTAGAGTTGCTAAAACTTTTGATAAAACCATATGTTCGAATCAAATGGAAGCTACAGAGATTTTGGATGCAAGGAAATGAGGACCACAAAAGCTCAGAGAATTAATGGTGTAACAACTACATTAAAGAGAGCCATGTTAAGCATTAAAGATCCCTGATAACATGCTAACAATCCAAAAGAATCCTTACAAAGCGTCGATAGAGACCATACCAAAGTCATATGGTTGATTAAATTGAATATTTACACTTGTTCTTAATTGGACACTAGAGAGAAAAAGTATGCATTGAATGCGGTAGTTAATGAGTTGATAGTGTGCATCATTCACTGTGTTCCTAGTGAACAAAACCTCAAAAAACATTGTGTTAGTTTGCGGGTGGGAAGCACCATTGTATGTTGTGTGAAGTGTGTGAATTGTTGTAACAGAGTCAATGTGTGCATAAGCTATATGGTGGGTGAGAGTTGAGAATCATAGTGATGAATTAATGACCAATGGTAGAGATAATGGAGCATTAAATCATGTAGAGTAATGACGGATTGTAGAGAAGAGAGGAAGGAGTCTATAGAGCTATAAAAAGGGTCTCTTTCACCTCTAATTACCTCACATTAATATGTCAATCCGGGAGCGTTTTGTTATTTCAAAGAGTGTCTTAGTCTGAGGCTATCATTTGTCAGAGTAATGCTAGTAGTACAACATTCAAAAATACAAGAGTAAAACGGATGCTTGTTTATGTCTAAGTTACTTCAAAGGAATAAATCACACACTCAGAAAACTAGGAAACTTATCAGTCAAGGGTTCGGCAGCGATAACCCATCCCTTTGGAAACTGATGGAAAGGAAATTAGAGCATGGACCACGGGTCTGGGAGCTAGACAGTAAATGTCGAGGCTCACTACAGCCACAGATCATCTCTCACACCAAAACAACAAATGCGAGTAAATGAAACGGCAGATAGAAAAATGGAACAGTAAATAAGAAATCGAATAGCAAACCTAGAATGGAACAACAATGCTAAAATGGAACAACAATTCTGAAATGGAACAGCAATCGAGCAACTAAGTCTCTCGAGCAGTAATGAAACTTTATTCTACTAACTCAAATGCACTCATTGTAATCAAATAGCAATATTTCATTCTCAAGGCAAATCAAGCAGCACACACTAATGGAACAGCATTAATTACTAATAAGTTATGGAACAACGTTTGGAAATAATATACACGAACAACACGCTTGAAGAGTAATCTGATCTAGCATCAATCTTCATTAACAGGAATACAACTGCATTTCAAAATGGAACAACATTACTCCTGAATCGTAAAGAACACAACTTTCAGATAAATTCTATAACATGAATGTACAGCATAAGAGCTCTGTAACAAAATAGTAACAATATTCGGTCAAGACTAATAATATTCAATCAACTCTGAAAGGATCAGTAATATAATGCAGATTCAATACAATAGTTCTATCTGTAAAAACCTTAATGAATGAATCTTAACAGAGCATGTGATGTAAACTTATAAAGCATATCAGATTACCAAATAACGATGATAAGCAAACCACGCAGAAATCAAATCGTAGTGATACAGAAGCAAGTGTCCTCCGGGGCCGGGCCCTTAGCCTCCAAGGGTACACCGCTTTAAGTTAATCCAGACGCAGAGATAAGATAATCACCAAGTTTATATTAATGCATAAAACAAAAGTACAATGAACCAGTTTCAACGAGACTCAATGATGAAAGTTCGATCTTTAACAGAAAGTTACATAAAAGCATCCCCCAAAGCTAACGGTGCTGTCCCTTTATATAAGGGTGACGGCGGAGATGTCTAAGTAACAAGATAAATAAAGCAGTGATCCCTCAGGATGAAAGATCCTGAGGGATTCGCCAAACTGTTAATCCTTAATCACTTCTTTTCTCCTCCGCCGAGTTGGTGTCTTCTTCTCCTTTTCTGGACCGGTTTGCTTCAATCTGCTTAGCCTTGTTTGTACTCGGTCCCCCGTCAAAGGGACAACAGTTACCCTGTTCTTGTCTTTTTCTTTGGAACAGCAGCTCCTTATTTTCACCCCTTCCTGCACAGGAGAATGACAACTATCAGCGGTTAAGTCTTGCATACTAATCCCACATGTTTTGTTATAATTCTTTATTGTTTTCTAAGTTCATGATGCAAAAAGGTTCACCAGTTCCACTGAAAAGCCACTGAAATGATCATCAAAAACATACCTTTTTAGTACTCCACAGAGTCATGTCTGACAACATATCACATTTTTTATATTTTTGTGTAACTATAGTAGGCCTTTATTACTAAGTTTGGAAATTGTATGAATTAGAATAGTTTGCTAAAGTGCGTTGTGGCATGCATATATAAGAGGTTGGTGCCTCTTGGCAAGTTATGGCTTGCTAAATTTTTTGAAGGGGGTTGGGGCCTCCTGTGAGTGGGTGTTCACAAAAAAAAAATAACAAACAACTTGGTGGTTTTTACCATTTGGGTTTCCATGTTAAATATTTGTGTCTATGTGTGTATGTTTTTATTCTAATGATGTATGTTCATGAGAATGATTTACCCTGTTTCTTATGCATTTGATTATAACTTCTCATAGTGGTGATTGTTGGATCAAAAGAGATTAAAAGTTAAAATTTTATATCCATTAATATTTCACT
This sequence comes from Pinus tabuliformis, assembly GCA_031772625.1. Classification (NCBI taxonomy): domain Eukaryota; kingdom Viridiplantae; phylum Streptophyta; class Pinopsida; order Pinales; family Pinaceae; genus Pinus; species Pinus tabuliformis. The sequence goes on along the minus strand of CM062804.1, from coordinate 142,352,395 downwards.
CCCCCCTCCCCCCTCTCAGTAGTTCCTTATTACAACAAAGTTTTGGAGGTTGATTTGACCATTGACTAGGATTTGTTAGGGAATATTTGAATACAATTGGATTTGACCAAAAATTGTAGAATTCAAGTTTGAGCAGATTTGGCTTTTGGGCTCATCTTTGATTAGATATTGGATGGTTAACTTGGATAGTCTAGGATTTTACCTTTGACTTGATATTGATGTACCTTGACATTGTATCTCTCTGTTGAACATCTAATGACAAGCTAATAGAAGAATAATTTTGAAAGGGTTTTCCCTTTGAAAGGGTTTTTCCCTAGTCTTTAAGCAAATTGCAGTGTATTTATTGTTCTTGTCTATTTTCTATTGTGCATTTGGATTACTGTTCTATCTACAATGACTTATTTTTGTTGGAAGATTGAATTTTATTATTTAAAGTGATTACTAATTGAATAATAATTATAATAAGTGATTTTTTCAAGCATAGAACACTGGAAAATTAACAGGTTCTTATGTAAAAACAATAGGGTTTCCTTATGACATCATTGCTATTTGAATTTCTTACTGCTAATACAAATGAAAACCACTCATATTTTTTTTCTTCTTCTTATAATGGGAGTGTATTCTACAAAAACTTCTTCTAATGTAGGTTCTTGTGTTCCATCCTAATCCTTTCCAAAGTCTGTAGAGGGTTATGGTTTACTAGAGAATATGCTACTCAAAACCATAATGTAGTGTACCTAAAAATTCTCATGGATCAAAAAGAGAGATATGGCATTAATAATTGTTGATTGTCCCTTTCAACCATTTTTTTCCATTGTTGGTTCTTGTGGAGCAATAACAATGCTTTATTTTTCTCTTGCTATTGGTTCTTGTGTGGTAGCAACAAGGTATTATATTGTTCTTACTGTTGGTTTTTGTGTGCTAGCATTAAGGCCTTTTACTATTGGTATCTTTAAATCCTTCTTATGCATGGATATTGAAGTGAATATGGATAATAATGGTGATGTAATGTCATGGAATTCAAAGGTGATGGTACTTCCGAAACTAAAGAGATTGTCTACCCTTGAGAAATGGAAAATTATGAGGAAGTTGAATGTAAGCCTAAATGTATTTCCAAATACAAATCCAAAGCATCCAATGAAATTTGATTAAATAAAATAAAAGTAAGCATACCCGCACCTACCTAAGAGGTGTTACAAAAACTGATTGATAGGTTTTGTAGTATCAATTAGCTTATAGTGGTTGAAACAACTCACCAATGGGAGTTGCAACAACTGGTTGATAAGAGTTGTAACAATTGAAGCATCACCTATGGTTATACTTGTAACAGCACCTAAGGGTTTTCCTTTTTAGAATACCCGCACCTGCCTAAGAGGTGTTACAAAAAATGATTGATAGGTTTTCTAGTATCAATTAGCTTATAGGAGTTGCAACAACTTTCTGATGGGAGTTGCAACAACTGGTTGATAAGAGTTGTAACAATTGAAGCATCACCCATGGTTGTACCTGTAACAACATGTGTAGCAACACCAACTCTTGGAATGACCTTCTTGTTTAATAATAGGCTGATATGGTCCACAATGATGTAAAATTATGCAGAAAAGAATAATGTGGAGCTTCAAATCTTGGATCACCATGTGAGATGTAGATTGAGATGTGGAATAACCTCCTTTGTAAAATTTGTGAAGCCATATTGAAAGGACAACAAAAATTTGAAGATGGAATTTATTTTTATTTTTAGGATCTTTTCTTCTAACAAGATAGTTTTCAAATAAGATTTGTCTAACTCCTCCCTAAGGGTTTTCATATTTGGTTTTAAAACACTCCAAGATTTGATGGCTCCTAAGATAGGTTTTCACCATTAAATTTATTATGGAAGAGAATAGGATAACAAGGTGACTCAACATTGTAAGTGAGTTGAATGAATTTATTGCATGGCTTAGGGATTGTTAGAGTAAGGAGTAGAAAATTATGAGGCTGAAGTTATGAATGAGTAGTAATAAAGACAACAATAGCCTCAGGGTAAAATTTCATGTAATAAAGTTAATAAAGGAAAAAGTAAGACCAAGGTCATGGGACACATATTCCAAGATGAATGTTGAGAAAAACATAGTGATGGGGATAACTTGTGATTAATTTATGGGTGTGGAAATTGGAAAAGGCAAGGTGGCATTAATTGGCATTTATTTATGAAAAAATGGAAAATATTATAAAAGAAGGTGAAAGCGCACATAATTGTATGTGAGGAAAAATGAAGGAAAATGAAGAAAATAGAGGCCTCAATGATTAAAAAATATTTTGATGATTAATTCACAACTTTTGTCAGTTTTATCTTGGAGCTCCCTTCTATTTTCTCTCTCTCTCATAATCTTGCACACGGAAAAATTTTGGAGCATGCTTGGAGCACTCTAACATACATTGGATTTGGAGAAATAAGGCAAATAAAAGGAAGGAAAGCACAAGGGGAAAACAAGTTCAACAACTACAATGATATTTCCTTACAGGTAACGAGTTGCATGTATGATATCCTTGTTGATTTATGGATGCATTGTATATGCATGTGATTATTTGGTTATGAGTTGTCATTGGCATAGACGATTGTCTAGATTGACAGTGGTTTTAGCCTTGCCTTTCCATTTCCTCGATAGCCATGGTGTTGTGGGATTTTCCATTTGATTGTTTTCTAGTTGGTACTCATAATTCCTTATTGTTTTGGGTTGAAACAAATTATCTAAAAGCCTTGGAATAGCTTGGTTTGAGTTACTAGTCCTGGAGCCTAGATTGGAAAACCTCTTTGGAGTTGTGTCTAACAACTATAAAGTTTTTTATATTTTTGTGTAGCTATAGTAGACCTCTGTTACTCAGTTTGAAAATTATATGAAAAGTAGAAGATTTGGCTAAAGTGGGTTGTGGCATGCATATATAAGGGGTTGGTGCCTCTTGGCAAGTTATGGCTTGCTAAATTATTTGAAGGGGGTTGGGGCCTGATATGAGTGGGTTTTCACAAAAGCAATAACAAACAAATTTGTGGTTTTTCCCATTTGGATTTCCATGTTAAATATTTTTGTCTATGTGTGTATGTTTTTATGTTGATGATGGGTGTTCATGAGAATGATTTACCCTGTTTCTTACACATTTGATTATAACTTCTCATAGTGGTGATTGTTGGATCAAAAGAGATTAAAAGTTAAAATATTATATCCATTACTAATTCACCACCTTCACCCCCAGTAATTCCTTATTCCAAAAAATTTTTGGAGGCTGTTTTGACCATTGACTGAGATTGGCTAGGGCATCTCTGACTGCTATTGAATTTTAACAAAAATTGTAGAATTCAAGTTTGAGAAGATTTAGATTTTGGGCTCATCTTTGATTAGATATTGAATGGTTAGCTTGGATAGTCTAGGATTTGAACTTTGACTTGATGTTGATGTATCTTGACCTTGTATCTCTCTATTGAACATTTGATGAAAATCTAATAGAAGAAGAATTCTGAAAGTGTCTTCCCTTTGGTGGGGTTTTTCCATAGTCTTTGACCAAATTGCAGTGTCTCTTTTATTCTTGTCTATTTTCTATTGTGAATTTGGATTACTATCCTATCTAAAATTACGTATTTTTGCTGGAAGATTGATTTTTATTGGATAAAGTGATTAGTAATTGAAGAATAATTATAATAAGTGATTCTTTCAATCATATAAGACTAAAAAGTTAATTAGTTCTTGTGTAACAACAATAGGGTTTCCTTGTGTCATTATTGCTATTGCTATTTGAATTTATTACTGCTAATACAAATGACAACAACTCATTAATTATATATATATATATATATATATATATAGATATAGATAGATAGATATAGATATAGATAGATAGATAGATAGATAGATATATTACAATGGGAGTGGCTTCTACAACAACTTCTTCTGTTGTAGGTTCTTATGTTCCATCCTAATCCTTTCCGAAGTCTATAGATGGGTTATGATTTACTAGAGAATATGCTACTCAAAACCATAATGTAGTGTACCTAAAAAATATCATGTATCAAAAAGAGAGATATGGAATTAATAAATGTTGATTGTCCCTTTCAACTATTTGTTTTTCCATTATTGGTTCTTGTGGAGCAACAACAATGCTTTCTTTTTCTCTTTCTATTGGTTCTCGTGTGGTAGCAACAAGGTATTATATTGTTCTTACTATTTTTTTTGTGTGGTAGAATCAAGGCCTTTTACTATTGGTAGCTTTAAATCCTTATTATGCATGGATATTGATGTGGAGATGGATAATAATGGTGATGTAATGTCATGGAATGCAAAGGTGATGGTACTTCCCAAACTGAAGATATTGTCCACCCTTCAGAAATGGAAAATGATGAGGAAGTTGAACATAGGCCTAAGTGTATTTCCAAAAACAAATCCAAAGCATCCAATGAAATTAGATTAAATAAAATAAAATGAAGCATACCTGCACCTACCTAAGAGGTGTTACAAAAAATGTTTGATAGGTTTTGTAGTATCAATTAGCTTATGAGAGTTGCAACAACTCGTTGATGGGAGTTGTAGTAACAGGTTGATACATTGTAACAATTGAAGCATCAACTATGGTTATACCTATAACAACATTAGTATCAACGTCAACTCTTGTAATGACCTTCTTGTTTAATAATAGGTTGATATGGTCTACAATGATGTAAAATTGTGTAGAAGAGAACAACGTGGAGCTTGAAATCTTGGATCGCCATGTGAGGTGTAGATTGAGATATGGAATAACCTTCTTTGTGAAACTTATGAAGCCTTATTAAAAGGACAACAAAAAATTGAATATGGAATTTATTTTTATTTTTAGGATCTTATCTGCCAAAAAGCTAGTTTTCAAATAATATGTGTCTAACTCCTCCCTAAGGGTTTTTAAAGTTAGAATTATTATTATATTTTTTTATTTTAATTTTTAATTTTTATGGAATGTTTGCCAACAAGTTGGTTTTCAAACACTCCAATATTTGATGATGCCTGAGACAAGTTTTCACCATTAAATTTATTATGGAAGAGAATAGGATAACAAGGTGAGTCAACATTGTAAGTGAGTTGAATGAATTTATTGCATGGCTTAGGGATAGTTAGAGTAGGGAGTAGAAAATGATGAGGCTGAAGTTACGAATGAGTAGTAATAAAAATTGTAATAGACCTGGGTTAAAAGTTCATGTAAAAAAGTTAATAAAGGAAAAAATAAGACCAAGGTCATGGGACACGTATTCCAAGATGAATGTTGAGAAAAACATAGTCACAGGGATCACTTGTGATTAATTTATGGTTATGGAAATTGGTAAAGGAAAGGTGGAATTAATTGACATTTATTTCTAAAAATAATGGAAACTATGATAAAGGAAGGTGAAAAGGAACATAATTTCATGCGAGGAAAATAGAAGGAATATGAAGAAAATAGAGGCTTCAATGATAAAAAGGCTTCTGAGGATAAATTCACCACTATTGTCAGTTTTAGCTTGGATTTCTCTTTTATTTTCTCTCCCTCTCATAATCTTGCACACTTAGAGAATTTTTGGAGCATGCTTGGAGCACTCTATTATACATTGGATTTGGAGAAATAAGGCAAAGAAAAAGAAGGAAAGAACAAGGGGACAACATGATCAACAACTACAATGATATTTCCTTGTAGGTAATGGGTTGCATGTATGATCTCCTTGTTGATTTATGGATGAATTGTATATGCATGTGATTATTTAGTTATGAGTTTTCATTGGCATGGAGGATTGCCTTGATTGATAGTCGTTTTAGCCTTTCCTTTCCATTTCCTAGATAACCATGGTGTTGTGGGATTTTCCGTTTGATTATTTTCTAGTTCATGCTCATAGTTTCTCATGGCCTTGGGTTGGAACAAATGATTTGGAATCCCTAGAATATATTGGGTTGAGTTACTAGTCCTTGAGCTGGGTTGGACAAATTATCTGGAGCACTAAAAGGTTGTGGGTTGAGTTACTAGTTCATGGAGCCATGGACAATTAGCTAGAGATTGATTTGGTTGGTGTTGGTGATGCCTGACTGTAAGGTGGAATCATTGGTTGAGGGTTGAGGAAATTTGGCTTTGGAAGACCTGGTTTGGTTTTTCTTGGTTCATCAATGGGATCCCACATTAATGCTTGTAATATGGTGCATGAGTGATTGGCTGAAAGACAAATTTGGTTCAGCCCATTCTATGGTTGGGTGGTATGTGAAAGTCCTTGAATTGGTTTGATTTTTGATATGATAATAAGAGATATTTTCTTATTTCATTTTATGAGTACTTGTACTTGAGATTATGTGGTCTTGATGGATATTCTATCATGGTTTATATGTTTTTCATTTGTTTGGATATATGTTGGTTATATGATGTATATTGTCTATGGATCTTGATATATTTTTACTAGTTTATGAACAGTTAATGAATATATGAGCTAACGAATGCTATTGCAACTATTATGAGATTTCATTAGACCTTCTTGGTGATTCTCAGATAATTTTTAGACTCCTAAATTTAGATATGCATTCATGATCTGTAGATTACATGTTCAACATTTGTATGATGAAATGCTTGTCATGGTTAAGCCTAGATAGGTCAAGTCCTTGATCAAGTTTGGTATGAATGGCTTTGTCTTGATGTCATTTATCATTCTAGAAAGTCTCACTGAGTTCTGGGTAGTGGTCTTATTGTCCCTTAAGAAACCAATTTCTTGGTTGTGTAGAAATTGTGCTTAAGACATTAATGTTTATTGTTTATGTCACTTAATTGTATGTTGTGTTCTCAAATGAAGGACCTAGGAGAATTGGTTTTTAACCCTCAATACTTAGGTGACATGAAAATATCAAAATGCCATTTGATTGCTAAATATAAATGATGAATGAAGAAATATTGAAGAAGTCATAGACAATATGTTGTTTTACACAAAATCTACTATCTGTGACACTTGGAAAAGTTAAAGATAATATGTTGTCTTACACATAAATTACTATTTGTAACTTAGAAGAATTGCAGAGGTAGGAACTTCAAGTATAGGAGCACTCTTTTAAGGGATTTTAACTTCATTACATAAGAAAATAAAGACCTACAACTTCATTACCATACTTAAAGGAAGAAAACATATGATGACACATAACAGAGAAGTCACAAAATCATACCCAACAATGTGTGGAAATCTTCTGATTCTTTCATTAATCAATAGTTGTATCAAGAATATAGTGGCCTAGTCTTCAGGTTCTCCAAAGTTCGAATCCCTTCTCTGTAAATTTTTCCTTTTTATACATTATGAGACAACTGGTAATCACCAAAACAGTCAAACTACTTAACTATTCTCCTAACTGTCTAAAGTAAAATTTATTACATAACTTTACATAGAGGATAAAAGACACCTCATAAATAAAATAACAAGAAGTAACAAAATTTAGAAAATGAAGATGATTGTTCGCTTTTCAGATTTGTTGCTTCGCTACTGATGAAGTTTCTCTGTAGATGCTTTGATAATGGCTAAACTATTTTAACATAACAAACTGTATTTGACAAAACCCCATGAATGGACTTGGGCCCACGTATGTATCGGGAGTGTTTTGATTGGTGGAAACACTGGGAAACCCAACTAATCACCTCTCCTTTGGAATTTTAGTCATCTGCATCTAACTTTGGTTATTCTGCTAAAACAGTGAAACTGACTAACTTACACGGAATATGACAAACCTTTGGTTACCACAGAACTCAAAAGAATTAACACTCTAGTTCATAAACCTGTTAGATCTGCCTGAGCTATACGCGATCACCATCCGATCACACATTCAATAAACGGTATGATCCTTCAAAACACAAAAAAACCTTAAACCTGTTGAAGTAAACCTTATCAAGTACACTTTTTCAAAACCCCTTTGACTCCCATACGGACCTAATAGGAAATAAAAACTACCAGTTAATGATCTATAGGGTCTGATTTTAAAGGTAAAACCTAATTACTTTTCCACCCGATATCCGTCAGATCTCGTCTCTTTCGATGAACGGCTATGATTGGCCAAGACTTCAGCGAATTAAACTGTATTTGATACACCATCACATTCGATTTATGAAATAAACTTTGTTATAGTTACCCACGCGATTGTCATTGAATCTGTGGCCTATGGAATGGACGGCCCAGATCTTCCCTCGAGTTTCTCGCATTCAAAAGTTGTCAATTAAATAAAATAAGTTATTTCTTTTAAACTTTGCAGGGGTAAAGAATGTACGGGAGCTTCATTGAGGTTGAACCCTCGGAGTAACTTCAGGTCACACATTGTGGTCAACCATGCTAATGTCACGGTTAACTACAGGGGTTGATCTTTAATTAATCTCCGTACTCATTGCCTCCCCACAGCACACCTCATCATACTCATCAAGCTATCACTTGATTGCGCCTCTTAAGCCTGGATGACCTTTAGACAATGATTTGATTTTTTTCTCTCTTTTTTTCTTTTTTTTTTCTTTCATTTTGAAATAAAATTGAAAATAACACTTAAATAACAATGGATTCTACAACAGTTCTGGAGGTTGACCTGAAATTTAGGCTTAGAATCTGGCACCACACCCTTTGAACAGGATAAATTAGGTTGCAACTGCATAGATACAGTGTTGTGCATGTAGTTGGAGGCTCCCAACACATGCACACCTTGTTGTGGGTGCGATTGTGGTCCTGGGGTTGAGAAAAAGAGGTCTAACTTAGGGTTTGGCCACCTAGGGTGGTTGTTCAGCCTTTACATGCCCTGTAACCCCTGTAGGATGGGTTGAGTTATCATTTTATTATCAATAGTTGGCCCCACTTCCTTAAGTGGATCTAGGGGTTAGCTCATAGTAGCTCTTCCTCTCATGTTTACCTTGGTAGGCTAGTTAAACTGGGTAAATGTTGGAGGCATGGTTAAAAATATATTAAGATTTAATGGAAACCACATAAACACAATAACTTCAAAAAATTCAACATAAAATTATTTTGAAATGGGATGAAGGAAATGCATGGGCATACCATGGTTTTGATAAATGAGCAGGGTGAATCATAGGTCTCATTGGAGAGATTCATGTGTCACCAAGGGAATTGGAAATGTAGTGATGGGAATTAATTTATGAAATGCTCGTCTTTACTTCATCCTTAATAGGTGTCCCATAGTTGTAGAAATATGCCTAGGTGAGAGTCGTAATATGGTGAGGAAAAAGTCACAGCATGCAAAGATGCAACAACTACACTTGGGAATTGCAACACCTATGTATTTGTAGGGAGTTGTAGCAATTGTTGAGCTATTTGTTGAACTTATGCTTGAAATGGTGAGAGGAAACAATCAACAACAGGGATTTGCAACACTTGGCATCAAAAAATTGTAGCATCTGTCCATGGTGATTTGCAACACATGTCTTGTTTTTGTGTGAAGGTACATGTGTAACTCAACCTCTTATTCTAGATTCATCTCTGGTTTTAATGAAATGTATTTTTGTCTTTTATTTTATCTGAGATATTGTTGCTCTAAGATTCTATGATTTTGAACTTCGATCCATGGTTTCCATAAGGAATAAACAATGTTTTCGTTGGATGTAGTGGATTTTCAACAAAAATGGTCCAGAGTTGCAAGATAATCACAAAAATAATGTTCCATAATTGTAGCAACAATGACTCTAGAGTTATAGCAACAACATTCAAAATTCCAACTTTTCTTCAATAACTACTTTATGCATGAATTAAACTTCTTGTTGTTCTCAGGACCTGTAAAAACTAAAAGTTTTCTACACTAAAAACATGAGACCTTGGAATAATAAAGGTTATAAATCCTTCTTCACCTAAATATGGGGAAAAAATTAACAAATATTGCTAATAAAATAAATCCAAATAAATATGAACAAATAAATTCAATTTTTATACCTACTAAGGAATGTTGGCTAGTTAGACAACTTGATAAATGTTTTACTAATAACTTCTTTGTATGATGTTCAATCAAAGTCATTCCAAAGCCAAAATAAAGTAGATTCATATTGACTCTACTTAGGTGTAACCTTTTTATTTTACCAACAATCACTAATTTAGGTGTAACTTTTTTATTTGATGACATATTGATGATTCCAAATGGATATGAAATAGATTTGTGTAGGTATCTCCAGTAGAAATAAGTTTAAGTCCAAGAATAATTGATGATTCAAATATGCCAGTGAACAGGATATGAAACAAAGTTTAAGCAGTGTAGATTTAGGGCAAGTAGTTAGTATGGCATAAATTTCTCATATGACATAGAAATTGAGTGATTGAAATTCTGTTGTAAACTAGATTCATAGGATACTATACCATAAAAACATATTTGAAAGTTATATCCATTTATAAATCCAAAATTTAACTCTCCTAATTGTGTCTTGAATTCTCTATTTTGACAATGAGTGAGTGTTTTGAACATAACTTTTTCATTTGATATCTAAATTGAGAAATTAAAATTAGGTTTGAAACTAGATTTCAAGGTATATTTTAGGTATAAATAGGTTTTTAAAACATAACCTTATGGTCTCTCAAAATAGGGTTGTCCCAACTTTGTTTTAGTAAATTTGTTAAGGCCACATACTAGAAAAAAATGAACAATCATTTTTTTTCAAAATATGGTATGGTAGTAGCCCATCAGGTTAGCTCAATTGGTGATCTCCATGATATGAATTATTATGTAAATAATGGTATTCAAAGTTCAAATCCCTGTGGATCAACCCAAAAAAAAGAATGATATAGTAGCAATGGGATCCTAACATAATCACCATGGAAATTCTTGAAGTGCCCCATTACCAGGAATCTAATGTTATTGAACTTTGTTTTTAGGGAATTTGAGAAGTAAAAATGTTTTAGAAAAAAAATGGCTTAACTTTTCATGTGAGTATAGGATTTTTTTGGAGTGATGATTCTCATATTATTTACTTGTTAGAATATGATTTAAAGCAATATATTATCTAGGAACCAACCACACCTTTGGGAGAAACACTAGTACAATTTTACTAGGAACCAATTTTACTGTAGGGCCATACATCAACCTAGATATAAGGAATGAACTATTGTTTATCCTATGGACACATTCCCATCTACCGATATTCCTAGTTACCCAAACATGGTGCTCACTAGTTCTATAGGAGAATGGTTTGGATACATGATATATCAATGTTAGTCCTATTAATAGTCATTAACAAAGAAACAATAAGAGAAAATGAAACATGGAATTATATGGAGATATATTTCTATTATATATATCAGAGGATTGTTGAAAAGGTTAATCCTCTTTGCAGACAGAGATAATCCCTCTAGCCCAATGAGTGGGCCTAGCAACTAAAGGGACAATCAACTAGACATCTTCCTAGATTATAATTGAAAAGTAGAACAAGAGAGAAGGCCTACCTTGCTATGATGCTAATCCGATTTCCTTTGTCGAGATCCTCGAACCGCTTGTGTCACAAACTTGATCCTACTTCTTCCAGTGCTTATGTACCTACACATGTGACCAAGAGACAACAAAGCATACCAAAACCAATATCAAATTCAATAACAACCTACTTAGCTGATTAAGGAATGCCAAGCCAATGCATACATGAACATATATATTTTTGGAAATTGAACCACCAATTCTATTATTATTTAAAGAATAAAGAGGAACCTTACGACCATAGCCTTGATGTTTAAAGGCTCTCCTTGAGTGGTAATCCAAGTCCAATCCAGGAAACTCTCTAACGCTCCTTCTCCAAGTCTAATGAATAACCTCTAAGCACAACCTCAGCATAGCGGTGCAAATGGACATAGATAAACCATTTGGGAATGGTAGAGGGGGAATTTATAGGCTGGGAGAGGGTGTTAGGCCTCCTAAAAAGATAGGATTAGGCCCAAATCTCAAGGAGGTAGCTGATAGGGATGCGACCAATAGGTCAAATTAGGAGAATTCGACCTCATCTATGTGAAACCACCTCCAGCTCACCGCTTTAGAAGCTTCTAGATCACAAAGCTTCTCATCCTCTTTGGGAAAACTTCCCTTTTGGGACCATCATGAGTATGAGAGAGAACAAAGTGATGCCATCGTTGGCTTAACAAGGTGCAATAGGTGATCATCGCGGTTTTGAGCTTCATAAGGGTGATGACCCTCATTTTAAGGTTTCATGAGCCATTTATTCAGGGAATGCTCGAGATATTTTCCAAAAAAAGTTAAGGGAGGGATCTGAGTTGTATACATGGATGAGTAGATTGTATAATGATCATGTTTCGGGCACTTTAGGGTATGTCACAAGGATGTTCAGGAGGCATGACAGAACGAGGAGTGATGGCTAAGATGCTTTACAAGATTTTGGCAAGGATGAGGACACACTAGAAAACCACCTGATTACTGACCAATGATGTGGACCATTCACAGGTATGAGAGAACCCACCAACAATGACAATGGATCTCAAGGTATAACAATATAATCCATGAATGTGATAATGAAGTTGCGGTCGAACACTCATGGAATCAACCGATCGAAAGCCAATAATGAAGACCTGTCATCGGATGCGAAGAATTGGCCATTAGGGCATGCCAGCTCTAAGGTACTGAAAGGAAGTTCCTAACTCATCTTCCTGGATAGTGAGCTGAAGTCGACAGGAAGTGACCCATCGAAGGAGGGCAATGATGAATCCCCCATCATCAACATGAAACAAGGAATAAAGTGGTATGATATTTAGGACTATAGAAATGACTCAAACAATGTATAGGTAAATAACTGCAGATTGGACTTCTCTTGAACATATTGGTGACATGACTCCGGAGTGTGGCAACATCTAACTCGACATGGGACTAAAGGTCATGATGGCAATGTGGAATAGTCGAATGAGAGGTAAAATGGATCACCAAAACCTGGGAGGACAAGTGACTGAGTGAGTATATCCCAAACCTGACACGAGAACAGAAGAGTGTCATGTTCAAGAGTGACATGATGTCTATACAAAGGATGTCTCATCTTCATTTTCCCCCACTATTTCTAGAGAGTACCCCAATTATTTTTCATCACAAGCTCGAAGGGGATAGCATATGCTTGTTATGTAAGATCATTCTTTGAATGAATCCATCCCAGTAAGTTTTACGAGCCATATGAAGGAGAAGCTCAGCCTCATCATGGTGATGAGTCTTTCATCGCAAAGTTTTGATGACTTCGATGTAAGAATAACTCAACATCCTTTTCATGTTTAGAGAGTTTGAAAAATAAATGAAAAAGAAAACTCCATCATGTCCCTTTTCGTAATTTGTCCCTCGAAACCGAAAAGGTAGAAAACAATATCTGAGGGAACCTCTTGACCATGTTGACCGAGGTGTACTTTTTTTCGTAAATAGTCAATCTCATCCCGAAAAAAGGGTAAAAATATACTGAAGTGATGTCAATTCATTTACTTTAACGAGTTCAAAATGGCAAGTACTCGACAGTCTTTTGAATTTTTGAGATTCAGAAAAGAGTTGAGAGATGAGTTGAAAGATGACTCTATGGGGGTTTCTTTATTGTTTATTTAATGAGTCTAAAAAAGAGATAAAATAAAACTCCCAGAATCGGTCAATAATGATCACTGTTCACATTGAAGGCACCTGTAACTACACAAGAAACACACCCATCACCGATATCGAGAGAAAAATATTAAAATATTATGAAAATATTCAACAAAATGACTTTCAAAATTTATAAATAGGTAAAAGTAATTTCATTTTTTACCATTTTACCAAACTGAACTCTGAAAGTGATTTTGTGATCTAATTCTCTTGATTTTCGGTGGCTACTATGGGATATCCAAGGTACCATTTCACGATCCACTTGCGACAGGTAAGAGCCTCATCCTATTCTTGCATTTCATTACTTTTTATGTAATTTAAACGGTGAATTTTATGCCATAAGGGAGGATTTTAAAATTTTATGTCATCAGTGACCATCGCAACTATGGTCATTGGACACGTGATGGTCATGCTCGATCCCAAAGGCTCGTCCAATGCCATTGCATTGTTTTGAAAAACAAGCGCGATGGCGCCGAGAGCGATTTAATAAAAAAATGTTGATTTTTATCTAGGTAAAAAGCATTAATAAGTGTTTAAATGTTGTTTTGCTGGTGAATATGGTCTTGGAATAGAAATAAAAAGACCATGAGTCCAAGGATTTTCAAGCATCTCAATATTCGACATGCATATATTCTATTAGAGATTGCGGATTGCGAAAATTCTTCAGTACCACAGGGTTGAGAGCTCAGATGGAGTTGCTACCCTATCTAATAATCCTTTAGGATCTATATTGAGAGATCTTCATCATCAAAGGGAAAGAAGTGGAACTGGAGGATATTGTTATGAAACCAGCTCAAGAAAAGATAGAAAAGATAGATCAATGCCTTAGAATTCAGCCTCTTCGAGGGGGAAACCTCCTTTACATTACATAAATGAACAATTGTTCGATGATTCAAATGACAAAACCTCCTTTCTATATATAGGAGTCTAAGGAGTCACAATATAATCCAGCCGACCTAACAATAATAATATAAAGCCACAAAAATAACAATTGAGGGATTCTATGGGGCACAGTAATAACAATATGGGGGCAATAGGGGCACAACAATATTAATAAGGGGTATAAATACAATAGTAATGGGGTAATCACTAGTATTATAGGGACCCAACATGCCCCTCTCCTTCAAAAAAGTGTTGTCCTCAACGCTTGAGTAGTTCTGGATACTTCTGCATAAAATTCTCATCCTACCATGTGGAATCTTCAGCGGATAAGTTCTTCCACTTGATAAGATACTCTGAAATTGAACGATTTCGTAGCTGTCGAGTTCTTGTTTCTGTGACTGCTTCCGGTTCCAATATAATTTTTACTTCCTCGTCAAGTTCTGGCAATATTGTTTGAACTGGGAGCTTGTTGCCTATAACCTTCTTTAAACATGAAACATGGAAAACTGGGTGCAATCGAGAAGTTGCAGGAAGCTCCAATTCATATGGCATAGTACCAATCTTTTGCAACACCTTGTACAGACCATAATACTTTGGTGATAATTTATTATCCTTCTTAGCTTGCTTGAGGGACATTTTCTTATATGGTTGTAGCCATAGGAATACCCAATCACCTACATCAAAACTTCTTTCACTGCGATGTTGATCTGCCTGTTGTTTCATTCTATTCTGTGCCAACACGAGGTTATCCTTTAAGAGTTGGAGGACTTGTTGATGTTCGATGTGATGTTCCACTAACTGAACCTTAGAATTTTCTCTTAAATATGATGTGATGGATGGTGGTTGATACCCATAAAGTGCCATAAATGGGGTCATTTTTGTTTCTATATGGAAGGAAGTGTTATACCACCATTCAGCCAGAGGCAACCATTTGACCCATTGTGTCTGTTTATCAGATACAAAGCAACGAAGATATCCTTCCAAACATTTGTTTACTATCTCAGTTTGCCCATCAGATTGAGGATGATAAGATGAGCTATGAGCTAACTGAGTACCAAGACAAGAAAATAATTATGTCCAAACATTTCCAGTGAAAATGGGATCTCTGTCACTTACAATAATCTTTGGGTTTCCATGTAGCTTTTGAATTATTTCCATAAATGCAGTAGAAACTGTACTGGATTTAAATGGATGTGATAATGCACAAAAGTGTGCATACTTGGTAAGTATGTCAACTACCACCATGATGACACTCTTTCCCTCAGACTTGGGTAAACCTGTGATAAAATCCATTGAAACCTCCTCCCAATGTTGGCTTGGAATGGATAAAGGTTGTAATAGACCCGGTGTCTTAATTGTTTCAACTTTATTTTGTTGGAAAACCAAACATTCCGCCACAAACTTTTGAATATCTGATTTAAGGCCATCCCAAAAAAATTCCTTCTTATCCCTGTGGTAAACTTTTAAAAATCCTGAGTGCCCTCCTAAGGGAGAAGTGTGCAATTCCATAAGAATATTTTGTTTTAGTTGGGAATTCTTACAGAGGTATAAGCGATCTTTGTACCATAACGAATCATTTTTCCAGCTAAATGTATCAGACGTACTGGAATCTTGTTGTAACTTTCGAATAAGTGCCCACACTTCTTCGTCATTCTTCCATTCCTCCCTTGCTTCGTTTATCCAATCTGGTTGGATAATAGAAATGGTGCACAACAATGCTTCCACATCCTCATCCTTTCTTGAGAGTGCATCTGCCACCACATTTTGCTTCCCTTTTTTGTAGATGATTTCAAAGTCATAACCCAACATCTTTGTGACCCACTTTTGTTGCTCTTCAGAGGATAATCTTTATTCTAAAAAGTATTTAATGCTATCATGATCCATTTTTACCTTGAAGTGTCTTCCCATTAGGTAGGGTTGCCATTTCTTAAGTGCATGGAGTATTGCCAACATTTCCTTCTCATAAATAGCTTTGCTTAAAAACTTTCCCTTGATTGGACGACTTTCAAAAGCAATGGGTCTTTCATCTTGCATTAGAACAGCACCAATTCCATTTCCTGAAGCATCACATTCCACAATAAAGGTTTTCTTGAAGTCCGGTGTAGCTAAGACCAGTGCTTGGCACATTGCCTCTTTAAGATGTTCAAAGGCCTTTGTTGCTTCCGGAGTCCATGAAAATGCATCTTTCTTCAATAATGTTGTTAGAGGTGCTGCTATTCTCCCATAATTCTTAACAAACTTGCGATAATACCCTGTCAACCCGAGAAATCCTCGCAGATGCTTTATGGATGTGGGGATTTTCCATTCCTTAATGGCTTTAATTTTGCTAGGGTCTACCTTAACTCCTTCATGAGATACAATATGACCCAAATATTCCACCTCCTGGACTCCAAAGAAACATTTGGATCTTTTTGCATATAATTGTTTCTCCTTCAATAGTTGTAGCACCCTGTCAACATGTTCAACATGATCCTTCCAAGACTTGTTGTAGATTAGTATATCATCAAAAAATACTAACACAAATTTTCTAAGGAATGGTTTGAAAATTGAATTCATCAAACCTTGAAATGTTGAAGGTGCATTGGTAAGGCCAAAAGGCATGAACAAAAATTCATAATGACCCTCATGAGTTCTAAATGCTGTTTTCGGAATGTCTTAAATCTTCATTCTGATTTGATGATATCCTGAACGAAGATCCAACTTGGTGAAGTAAATTGATCCATGCAATTCATCCAGTAATTCATCAATGACAGGAATGGGGAACTTATCTTTAATAGTGAGCTTGTTGAGCTCCCTATAATCTGGACACATGCACCATGATCCATCCTTCTTGTGCACCAATACTACTGGAGCAGAGAAAGAACTTTGACTCGGTTGAATTATACCAGCCTCTAGCATTTCTGCAACCATATGTTAAATTTCACTCTTTTGGACATAGGGATATCTGTACGGCCTGATGTTTGGAGGAACACTTCCTGGAATCAGATGAATAGCATGATCATGATCACGCATAGGTGGGAGACCTTTGGGATTCTCAAATACCTTGGAATGATTGTCCAGGACTTTTTGGAGATCTGGAGAAATAGATGATTCCGATGTGGAAACATCTAGCGAGCATAATTGTGCAATTACACCTCTTTTCTCCTTTTTTAGAAGCTTTGTCATACCATTAGAGCTGATTATCTTTCCTGGTTTCCCTGCAATACCCCTTAATTCAACTTCCTTTCCTTCTGTAGAAAATTTCATGAAAGGTTCTTGAAAATTAAAAGCTATTGTACCCAGGGATTGTAGCCATTGGACTCCTAGTACAACATCAGCACCTCCCATTGGAATAGAAAGCATTGGGCTAGTCAATACATATTCTCCCATGGATAGCTTGATATTATGGCACTTTCTAGAGAAATTTATTGTTCCTCCATTTGCAATCATCACTTGACACTTTGGTGCTGGATATAGGAAGCAATTCAATTCTTTTGCTACCTTACAATGAATAAAATTGTGGGTGCTTCCTGAATCAATCAAAACTATTACCTTTTACTTCTTGGTTTGTCCTTCTATCTTGATGGTTTGAGGAGTGGTAATTCCCACCAGTGCATTACAAGATATGGTCGGATTTATTTGTTCTTCATCTAGGCTTTGTTCTTGGAGTATATCCTCTTTTTTTGACCTTTCTTTCTCCTTTTCTTCTTCCTCTTCACAATCTATGTAGAATAATTTCTTCTCAGCACACTTATGACCTTTAGTGTATTTGCTATCACAACTGTAACAAAGCCCTTTTTCTTTTTTTCTTCTAATTGTTGTGGTGTCAACCTTATAGGTTGTGGAAGACTAGGGGCAACAACACTTCTGTCTTTATAGTTGTGAGTGGTATGCTTCCTGGTTGCCATAATTTTTCTTTCCATTTTTCTTGCTAACCTGAATGCCTTCTCTAATGAATCAGGTTCCCAAAGGCGAACATTATGTTGGATATTATCCTTTAAAGACCCTATGAACACATCAATCCTATGCTCCTCTGGAATATCTTTTACCCTTATGTTCAATTTTTGTAACTCCTCAATGTGCTCCATTATTGAACCCTTTTGTTTGAGACTTATCAATTGGCTAAAAAAAGTGTTGCTTTTTGTATCCTCATAATGTGCTATCAATTCTTCCGTAAAAATTGCCTAAGTTATAAATTGTTTACGAGAGCAAAGCCATTGATACCATACAAACTGATTTGGTTCCAAATATAAAGTTGCCATACATACCTTTTGTGTGTTTTGCACATTATTGAGATCGAAGAATTGCTCCATCTGTAATATCCATGTGGCAGGATCCTTGCCATCAAACTTCCTCATATCGATTTTTGGAATATGATGAGTCTTCGATCCAACATTAGCGTCTATGGAATCATGATTAACATTTCTTTTATTCTCATCATGAGTTTCCTTTAGTACCCTTTCACCCTTAGTGCCCATTTCTTGTAGCAACTTATTCATATTTATCTTCAATTTGTCCATGTCTGTCTTCAAATCTATCTTCAAATCATCCATCTTAGGTTCTGTTCCTTTTTGTGTAAGGGACAGTTGTTGCACTTGGTCTTGTAATTTTGATATATCATGTTGCATTTCTTCCTCTTCTTCATGAGTCATGCAAGAGCTTTCAGGTTCCTTACTAGGTGTTTGCATTTTCTTTCTTCAAGGCATCAGTTACCGATAATAATTCTCTACTATGCCCTTTGAATTCCTTCAAAATAAAATTTCAAACCAAGCTTAAGCAAAAATTTAAGAAAATGTACACACCTTTTTTCGCTTTGTAGGAGCTCGATATTGCCTCTGATGTATCTCTGTCCTTTCCAATCATCTAGTTCTGAATTGGTGACCTATAGTAGCCCTCTGTGTCCTCTTCCCAATGCCTCAAGTCTGACCCAAATTGGATTCTCCAAGGAAGAGTTATGCGAAATCTTCCAGAGTGACTTGATTATAGACTAGTTTAGTAGAGCGAACTTGTACGACATGCCACGAGTCACTGTTTCGACCTTTGGATCTGAAAATGTATACAAGAAACTACAGTCTGTCCTCTTTCTATACCTTCTTACTAAATTTTAAACTGATCCCCAGAGAGAAAGTTATGATGATTTTTCCCAGGTCACCTGTTTGGAATGTAATTCAGGAGTCTGCAAAAAGACCAACTTCCTCAGATCATATATCCACAAATATACTGCAAAAATATTTGAAATTTGGACCCAAGGTTCAGCATGATTTCTTCTCAAATGGGTTTTTCTCGTGACTTCTGAAACGTCACAGAAAAAACGTTATAGAGAAAATGCCACGATGACCTTTTTGGAGCAGCGAAACCCTAGAATCCAAAGCTCTGATACCAAATGTTATGAAACCAGCTCAAGAAAAGATAGAAGAGATATATCAACGCCTTAGAATTCAGCCTCTTCGAGGGAGAAACCTCCTTTACATTACATAAATGAACAATTCTTCGATGATTCAAATGACAAAACCTCCTTTCTATATATAGGAGTCTAAGGAGTCACAATATAATCCGGCCGACCTAACAATAATAATATAAAGCCACAAAAATAACAATAGGGGGATTCTATGGGGCACAGTAATAACAATATGGGGGCAATAGGGGCACAACGATATTAATAAGGGGTATATCTACAATAGTAATGGGGTAATCACTAGTATTATAGGGACCCAACAAATATGGACATCTATTTCATCACGGGATTGTCCTGCCGAGGAGAAGCAATTCAACTCTTTGGATCTCGTCAAGGAGGTTAGAGTACTAGGATTCTAGTCCAAAGATATTGTCCTGGTGCTAAGATAACTAGCAGAGGTAAGGTGAAGAATGAAACAATCACCAACAACCTCATTCTGAGAATAATTTTGTTCACCATGGTGCATGTATTCGACACACAAGGTTTGCATGAGGCTTCCAAGTCTCATTTTTAGTACGCTATCACATGTTTGACCCCAACCATCTTCAACTGGTGTCGAAGCCTTTTGGCGAATATGAAGCACCAGCTAACCAAGGGTAAGTACAAACACCTGAAGAAATTTGGGTTCGGTTCTATATTGGTGACCTCTTCTTGGATCGAGTGCCCCTATTTTGGTATCAATGGGTAGAAGTAGCACATCCTGCCCCTTGAGGTCCGAGGCTCATGAGATGGAGCCAAATCATGCCTCGAGGAGGCATAGGACAAGATATGCATTATCCACCATAGTTCTTCATTTGGCTTGAACACAACCTATGCCTATGCCAACACAAATTTCAGAGGCGATCTAGATCTACCTTTGCCACCAAGTGAATAGTGGAGCGGTGCAGGTAAAAACTTGTTTTTTGAATTTTTTCAAATTTTATGATTTTTATCAAAGTGTAAGCTAAGACTCAACTTATGATAAATGTGTAGATGTGGGACTAGAGAGACCACCAGGAATGTTTCCAATAGCACAGGGAGCTTCCCATCTCATAGTGGGTGTAGACTACAAGGAAGGGGCTAACCCCTTAGCAGAGATGGAGCGCAATATGGGGGCAATCACTCGAGGGGATTCTAGATTATGCCAATATCGACAATGTTCCATTGTGTTGGTAGAGACATATTGTGGGACTCTCTGTGAGACTGCATCGACTGCTAGGCCGGCTGATCAGAGTGGTCTCATTCTATCATGATCACCATACAATTTGATAGTTTATCTAGTATTTTACACATTTTGTAGGCTTTGAAAGCCAAGTGTCTCAGAACACTAATTTTTGACATTTTGATGTAAACACTCTGACAGATGCGATATATATATCTATATATCTATATATGTGTGTGTGTGTGTGTGTGTGTGTATGCATGTTTTAATTCTACTTATGTGTTCATAATGTGGTTCAGTTTTACAAATGACACAAATTTCTATCAAGAACGAAATTTGCTAATGCATCAATTAATGTATTTAAATTACATGGAATATGTTGATATGCAATGTAATCAAAATTTATTTGCAGCAATCTAACACATAGATACATACACAATATTTGTGGATTTCTCACCAAATAATGATTGTTTAATTGTAACATAATGAGTTGTGAATCCAACTTGACAACTAAATCTCTAATGCCAAGAGCAACTGATTCTGACAAGAGTTCAATAACCGCACTATACTTAGCAATATTACTGGTTGTTTGACCAAGGTAGAAACCTTGTAAGTTAATTAGCTTACCATTAGGGTCATAAAAGTACCCATGCTGCGGAAGATAGGTTCTGTGTACTATGACAAGCACCATCAGCAAGACCAAAGTAATGACTTGATGACATCTTCAAACCAAGTGGAACATAGGGTAAGAAAAAAAACATATATCTGTAAAGCAAAAAAACACACCAAAAATAAAAAAAATGCACACTAATGAATTAACAGACTAATGTACAAAAGTTAATACATGAATTTCAAGCATAACATTTTTCGAGATACAACCCATTATGGGCTTGTGACAATGCATTTCCCTCATAATCACATAGCTCATAGGCACCTTTCTGTAAGACACGCTTGACAATGTAGGGCCTATGCCACATGGGTTCAAACTTGCATTCCCCCAATTTATCGTTGGCTTGATCATAAAGAAGGACCAAGCCGCCTTTAGTGAAAGTGCAAGGAGAAACAGTTTGGTCAAAATGAGCTTTGACGCATTTCTTTTGAGCTTCGATGACCATCGTAGCAATCCAACGAGTCTCGTCAAGTCTCTCAAGATACAATAGCTACTCCTCTTCAAGTGAGGTATTCAGAAGAAGTTTTATAGCTAGCTTAAGTGAAGGGATTTCACATTCGATTGGAAGAGTTGCCTCTAAACCGTACACCAGCTGGAATAGAGTGAATCCAATGGTCGTCTTAGCAAAATTTCGGTAAGCCCAAAGAGATGAGAATAGCATTAAATGACAATATTTTATGTGCTTCCCAATGGTATGCTGAAGCATAGTAATCAAAACCTTATTGACTGCTACAACCTGTCCATTGGCCTATGGATAATACAGAGTTGAGCTATCATGGCGAAGGCCCAACTAAGAAGTTAGTTGTGCCATCATGTGCTAATGAAAATGTGGTCCATGGTCAGTCACGATAGCTCAAGGGACACCAAAACATGTTATAATGTGGTTAAAAAAGGAATTGCGTGGCAGTAAAACTATCAGTGTTGTATATAGGCATCGCCTCAGCCCATTTTGTAAAATAGTCAATGGCAACGATGATATAACCATGCCCCCCAGCCAAGTGAGGGTTTCATGTCATGAAATCAATGCCTCATTTTGCGAATGGTCCAATGATAATTATTAGGTGTAGGGGTGCGGGTGGGGCGCGCTACTTGCGATTGAAAATCTGGCATTCATGGCATTTTTGGACAGCTAGAATGCAATATTTGAAGATAGAAGGCTAGAAATAACCAGCATGAAGCATCTTTTGAGTAGTGGCATATCCAGGCATATTACCACCACAGGAACCAGAGTGGCAATCAGTTAGGACTCGATCAACCTCTTTAAGTGTGAGACATCTGCTAAGGACAAAGTCCACACTGACCCAATACAATGTATCATCGATGATTCGATAGGGTTGGGGTTGATGCCATATGCGGCATTGGTCAGATCGGGACAAATCAGATCAAAAAGTCTGGGTTTGGAGATAAACAATAATGTCTCCATACTTGGGGTCAAGAGTGTTTATTAGAAATAGAGTTTCATCGGGTATCTACTCAGTGAAATCGGTTGGGGTCATTGCAGACAGAAGAGCACATATTAACTCAACAAAGATGAGTGATTTATTTGATTTGGCAGTAGTAAATTCCAAATCAAATTCCTGTAGGATGACGATCCATTTGGATTATTTTCCCCCAAGTAACTAGCGAGTTAGTGTTGGGTTATGTTATATTCTTTCCACGGCTAGGCCACATAGTTAACCAGGGGGCAAAGCCCCCACTTCGTTGCACTGATTACATAGTAGGGGGGAGTCACAGGGGGTTTGAGGGGTGCAGCTAACCCCACTCTATGGGGTCTGGGTTAGCGCCCCAGAAAATTTTGGTTTTTGAACCTATGTTAGGTTGGGCAGACCCACCTATGGTTTTGTGCATGATTTTCTCACATGTTTTTCGACACGATGGTTTCAGTCCATGGTTTTGGACACGATGGTTTTCAGTCCATGGTATTGGATGCTTCAACATGTATAAATATGTATTATAACATTGAAAGGAACATAATAAAAAATCAAGCTGGTAGTCCCGATTTTGGGATCTAGGGGAAAATCTCTGTGTATATGTGTTTTATGTGTTATGCCCTCGCATTGTTTATTTTATGTGTTTTAAAATTTGTATGCAGGCAATTTTTGTACAGGGTTAAAACCCAAATTTTGTATCAAAGTTGTTTTGGCTTCAAGGGGATGCCTTTGTTGCTGAGGGGTTTCACTCGGGCCTGTGGTAGACCCTGTTCAATGGGAGATATGTGAGATTGATTCTGGTGGTGAAAGAAGATGGCAAGCAATGGAAAGATAGAGATCAAGAAATTTAATGGTCAGAGTTTTGCGTTGTGGAAACTCAAGATGGAGGATTTGTTGGTGGATAAAGATCAGTGGATCATGGTAGATCTGGGTACTAAACCAATGGGAGTGTCCAATAAAGAATGGAAAAAGTTGGATCGAAAGGCAAATAGCACAATATGATTGTGTGTCTCAGATTCAGTATTGCTGAATGTATCACGGGAAGCTACAGCGAAAGCTTTTGTGGACAAGTTAGGGACTTTGTACCAATCTAAGTCTCTGGTGAATAAACTATTCCTACAAAAAAGGTTGTATAACCTGGGGATGAAGGATGGAGACTCGGTGACAGAGCATCTAAATGCATTTAATATTGTGGTAAGTTAGTTAGCATCTATTGATATTAAAATTTCATATGAAGATAAGTGCATCAATTTTTTGTGTTCTCTACCATATTCGTGGGATAGTTTGGTTATTGCAATAGGTAGCAATGCAACTGCCTTGCAGTTTGATGAAATAGTCTCATCCTTGTTAATGGAGGAGATGAGATGGAAAAATATGGAGAGCCAGAATGGTGATGCCTTGTCTATACGAGCACAGTCCTAGAACAGAAACAAAAATAAGTCATCGAGTGGGAGATCTAAGTCTAGAGGGAGATCTAAATCTCCAGGAAAACCTACAAAGGTGGTGTGCTAGAAATGCGGAAAGGAAGGGTACTACAAAAGGGACTGTAAATCTAAAGCTCCTGATAAAGGAAAGGGATCTCATGATGCTCCTTCTGCAGAGGCAAAAATCACCTCCGATGAAGGTGGGGATGTGTACTTGGCTTCTTCAAGTACACATGTAGATCATGAGGCATGGTTGATTGACTCAAGTGCATCCTTTCACTTCACTCCCCACAGAGAGTGGTTCTATGAGTATGAGAAATATGATGGTGGTGATTTATTCTTGGGGGATGACAGGAAGGCTAGGATCATTGGTCACAAAAAAGTAAAGTTGAATTTGCAAGGTGGAAGGGTTAGAACACTTCTAGGTGTTCTGTGTATTCCTGCATTGGCCAGAAATCTGATTTCTGTAAGCAAGTTGGATGATGCAGGTGTAAAAACAGTGTTCGAGAAGGATAGTTTCAAGATGGTTCGGGGAGCACTAGTATTGATGCGGGGAGTTCGGATTGGAGCTTTGTACAAGCTACAAGGTAGCATGGTTGTTGATGGGTGCAATAGTACTGTGGTTCCTAAAAGCAGAGAAGAAAATCTAGTGGTCTCTAGAGAGAAGACCATGCTGTGGCATCAAAGGCTTGGACATATTGGAGAGAAGGGCCTTCAAATACTTCATGGTAAAGGTATGGTAGAAGGCATAAGTAATAACTCTCTGGATTTTGATTTTTGTGAAAATTGTGTATATGGAAAGAAGTGTTGGGTGACTTTCCCATCTAGTGGTAAGAGGGTGAAGCAAATATTAGAGCTTGTGCACAGTGATGTGTTTGGACCTCTGAGGGTTCTTGTTTAGGGATAAAGTCCCCTAGGGTCTTTGGTTGATACCCTAGCATATCGAGGGTTATCTACAAAGAAAAGCAAGCATTCCACATAGCCATGATACTAATATAAACAAACTATATGGAGAGAGGTGCACCTAGGAGTCCTTCGTTTGGGAAGATCTAGCCAGGGTCCAAACCCTCTTGGAGTTCCTCTTGATCCTACAACCAGCAAAACAATCAATTCAAGAGAGCATAGCAGTATATGGACCAAGCATAATAAGGAAATCAACTTCATAGCATATTGAAAAGTAATTAGTTATACAATTGAAACAAACATTCATATGTAAATCATAACATTGATACCATAAGCATGAAGAAGATTAATATCAAGAACAAGACAAGTGTTTCTTTTATTATAGATAACTAAAGTATAGAAAGGAATGATTTCACCTGAGTCTTCCTTTCATAGGCTCCAAGCGGAACCGTCGTCCAGATTCGTCCAATCTCAAGCCTTCAATAAGCTCCTTGCATCACACACTCAAAGATATCTCAACTAATGGAAATGCATCATAACTCAAGGAAACAAGGGTTTCCTGTAATGGGGGAAGTGCTGGAAGCACAAGGATCTTCAAACTTGATCAGGGATAATCTCAGCAGAGTGATTTTTCTCTCTATTCTCTCCTACTTAGGCCTTCCCATTGAAGCCTTTTTATACTTCTCCCAAAGTAGTTTTTTAGTTGGGAATTCGTTGGGAATAGTTGGGCCACGAGCACTAATAGGAAATCAATAGGTAAAACCCGTGATCTCCATCTGAAATTAAAGAGATTTAATTTTTTTAAGTGTGTTAAGACATATACGCCGGTTGGGTATATACAGACCCACGTACACGTCCGTTTAGCTCATGGCAATGTCACGTATAGGGAGTAAAACACTATTTTTTAAGTATTTGGACCAGGTCTGGAAGGAGGGGTTGCCCTAGGCCATGAGTGCAGCATCTAAAATGTCAAGAATGAGATTTGGAGATATAACAGTTCCATCATTGGGTAAGTCTGTATACTATGTATCATTTATAGATGACTTCTCAAGGAATACATGGATATATTTCCTTAAGAAGAAATCTGAAGTCTTTGACAGGTTTAAAGAATTCAACGCTCTGGTGGAAAACAAGACAGAGAAGAAGAAAAAGGTACTGAGGACAGATAATGGTGGAGAGTTTTGCATTTTGGAATTTGAAGAATTCTGTAAGAAGTGTGGTATAGCACGGCATAAGACTACTCCATATACACCTCAGCAAAATGGAGTTGCAGAAAGAATGAACAAGACGTTGATGGAAAGAGAAAGAAGCATGCTCAGTGGTGCTAGGTTAGGACAATAATTTTGGGCAGAGGCGATGGAGACAACATGTTACCTGGTCAGCAGATCACCTTCATCAACGTTGGAGGATAAAACACCACAAGAGGTATGGACTACTAAAAAAACCCTCTCTCTCACATCTGGGGGTATTCGGATGTGATGCATATGTACATGTTCCAAAGGAGAAATGAACCAAGTTGGATAGTAAATTTGAAAAGTGCATCTTTATTAGGTATAAGGATGGTTTAAAGGGTTATAAGCTTTGGAACCCAGTAACATGGAAGGTTATGTACAACCAAGATGTGGTGTTCAGAGAAGTGAAAGATGTTATTAAACATGAATTCCAACCAAAGGAACCTAAGAATATAGAGTTTGAGCTAAAGGAGGAAGAATCAGACTCTACAACAAAGGAGGAATCAGAAGATGAAGAGCCACAAACTCCAGGTGTGAGAAGATCAATTCGAGAAAGAATGCAGCCAGAAGCGTATAGTCCATCTGCTTTCTATTCAAATTTTTCTTTATCTATTACTCATGATGATCCCATAAGTGTGAAGGAAGCAGTAGATTTAGAGGATGGAAAACTCTAGAAAAACGCCATGGTTGATGTAATGGCATCTTTGCACAAAATTGAGGGTTGGGATATGGTGGAGTTGCCAGCTGGAAGGAAACTCATTGGCAACAAATGGGTGTTCAATAAGAAGACAAATGCAAAAGGAAAGGTGGAGAAATATAAAGCTCAGTTGGTAGCAAAAGGTCATTCCCAGGTGTCGAGAATTGATTTTGGTGATATTTTTTCTCTTGTTGCCAAGGTAACTTCTATTAGATTACTTTTATCTGTTGCTGCTATTTTTGATTTTGAGGTAGAACAGATGGAAGTGAATAAAACACTTCTTCATAGGGATTTGGAAGTGGAAATCTACATGAACCAACCTGAAGGCTTTGCAGTGAAGGATAAGAAAGAACTGGTATGCAAGTTAAAGAAGTCTGTGTATGGGTTAAAATAGTCACCAAGGATGTGGTATCAGAAATTTGATACATTTATATGGGGACTTGGCTTCACCAGAAGAAAAGAAGATAATTATGTGTATTTTAAATTAATTTGTGACCGTGTTATTTATCTGGTCTTATATGTGGATGATATGTTGCTGGTTGGAAATGACAAAGAAATTATCCAGGATTTGAAGACCCATTTGTCCTCCAAATTCGACATGAAAGATATTCGTGTTGCAAACTATATTTTGGGCATGGAAATTAAAAGAGATCGAACAAAGAGGAAGCTCTGGTTAAATCAAATGAAGTATGTCAAGACAATATTACAAAGGTTTAACATGCAGGATAGTAAACTAGTGAAGGTTCCTATTCCTGTAGGCAAGGATAATTTTAGGGGCGAATGTTCGCCCTTTGGCGAAATTAAGGGGTTTTAAATTTTTAGTGGGCGAATATTTTGTATCATAGTACATTTTTACAAATCACCTCAAATAGCCCACCTTATTTTAAGGGAGAGGGTAAAACAGATAAATTTAGCCCTTGAAGTTAGGACTTACAACCTTCCATTCGCCCATTTTCAAGAATAAGTTTTATTTAAGTGAATCCATTCGCCCATTTTCAAGAATAGGTTTTATTTAAGTGAATCCTATGGGCCAAATACCATATTTATAAAAGAGGTATGGTAAATTAATAAAAATATATATAAATGAGAGGTATGGTAAATAAATCAAACATTTTTTATATTTACTCCATAAATCACCTTATATACATGTAAGGGTGTAAACAAATAAAAATATAAGTAAAGTGGAGGTATGGTAAATAAATAAAACGTCTTTTTATACTTACTCAAAAGGTATGGTAAATAAATAAAAATATAAATAAACTAGAAAGAGGCTCAAGAAAGAGGTTTTATTTAGTCCATAACCCTCGTTCTATTTATGAAGGCTCAAGAAAGAGGTTTTATTTAAGTGAATCCTATGGGCCAAATACCATATTTGTAAAAGAGGTATGGTACTATAGGACAAATACCATGGACTAGATTGTTATTAATACCATGCAAAAAACCATTATTAACCCTAATATTAGAATTAATAAAAATAAAAATGGCACATGGTAATTGACCCATGGTATTCACCAAAATGGCACATGGTATTGACCCATGGTATTCACCTGGAATGTAGCCTATTTAAATGGGGGAATTAAACTAGCATGTAGCCTATGCTAAGATACACTAGGACTTTACAAAGTTTTATTATTTAGTGAAAGACTCGCCAAGATCTTACAAGATTTTATAATTGAGTAAAATATTCTAATAAAAATAAAAATGGCACATGGTATTGACCCATGGTATTCACCAAAATGGCACATGTTATTGACCCATGGTATTCACCTGGAATGTAGCCTATTTAAATGGGGGAATTAAACCAGCATGTAGCCTATGCTAAGATTCACTAGGACTTTACAAAGTTTTATTATTTAGTGAAAGACTCGCCAAGATCTTACAAGATTTTATAATTGAGTAAAATATTCGCCATGCCTGGTGAGAGATTCGCCAAAAAATTATATATACATATTATATTATTGATAAAATCGCCTTCCATTTTTCCTATATACCATGGAGATTCGCCCATTTATTATATTTATAAATTTAGGGGGGGTTCTTAAAATTTTCCCTGCCTATAGGTGTAAAATTATCTACTGAACAGTGTCCCGAGACACAAGAAGAGGAAGAGTACATGTCCCATGTTCCATGTGAAAGTGTAGTAGGTACCCTGATGTATGCGATGTTCTGTACTAGACTAGACATTGCACATGTAGTGGGAGTATTGAGCAGGTTTATGTCAACAACAGGGAAGGAGCACTGGAAAGCAATGAAGTGGATTTTCAGGTTTTTTCATGGTACTAGTAATTATGGTTTGTGCTACCAAGGAAGACCAGGATTGGACAAAGTGTTGGATATTCATGGCTTTGTTGATGTAGATTGGGCTAGAGATCTGGATCAGAGAAGATCTACAAGTGGGTATGTGTTTAACCTATTTGGAGGTGCAGTCAGTTGGATGAGTAAGAACCAATCTGTAATGGCACTATCAACTACAAAGGTAGAATACATGGCAGCCACTCATGCAAGCAAGGAAACAATTTCATTGCAGAGATTGTGTTCAAGTATGGGGTTAGTATAGGGATCTATAAGGATAGACTGTGATAGCCAAAGTGCAATTTTCTTGGCAAAGAACCCTGCATATCATTCAAAGAAAAAGCACAATGTTGTTAAGTATCACTTTGTGAGGGATATGATAGAAGACAAAAAGGTGTTGCTGGTAAAGGTGGACACTTTGAAGAATACAGTAGATGCATTGGCAAAATATGTGAGCTCTGATAACTTCTCTTTGTGTAGAGAAACAATGCACGTTTGTTATCGGGAAAACTAGTGTCTATACGGAACTACTAGTCCCACTAAGGGTGATAGCTACCTTCGAAAAAAACACACTAAAACCACTTTTGTTTTCCTTTATGGTAAATAGATGAGAGAAGAATAAAGGAGATCAACCTTAGTCTTGCGTTTGGTTCCTTGCTTAATTCCCCTCCCTTCTGATAGTCTTTTGCTACTCGCTTCCTTGTATACCCAGCTTCAAAGGGTACCTGTAGAATCAAAGCAGCATAACACTATACGAGAACATAGATCTATTATCATAAATAATATAGGATCAGATGTATATTAACCACACAAATGTATACAACATCAATTACACAAAAATGTGGAGGAAAACTTGAATATCTTTATTAATAATCAAGAAAGAGAAAAGAGGATTACAACCAATTGTTCTGACCCAGCATCATCCTCTCAGCAAGAAGCCCTTCTTCACCTCATGAAAAGCTTAGATCACCCAACACTATGTTATTTGACCAAGAAACCAACAACACTTCCTTACAAGATACAAAATTCCAGCCTCCAACCCCTGGATCTCTAGGATGAGAGATCTATATATTGATATTTGCAGAGGTGTGAGTCAGCTCTGGGTTTTTGATTAGTGTCTTCTCTCTGATAGTTCTTGATTACACTTGGAGATTGATGATCTCTTACTCATCACTGGGCTAATTCAGAGAGACAAGTGTCCTGGGGAAGTTTCTAGAATATTCCAAGATCATCCACTTAGCAAACTGCTTCTGCCATTTGTCTACTCTCGTCCATCGCACACCATAGAAGGGATTTTCAACATGCATCGCACTTCTTGAGTGCATTTAGGTGGGATCCATTGCACCCTGGCATGGAGCAAGTGAAATGATCCAGTTTTGACCAGTTCTGAGTAGTGCTTCATGGATAATTTCTGGGAGATGATGTAATGAGCTGACCTTGTTCTTTTAGGGGTTGGAACAACACCTTTAGGGACTTAGGAGCCCTTGGTTTATGGACATTTATGATTGGGGTTGCAGTGCCCAAAAATGTTTATAACAGTTGCCCCCTAAAGCATGAGGTCGTTAATTTGTTGATGTCGGGTGAAATGCTTTATCATGAGGATCTGAAGTTATTTCAAGCCGGAAGGAGACCTGTAATAAGATAAAATACAATAGATTATTTTCATAATATTTTCATGATCTAGCCGAGGCGGGCATTCCCATGCTCATCTTTATAAATTAATTTTCATGTACATGAGACAGACAATCGTCTGAGTGTAGACTGATGATTCTGGTAGAGCCATCAACCCTTAGA
The DNA here is from genome assembly GCA_031772625.1 of Pinus tabuliformis. Lineage (NCBI taxonomy): Eukaryota > Viridiplantae > Streptophyta > Pinopsida > Pinales > Pinaceae > Pinus > Pinus tabuliformis. The sequence continues at coordinate 142,320,931 of CM062804.1, read as the reverse complement.
TTGGATGATTATCTGTGTAGCAATGATGTACATTTGATGCCTTTATTTTTCCTGAATATATGTCGTAGCCCGGATGGATGAAACTAGATCTGGGGTCTTCAATCTCATTCGATCTTCACTCAAAGTACAAGTCGATCCATGTGAGAGATGTTCTGGAGTCGAACATGGAAAGACATCGCCTGATTACCAGCCAATGATGTAAGCTGTTAACAGGCGTGAGAGGAATTACCGATAATGATGATGACCCTCAAGGTACTACAGTACAATTCACGTGGGGTGAATAAAGGACTTGGTGTCAAACACCACACAAAATCTTTCGGTCGAAGGCCATTGATGTAAACCTGTCATCGGAAGTGAGAAACTTGCCATTAAGGCATGCAAGCTTCAAAGTACTAAACAGGTTGTTCCTAGATTGACTTCTTGGATAATGAGCTGATGTCGACAAGAAGCGATCCGTAATAGGAGGGCCTTAGGGGATCCCACATCAATGACATGGAACGGAGCAAATGATTTTAATGGAGGTGAAAATGATCTGGTGATATACGGTTCAGGGTGGCGGTCATGAACGAATGGAGCGTAAATGTATTGCAGTGGGTGAGACACAGGTGAATTATCTGAGCGACTTCTCTTGAACATATCGGCGACACTGACATGATGGATTGGTAGCATTACCCCAAATTTGGATGGTGTGACAGAACCATGGTGATGTGACCAGTGAATGGAACAACCCAACCCGACTTGGATGCGGAGTGAAAGTGTCATGTTCAAGAGTGACTTGCTACCAACAAAGTTTCTTCAATTTTTCTTCCCAATTTTTCCCCAATCATTGCTGACCAGTACCTCTTTATTTTTATCAAGCTTGAGGAGGATAACATATGCTTGTTCTATAATTCGCCCTTCGGGCAAACCCATCGCTATGTTTTAACGAGCCTAGCGATAGTGAAACTCGTTCTTGTCTGTTATGGACAAGTTTGTCGGTATTAGGTTTTAATGAGTTTAACGACAAAGATAACTCGGTCCTTTTCAATTTTAGAGAGTTTGAAAAGGGACGTAAAAGAAACTCCAAAAATCCTTTTTCGTCATCTAATCCCTTAAGTCTGAAAAAGTATAAAATAATACAGAAGGGATGAATTTTCAGTACTTTTAACAAGCCGAACAAAAAAAGCGCTTGATCTTTTTCTGTAATAATCCCTCAGGTCCAAAAGGATTAAAATCTAAAGGAGGGATAGCACTTCTGGTCACTTTAACGAGCTGGAGATGCCAATGGCTCAACAATCTTTTCATATTTACGAGTCAGTTGAAAGGAGCTTAAAGGAGACTCGTCTTCGAGGAACGAGTGATAAATTCGGGTAGCAGCTGATTCCAGGTAAGGTTTGGAATTTTCCAATCACTGCAGTGTCACAAGGATGGCTAACAAGATCACTCTTCACAGCTGTTCCTCAAAAGGGGTAAATAATCAAATGGAGGTGAATGATCGGCCAATACAGAGTGGAGGTGATGATGAGAACACGACCAAGGCTTTAAAGGCTGAAGTACTACATTCACGATGGTTATTTACCTGTCATTTTTTAATGAGCTTAAACGTGGGGAGAAACACTTGCTCATGACTTATGTTTATTTTTTAAGAAGCTTGAACTATGCACTAAAACTGCTCGATTAATCCAGTCGTATAATAAAGGTGTCTCATCTAAGATGCCATTTTTATGGAGCTTGCACCTTACAAAGCTTTGCTTCGGAGCCTCTTGCATGTAAGCTACGAGTGACCAACTACTGTTTATGGCATTAGCTAACCACTAGGGTTAGGTAGGAAACTCTCTCCTTTACGTCGTAGGCGCCTTTTGGGACAAAAGGCCTCCTGCGAAACGAATGGTCAGTCCAACCATTCACCTAACTTAAGTAGTTATAGTTAGAGAATGTACGAGGTTAGCGTTACGCTGGTCACTTTTCACTTGTATGCAAAAGGGTTGCATGCCCCCAGGTATAAAATAGAGTTTCTAGGTTACCCCTCAATTTACAGACAAAACATTTGTTGTATTGGGAAAGGCCTACCTCTTTCAGGTTAGCAAAGATTGTTTTATCTGTGTTACAAACAAAACACTTCTTCGGTGATGTCTACTGAAATAGACAAAGGTGACTGGCTCAGACGCCTCCACTCACATAACTTTGATGAGGGAATCTTATTCTAGTTTAATCCCCATTTTCCTAAATGGACGGGTGTGCCAGACTAGTCATATATCCCTCGCGGAAACCTACCCTATACCTAAAGTTTCCTTGCCGAAGCAGACCAGGGTGCATGCCCCCTGGGTTTCAGTCATATCCTCCGAATCACTCCCACTCATCAGGAGGAGGGACTGGGGATTGATGAGACATTCCTTGCATGAAAAGACCATTCAGGGTTGGTATATGACTATTTGCTCTATGTGAACCGGGAAATGAAAGTTGGTCTACGAGCTTGACCACTCTTCCTTTGTGCGGAAAACACATTACTCGAAAGAGTGAGGAGACAAGGGCTCCCATGCAATAAATATAATCCAAGGAGTAGATTATAATCCAGGGGTCCTTGGACTACCATTACGTTCATGTGAACAGTTTTCCCTCTCAATGTTACGGGCACATTGGGAAGGATCCCTAACGGTCGACTGGTTCCTTTGTCAAAGCCTATTAGATTTGTCATCTCAGGCAAAAGCGATGGCGAACCAAGCGCTTTCCAAGAAATTGAGGAAAGGATACTCACAGAAGCCCCTTCATCTATGATGGTACCGACCATGACCATTCTATATATTTGAGCAATGATTCGAAATGGTACACTAGTCGGTAAACGAGGTGTGCCTAGTAGATTCCAGTCAAAGGAAACAACCAGGTTGCTTGGAGGTGGGACCGAATAGACGGCCAGATATGACTCTGATGAACTTCCTTCTTGCGGTAAAGGAACGGGAAGACTGCCCCCATGTTTGTCAGAGTCTGTGCTTACGAAAATAATTTGGACGGTGTCATCCTTGTTCTCTTCGGTGACTGTATCATCTGAAGATGGATCCTCTGAAGGCAAGACCAGGTCAACTGCCGCATTGACCTTTTGACTTTCGTCTAGTGTGGATTCATATGGTTTATCTTCAATGATAGATGCTTCGGTCGACCATAAGGGCGTGCCAGCCGGATTTTCAGCTAGTGACGGACTCGGCAAGAGTTTCTTATATCCAAGAGGAAGCCGTAATGGTGAAACCAGATGGTCGTCCAAAACTCTTTTAGCCTCATCTAAGAAGGGACAACGGTGGACGACGTGATCGCCTTCACATAGTTTACAAGGAAATTTACATTTTCCTTTTTGTCCAGGGGCTTCACTTTCACTAGTTGACAGTGTACTTTCAACATGATCACCAGAGGTTGATGACACTGGGTTGTGCAAACAAGGAGACCAGTCCCTTAGGATCCGAGGGATGCAAGGACAATCTCGATGATAGTGGTCTCCTTTGCAAATGACACATGGAGATTTAGGCCTGGTCGATGTAGTGTGTGGATTTTCGCTAGACGATGCTTGGTTGCCCCTTTTCACCTCTGGCTCCTTCTTCTTCTTCTCTTTCTTCTTCTTTTCCTTATTCTTCTTAGGTACTTTATTTTTGGCTTTACCAGCTTCATCAAGCAAAGAGGAAGGAGGGCAGGAAGAATTGGACGAAGTAGAGGGTTGGGGGGTAACTCTGGAATCCTCTAGTTTCTGACTTGATTGTTCAGGAATCGCGGTGTTTTGAACAACGGAGGTTGAGAAGAGCCATATGGGCAAGCCAATTGTCAATCCTGGAAGCGACAATGTGGCCATATGGGGTGCACCAACATCTCCCCAAGAGGAGAAGGGACTAGGATTTCCTCCAAGGGGAACTCCTTGGTTGGTGGACTCCATTTTCCTCAACCTAAGACCAACGTAGGAAAGGTGATAATTATTCCATTTAAAATAAATTTTAGACGCTTTGACACAACTTGTTTTTTCAATTTTTAAGAGTCGAGAAAAAACAAAAGATGACTCTAGTCGCCTTCGATTTTTAATGAGCCTGAAGTGACAAGTGCTCAGATGGAACTTTTCCATTAAGGAGTCTAAAAAGGAATGAAAGGTACTGCTCTGGAAATCTAGACATAGGGATTACCAAACCAATCGCAAAATTGCAGAATACTTTTTACGGTACGGCAGTCAATCTTCCCGAATGTTGTGTTCACTACATTGTGATCGATAGGGCAGCAGACATGGCTTCTTATGGATAAAGGATTAAGCCTATTGTGGTCTCCCAAAATATACTCGATGGTACGTGGGAGCACAAGTCTGTACTGGCACTTATTGTCTCAAAGTGGAGGAACCACCCAACAAACAGTGAAAACAACAGTTACCAGGCTTTACGACGCCGGAATACATCTCTAGCCTAGACTTCTAGATGTTGTGCGTTAGGTTCCAAAGCGTTTTTAGATTCATTAAATTTATTTTATGGTTGATCTTGCTTAAGAAATTTTCCTTTCAGGTTCACGCGTGATGTAGATGTACAATTACTAAAATGCAATCTAAGATGATAAACAGTCGTTTGGTCTTCTTTTTGCAAATGAAAATCCTAGCTACTAAGGAAAGAGAGATTGCGTTCTTTCAACAAAGAGCAAAGAGCACACACTATATGCACCGTCCTAAATCAAACCAATCAAACAGTCTAAATGCAAATGCACATGCATGTATTTGTTTTCAGCCTTCTTAATATGTAAATTATAAAAAGAAATCTAATGCGCAAATCTGAATTATTTTTCAAAGCGATAATTACTAACAAGTTTCTTTTCAAGACAAAATGAGGACAATGGCAACACTTTGCGATTTGGAATTGAAAACTTCCTTTCAACACTAGAAAAACTACTAATTCAGATTAGATACAAGAGTAACAGTGTAATCGACTATCAAGAACAATCAGATTCTCTTCTATGACTGAAAACGACACTTGCGACACTTTCAAATCAAGAAACTACAATACAATTACGCAACTTCTTTGTAAGGGAGAACCGAAAATGACTCAAAATACATTAAAAAAAATTATAGTTTTTTGCACAATGGAGGTGGAATAACAGCAAGGAAGGGGGTTTCAACAGAGGTGTACTGATTACAGGCAGCAAAACTCTTGAATAGAACTGAAAAGAGTGAACACAGAAACCAAAATTTAGGAACAAGGCCTTGTCTGATCAGTGCACCTGTAACACAGTGAAACTGAAATGCAGTGCACTTACTACACTCGGGAAGTGCAATGCATTTGAAGTTCATAGAACAGACAGTGTGCCAGACCAAGGACGAGACTTTGATTGGGTTCCGGGTCACAGTTTGCAGTTCAGTTCAGGGATTTAGGCCGAGCAAGTGGTAATCAGTAAATCAATCACAGTGGTAGATCTAAAGAGGTTACTAGAGCCACAACAAGGGCAATTAGAGAGCTTGTAGATCAATTTTTTAATTCATAAAAAAAAACCGGAGATAGACTGAAGCAGCATTTATCTACTTTGCATTTGCATAGCAAATGCAGTTCGAAGACTACCTGGCTCAACTTCAGGCTCCATCTATAAGTTTATAAAGTAAACAAATGTAGATAAGCAAACAATCTATTAACTCCCCAGTGGAGTCGCCATTTTGTTATCGGGAAAACTAGTGTCTATACAGAACTGCTAGTCCCAGTAAGGGTGATAGCTACCTTAGAAACAAACAAACTAAAACCACTTTCGTTTTCCTTTATGGTAAAAAGATGAGAGAAGAATAAAAGAGACCAACCTTAGTCTTGCGCTTGATTCCTCTCCCTTCTAATAGTCTTTTTCTACTTTCTTCCTTGTATACCCAGCTTCAAAGAGTACCTGTACAATCAAAGAAGCATAAAACTATACGAGAACATAGATCTATTATCATAAATAATATAGGATCAAATGTATATTAACCACACAAACGTATACAACATCAATTACACAAAAATGTGGAGGAAAACTTGAATAGCTTTATTAATAATCAAGATAGAGCAATGAGGATTACAACCAATTGTTCTGACCCAGCATCATCCTCTCAGCAAGAAGCCCTTCTTCACCTCATGAAAAGCTTAGATCACCCAACACTATGATATTGCACCAAGAAACCAACAACACTTCCTTACAAGATACAAAATTCCAGCCTCCAACCCCTGGATCTCTGGGATGAGAGATCTATATATAGATATTTGCAGAGGTGTGAGTCAGCTCTGGGTTTTTGATTAGTGTCTTCTCCCTGATAGTTCTTGATTCTACTTGGATATTGATGATCTCTTACTAATCCCTGGGCGAATTCAGAGAGACAAGTGTCCTAGGGAAGTTTCTAGAAGATTCCAAGATCATCCACTTAGCAAACTGCTTCCGCCATTTGTCTACTCTCATCCATCACACCCATAGAAGGGCTTTTCAACATGCATCGCACTTCCTGAGTGCATTTAGGTGGGATGCATTGCACCCTGGCCATGGAGCAAGTGAAATGATCCAGTTTTGACCAGTTCTGTGTAGTTTTTCATGGAGAACTTCTGGGAGATGATGTAATGAGTTGACCTTGTTCTTTTAGGGGTTGGAACAACACCTTTGGGGACTTAGGAGCCCTTGGTTTATGGACATTTATGATTAGGGTTGCAGTGCCCAAAAATGTCTATAACAACGTTGCAGGGTCGGTTAAATGACTAAGCTCTCTTGTGGCCCCCTGTGGAAAGAAAACAACAAGTGGGAGAATGTTGGGTTGTGTTATATTCTTTCCACCACTAACCCACATAGCTAACCGAGGGGTTAGAAGGGGAGCATAGCCCCCCCTTCGTTGCGCTGATTGTGTAGCGAGGGGAATCACAGGGGGTTTGAGGGGTGCAACTAACCCCACTCTATGGGGTCCGGGACAACGCCATGGGAAATTTTGATTTTGGAACCTATGTTAGGTTGGTGGACCCACCTATGTTTTTGTGCATGATTTTCACACATGTTTTTGGATGCAATGGTTTTCGGTCCATGGTATTGGATGCTTCGGCATGTATAAATATGTATTATAACATTCAAAGGAACATCATGAAAAATGATGTTGGTAGTCCTGGTTTTGGGATCTAGGTGAAAATCTCTGTGTATATGTGTTTTACGTGTTATGCTCTTGCATTGTTTATTTTATGTGTTTTAGAATTCGTATGCAGGTAATTTCTGTATGGGGTTAAAACCTATAGTCAATATATGTCATGGGGTTGCAATTAGAACTTACTATGGTTTTCCATAAAAGGATATAATGTTGAAACCTTTGGATGGCATGAACTGTCACCAAAGAAAGCTTCTCAACATGAGCATACTGAGATCCAATATCAAGGAGATTCCAACTCAGATAATAAACCACGTGCTCATTACCATCATCATCATCCTGAACTAACACCATAGCAATAGTGGTATCAGTTGCAGCCAAATACAGGAAATAATTGCTATGATAATTAGGGGGATGCAGTAAAGGGGTACTAATTAGGGCTTACCTTAAAGCATTGAAAGATTCTATTGAAACTTCATCCCAAATAAAAGGGATCCCCTTCTTAAGTAGGCGAGTAAAACCTTTGGCAAGTTCGACGTAATTAGGGACAAACCGACAGAGAAAATTAGATTTTCCCTGCAAACTCTGCAATTGCAACAGTGATGAAGGAGGGGGTAGATTTATTATGGCCTCAACTTTGAAAGGATCAATCCGGATACCTTCACGAGACACCACAAAACCTAAGAGTCGGTCATACTTGATGCAAAACACACACTTGTGTGGATTGAGATTGATATTATGATGTTGACATCATAAAAAGATAGCTCTTAAGTGATATGGATGGTCACGATGTTTAGTCAAATGAGCAGACAAGTCATGAAGGTATGGCTGAACAATGTGTTGAATGTCATGGAATGCATAAGATATTGCTTACTGAAAGGTAACGTTAGCATTATTCAAACTGAAAGGAATATTTTGTAAGAGAAAGTACCCCAAGGACATATAAAGGTTGTTTTATGCTAATCAACGGGTTAAACGTTAATCTGGTTATAGCCAGAAAAATCATCCATGAATGAGAAAATATCACTCCTAGTGCATTCGCCAATGATCAGGTCAATAAAGGGAGTAGGATAATTATACTTAGGACACGCACGATTGATATTGGGGTAATCAACACAATCACGTATTGTGCCCTAATTTTTAGGAACAGGGACGATATTGGATACCCAATCCATCAATAGATTAGGATAAATGAAACGTGATTTCAAAATCTTCTCTAATTCTTCTTTGATAGCAACAACCTTTTGAGGGAGCATAGGGTGAAGTCACTACTGAACAGGCTTAGCACTAGGATAAGTCAGAATCTCATGCACCACTATGGTTGGATCGATACTAGGCATTTCCTCATATGACCAAGTGAAAATGTCTCAGAATTCTTTAAAAAGTTGAGTATAAATCTAGATCTCATATGGAGAACAGGAAACCCCTATATGGATGTTCTCGACAATTCCTTATTTAACGGAAATGTCAAGATGCATCGTACCAGTGATGTTTCCATATTACCCTATGACAAGACTTCATGTACCCAGATAGATGTCTAAAGTTGAGGTGTAGGAGAATGAGAAACAAATGCTTCAGGTCAGGAAAGCATCTCATCAAGGCTAGGGAGAAAGGAAGAACGATGATGTAGACCATTCCATGGAACTTCCTCTAGAGACATGATCTCCACGATACTCTCATCAATTGGGAATGTATCATTTAAAGGATCTGGAGAATCCAAAGAACCAAGACAAGGAGATGGCGCATAAGTGTCTAGGTTCATACTGAAGACAGTATTACGTTCTGAAGTAGCCATCAAAGCTAAAACAATTTCTTGATAATTTATCTCCAATTGACTTAAAAGCATGGTATCGCTAAAAGAGTCAATTTGATCGTCAGAAGGGATAATCCAAGGATATGTAGAATCTGAGATCGTATTGATTGGATGAACATTTGGAGGTGGGAGAGAAAAGGTACCCATTAAACCAGAGTCTTTGAAGAGACCTGCTCCCACGCACTGGTAAGGAATCTCAGTCTTTCGCACGTAAGGAATGTTACCATTGGATGAACCAAAAGAAAAGAAAGACAGTTGATCAATCATGACAATTTTTCGTTCGTGAGGAAAATGAATTATGTGGAACAAAGAAGACACCACAAAAAACATGGTGTGAGTCCAACTTCACCCACGAAGAAGGTTGTAGTTGAGATTGGCATCTACAACTTCTAGTTACAATTCAATAGTATTTCCTTCTAATGTAATCGGAAATTTCGTGGGAATACCATATGGTCGTAAACCTCTACTATCAAAGGCTTCCAAGGTGTTTGCATATTAGTTAAGAGGAGGAGAGCCAATGGTTTTCCGACATGAAACTGACATGATGCAAGTAGAGGCACCTTCATCAATAACCATTTGATGGATTTCCTTTCCTTTGATAAGGACCTGGATAGAAAATGAAATATGATGAGGAAGACGAGGTACATGATTTTCTATATCGAAAGTAATCAAACTCAAATCAGAAGGATCGATAGCACCTATGGTCGACAACAATGACTTCAACTGCGTTGGACAGGATTGAAGAACCTCCAAGTTAGACATTGCCAAAGGTGCCTAAGCTAAATCCTCAACAATATCGTAATGTTGCATAACTCTAGCATTCGGACGGAAAGGTGACTTAAGAAGAACACCTTTGGGGGCTGGTTGGGTGATGGACTCATTGTTATGTTGCTCAATATGGAGCAGACCAGAAGAGGAGGGAGTAGAAGTAGAAATAGTATCAGTGGCTTCTTTCTCCATTGTCTACTTAGACACGGCTTGATAGTCCTTAGTTCGAGTAGCGATCGAGATAGGTGATGAACATTGCATCATGAACACTTGGGAACCTAAGGAAGCAGAAGACTGAGGTTGGTCTACCGATTGGGCCTGCTGTGATGGAAAGGGTTCTTTTAAGACAACCGAAGTCCTTTTCAGTAAGCGACTAACTTCAAATCGTCGGGGACAATCCTTAATGTAATGATCCTCCTCATGGATGAGGCAAGGATACTTCAACTTCCCTTGAGAAGCATCATCAACAAAAGATCTAGGAAGGTACTATTTTGGGGCATAAGCTTTGACCTTACCTTTGCCCTTATTTTTACCTTTAAAGGTTTTTTCTTTTGTTGTAGACTGGACATCATGCACCTTAGAGGTTTTACCAGGATTGGATGAATTATTGGAGGGATTATTGGAACTAGTGTTCGACACTGACTTTTGCTTCAAAGAAGCTATCATAGGATTCCGAGACATGGAGCCAATCACACCATCAACAGGTGGTGTATCTAGTGACTTTGATGCTGTCAGATCCAATGATGGTCTTGGAGCATCAAGTAATATCTCATACAATGTGCCAGATTGCAAATAGACCGGGTCTAAATACTGGGCACGAGCAATAGCTTGCTCTTTAGTAACACATCTTCCCATGGATACATCCTTAGCAATTTTGCTAAGGAATGATATTGTGAACCATTCTGTCAACAACTCATCAGAAATCTCAAACTTGATGAGGTTACGTTGACATCTCCATTCATGGATATGACTGGAAATGTGGGTCACAGTGTATTGTTTAAGTGATGTAAGAAAATGAGTTCTAATTTCATAGCGAACCGATAGTTGGAAATTAGTGAGGAAAGCCATAGCAAGAGAGTTTAAGTCACCATAGTTACCTCAAGGCAATTCAATGTACCATTCAACAACAGAACCTATGATAGTTCTTTCAAAGAGTCGAAGACAGATAGAATCTTTGACATATGAATTGGAGGAGCACCAGAGGTGATATGTCATCACATGGGCTTATGGATCCTCCTTTGATTTTCCCTTGAATTTGGGTCAATCGCTTGGAATTTTTGTGGGAACTGGAGGCCAGTAAGGCAAATGAAAAATGGGATCATTCATGAGCCTCGAAACATCGAGCAATTCCAACATAGCCAAGAAAGGAAATTTCATATTAAATGGCAGTCCATCATGGTTGGTAAGGATTTTTCAACCACAGTGGAGGATTTTGTCCATATGGAATCTAGTTTTGTCCACACTCAGGATTACCTTGCTCATAAGGACGATTCTATCCTGGGTAGGTTTTATACTACCCTCCCATAGACCACTGATGAGCATTCTACATGGCATATGGGTTATAAGGTTGCTGAACCTATTGACCCTGGACGTAAGGAGATTAACCCTGGTGATGTGGGTGTTGACCTTGACCTTGCAAAGGCTGACCTTGCTGATACACATATAAGGATGGTTGTTGCCAAGGCTGATCTTGTTGCTACAAATGCCAGCTTTGCTGCTATAAAGGTTGCCCTTGTTGTTGCAAATGTTTACCTTGTGAGGACAAAGGTTGGGAGGACTGCTGCACAAACTATGTATATGGATGCAAAGGTTGTTGCGACTATTGTAGAGGTTGCCCTTGTAGTTGTAGCAGTTTTCCTTGCTGCTGCAATGCCTTCCCTTGCTGCTACAAAGGTTTCCCTTGCTATTGCAAAGGTTTCCCTTGTTGCTGCAAAGGTTGTCCTTGTTGCTGCAAGGGTAGCTGGACAATTCTTGGGGTGATACCTTGAGGATATTGATAGTTCCTAAATTGGATCTAGCCATATCCACTAGGCATAGGGGATTGGCCAGGCTGAACATAAGGTCCAGCTTGAGGAATGTAAGGTGGATTAACCATGGCTTGTGAACCATATGGGACAATACCCAGTTGGAATGGAACCTAAGCCATATATGGCTGCTAATATTGGAGGTTACCTAACTGAGCCAAACCAACAATGTTAGGAATAGTGCCATAAAATGGTTGATTCATTCCAATCATGTGAGTTTATAATCCACGCACATTGGTTTCACCTAACATGAGAGGAATGTTCGGATCTTTCTCCCCAGGTGGTCGCATAGTCTATCCACTCGTTGGAGAGATAGAATAACTTACTGAGACATGACCTGAGACAGTCAGTTGAATCGGAAGAATCAATTGAAACGATGAAATAGGTTGAGATGAAATGGTAGGCTGAACCGGAACTAAAGTGACTCTATTTTTTACAATCAGTTGAGAGGTCATGTTCTGAACGAATGAACCTGATGTAGGCATAGCACTAGAGGATCAGATGGGGTTCTTAGACAATGACAAGGCACTAGGAGTTCCTGCAATGAACTGAGCTAAAAATGTATAACCATGCGGCAACATGGGTTCACTAATCTTAGGATAAGAGAGAGACGGGACTCTTCCTGTATAAGGAAAGCCTTATGGAGGGAACTCATATCCCTGATCATCATCTACCTGAGGAGTATCGGTAGCGGAGACTTTCGAATGACCTGGAGAGGAGAGTGGGATCTCGCCTTCTGATTCCATAGATGGAAACAACTGGCAACGACGAACCAGATATGTACAAGGAGATAACTCCAAAGGAATACAAGGCCAATCATATGGACTGTAAGGGTACTGAGGAGATATCACAACAAGATCGAGCAATGGGTTTGGTGGATAGATAAATAGTTGTTGCAAACAGTTCGGAGTCTGCAGACTCTCAGGTGTCTGTATAGGATTATCAAAGGAATCTGGATCAGATTCTTGAGGTGACCAGGAATCTGATGGAGGGAGGCAAGAAGACAAAGATTGGATACTCAAAACAAGTCCAAGTTCAACACCTTGATCCTTAAGTGACTGACGAAGTTCCAGATGAAATCCTTAGGAGTACCCTTCAGTATTAGACATTGAATGGGAACTATGAGATGGACTGAATGGTTCAACAATGGTGGCTTCCCCTCAACAGCAAAAATGGAAAGGAAGAAATTCGATTAGGGTTTAACAATCTTGAACCTAACATGGAATTACTCAATTTGGTTTAAGAAGCAACTACTTCGGATTAACATGTTTACCATGGGCAACTAAATTTTATAAACAAAAGCATTGCATTTTCATCTTTTAAGAGTCAAGAAAAGGGTGAAAATGTGAGTCTAGTCAGTTTCAATAGTTTTGTGATCTTGAAAGGACAAGTTTCTAGATGATATTTTCAAATTTAAAGAGTCAGAAATGATCAAGTGATTGCTCAAGTGAATCTAGGTAAAAGGAGTACAAAGTAACCGTGAACTGCAATATACACCTTAGCTAATAAATTGACCAAGGACTTGATGTACATGCAGGAAATCTACCAGAATGTTGTGTTCAGTGTATAATGTTTACAGGGTGGAAGACTCGGCTTCCTATGGATAAAGGATTGCAACCTATGGGGGGTGTCCCTTTATATACACAATGGTAGGGGGAGGACAAGTCCATGTTAGTGATGTCTGATGCCGAAGCAAATGAGAACTGCTAAGTTTTTAAGACATCGGAATGCATCTCTAACCTAGACCACTAGATATGATTGTTAATGTTTCAAATTCTCCTTATGTTAATTGATATATTTTAAATTTGATCTTGTAATTATGTCTCAATTTCAAGGCCTTAATGATGTTACCTCTTCCTAAAATGAAAACTAGATGATGAAATGAAATCCTTCAATTCGATGAAAGCTATCTATATAGGGAAGAAGATCACTCAAATCATGCATCAAACCAAATGAAAAAATGCATCGATGACAATCTTCAAACGCTAAATGAAAAATATAAAATCTAATATTTCATATGATAAGAAAATTCAATGCCAAAACAAATCTTAAAGAAAAATTTCCTTAAGATATAATGATGATTTTTCCTCTTTTTCAAAATGAAACTAATGTAATCTAGTGCAAAGAAAAAGATAATGCAAGCAAGCTAAGAAATATGAAAATCTCTTTTACATCATTGATTTGAATGCAACTCAAAATGCTCCGAAAATCATGAAAAGAATAGCACTTTCAGTTTGACTTCAAAACACAAAAACTTCAAAGCAAACACTTCCTTTTGATTCCAATGAGACAATCGATTTGTAATCTATCATTGGTCAAATGAATCTTAGGTAACTTTCACTATATCCACTAATGAAAACAAATTAAGACACAAGAACCATAAAGTGATTTGCAAAGTTTGTTTGAACACATAAAGACTCCTTAACGTAGGCAATTGATCTCTTATCTCTGATGGGAAGACTAACGAGTGTACGAAGGTTGACCTAGAAGACCTAGAACCCTAAACAACTAATCAAACTTCGAGGACACTCAAGCCAAGTTAAAAGAAAATTACAATCAAACAATGAGAGATTCAATCAAAACCACACTAGTAAATCATAGTGAGAAGGCAACTAGAATTGAAAATAAGAGAGGAAACCCTAAATTTCTCAATTTTCTGCAATCATTGCACTTGTCAGGAGTAAAGTAGTGATCATCGCTACTTTAACTAAAAAAACTGCGATATCATCACGACTTTCAGGGTCAAATCTATGATGATCAAGGAAAGGAAAAAAGAAATCCAAAATCTTCAAAAACATCTCAAGTTAACAATCTCTAGGGATCTACCAGACAATGGCACTGACTACAAACCAGCAATGAAGTCTAAGAATCAATGGTTGATGAAAATCATCAAAAAACAAGATGAAGGAAGGGAAGGAAAGGGTCATAGGCTCCCTAGCTAAGTCGCCATTTTGTTGACAAGGTTAATCCTCTCTGCAAAAATAGACGATCCCTATAACCCAATGAGTGGGTCTAGTAATTGAAAGGACAATCAACTAGAAATATTCCTAGGTTATAATTGAAAAGTAGAACAAGAGAGAAGGCCTAGCTTTCTCTGATGCTAATCTGATTTCCTTTGTTGAGATCCTCGAACCACTTGTGTCACAGACTTGTTCCTTCTTCTTCCAGTGCTTATGTACCTGCATGAGTGACCAAGAGATAAAAAAGCGTAACAAAACCAATATCAAATCCAATAACAACCTACTTAGGTGATCAAGGAATGCCAAGCCAATCCATACATGAACATATATATTTTGGGAAGATGAACCAACAATTGTATTATTATTTAAAGAATAAAGAGGAAGCTTACAACCATAGTCTTGATGTTGAAAGCCTCTCCTTGAGTGGTAATCCAAGTCCAATCCAAGAAACTCTCCAACACTCCTTCTCCAAGTCTAATTAATAACCTCTAAGCACAAGCTCAGCATAGGGGTGAAAATGGACATAGATGAAAATGCGTAGCTCTAGAATTCAGATGGAAACATGACTTCAGAAGAACACCTTTGGGGGGTGGCCGGATGATGGACTCATTGTTATGTCGCTCAATATGGAGCAGACTAGAAGAGGACAGAGTAGAAGTAGAAGGAGTATCAATGGCTTATTTTTCCACTGTCTGCTTAGACGCGGCTTGATAGTCCTTAGTTCAAGTAGCGATGTAGATAGGTGATGAACCTTGCATCATGAACACTTGGAAACCTAAGGAAGTAGAAGACTAAGGTTGGTCTACCAACTAGGTCTACTGTGATGGAAAGGGTTCTTCTAAGACAACCGAAGTCCCTTTCAGTAAGCGACTAACTTCAGATCGTCAGGGACAATCCTTAATGTAATGATCCTCCTCACAGATGAGGCAAGGATACTTCAGCTTTCATTGAGAAGCATTGGCAATAGAAGTGATCTGGAATTTATCCAGGACAAAGAATCAAAGGTATTACAGACTCATGTGCATGGATGTGCCTATGTTACTTTATGCAACGGATTGATAAGATTGTGAAATACAGACACTAAAGTTGTTAGAGGAACATAACAGACAAACATGTGAACACAAAAATTTTAATAAGGAGTTCACCCAATTCTCCTGGGCTACGTCTCCTAGTCCAGCCTTCAGTGGTGGCCTCTCTATTATGTTTTCAAAGCAGAGTTTTTACAATAGTGAGCTCAATTTGAGTCTCACTCAATAGATATAAATCAGTAGGACTGGACTTGGATCCCCCAAATCTCTGGAGTACACAGACTCTCCTTGCTGAAACTCGACCACTATTGGTCACAATAGTATGAGCCAAATCTGAGACTCATACATGACGGGCATGTACAGAGGAGTTCTCTTGAACCTCTCAATCCTTCCCTGGAGTACGCAGACTCTCTAACTCTCTCTGGCTGTGTCTGGCTTGGTGCTACCTTTAGGTCAACTCGGCTCCTTCTCTCTGTTCTCTGGTCTTGGCTTTCTACCTTAATTAACTCTCCTTGCTTCCCTTTGCTTCTATCAGTTCATGACTTTAAAGGCAATATACTTTCTGACTGTCCGTTTCCACTTCCTGATGCTCTGGTTCTCCTACCTCTGTCCGTTTGAATTCCTCTGTTTGGTGTCATCATCACTGTGTAGCATCTTACTGGGAGGTGGCCACCTATTTCATAATGAACTGAGTGTTAGTTCTCTTGGAAATGTTTGAACTGTAGTTATTTCCATTTAACTTCTAGGAATGCCTGTGAACATGATTCCTCTGCCAACTCATTGTTCATGCTGGACTTCAAACCTTTATACAAATTGGGCTATGTACCCCGTTGAATCTAGTCATCCGTTGGATTGCATGTCCGCAGTTGATCTAGAGCCTCCAGATCCTACGGTCTCTGTCTATATCAGGTGGGTAAGTTGCATGACATTTACCCATGGCACCCAGTGTGTGGCATCGTGTGGGACTCAGTTGAAACCGCTTACCACTCGAAGCCCTTCAGGTATCCTGTCGGTTTTGGTGTGGGACCTGCCTCTGATGGAATCAGTGAATTCCGTACATTTTTTTACTTTCTGAGTCAGGGTCGCTCACGGCTTTTTCTTCTCTAAGGGGTTTTCTTGGAAATATGTGATTAATGACTTATCGCTAATCGCATATCAGAAACCTCCCTCGTTTCTCAAAAATACTTCCCATTTTGATGTTTCGTGGCAGTGCACGTTACCATGGGCCAATGATCGGCGTGCTTGACCGAGGGTCCTCGTTACTTGGTGCTGCTCATAAATTACAACTGTTCGACGATATTTCTGATAAGCTCAACCTTTGTAATACTTTGAAACTTTGGCATGCATTTTACAGAGTTATGAAAACTTAGAGAGTTATTTCGGATCCAATTCGGATCAAGAAGATTTAGGAAGGTCCTATTTTTCGGCATTAGTTTTGGCCTTACCTTTGCCCTAATTTTTACCTTTAAAGGTTTTGTCTGTTGTGGTATATTGGACATCATGTACCTCATAGGTTTTACCATGATTCGATGAATTATTGGAACCAGTGTTTGAGACCGACTTTTGCTTCGAAGAAGCTTTTGCAGGAGTCTGAGACATGGAACCACTCAGACCATCAACAGGTGGTATATCCAGATAGTTCAATGCTATTAGATCTGGCGATTGTCTTGGAGCATCAAGTAACATCTCATACAATGTGCCAGATTGCAAATAGACTAGGTCTAAATACTGGGCACGACTAATAGCTTGCTCTTTAGTAACACATCTTCCCATGGATACGTCCTTAGCAATTTATTTGAGGAATGATTTTGTGAACCATTCTATCAACAACTCATCAGTAATCTCAAACCTGATGAGGTTACGTCAACATCTCTATTCATGGATATGGTTGGAAATGTGGGTCGCAGTGTCTTTCTTAAGTGACGTAAGAAAATGTGTTCCAATTTCATAGTGAACCGACAGCTAGAAATGAGTGAGGAAAGCCATAGAAAGAGAGTTTAAGTCACCATAGTTACCTCAATGCAATTCGATGTACCATTTAGTGACAGAACCTATGAGAGTTCTTTGAAAGATTCAAAGACACATAGAATCATCAACATACGAATTGGAGGAGCACTAGAGGTGATATGTCATAATATGGGCTCGTGGATCCTACTTTGATTTTCCCTCGAATTTGGGTCAATTGCTTGGAATTTTCATCGGAACTGGAGGCTAGTAAGGCGAATGAATAATGGGATCATTCATGAGCCTCGAAACATCAAGCAATTCCAATATAGCCAAGAAAGGTAATTTCATGTTAAATGGCATATAGGGCCTTTGAGGAGACCCAAACTACGAAGTCCATCATTGTTGGTAAGGATTTTTCAACCACAGTGGAGGATTTTGTCCATATGGAATCTGGTTTTGTCGCCACTGAAGGTTACCTTGCCCGTAAGGAGTATTCTATCCTGGGTAGGTTTGATACTACCCTACCATAGGCCACTGATGAGCATTCTACATGGCATATGAGTTATAAGGTTGCTAAACCTATTGACCCTGGATGTAAGGAGATTGGCCTTGGTGATGTAGGTGTTGACCTTGACCTTGCAAAGGTTGACCTTGCTGATACACATATAAGGATTGTTGCTGCCAAGATTGACCTTGTTGCTGCAAAGGCTGGCTTTGCTACTATAAAGGTTTCCCTTGATGCTGCAAAGGTTGACCTTGCGAGGACAAAGCTTGGGAGGACTACTACACAAACTATGTATGTGGCTACAAAGGTTGTTGTGACTGTTGCAAAGGCTTCCCTTGCAGTTGTAGAGGTTGTCCTTGCTATTGCAATGCTTTCCCTTGTTGTTGCAAAGATTTCCCTTCCTACTGTAAAGGTTGCCCTTGTTGCTACAAAGGTTGTCCTTGTTGCTGCAAGGGTAGGTGGATAATTCCTAGGGTTATACCCTGAGGGTATTGATAGTTCTTGAATTGGATCTGGCCATATCCACCAGGCATAGGGGATTGACCAGGTTGAACATAAGTTCCAGCTTGAGGAATGTAAGGTAGATTAACCATAGCTTGTGAACCATATGGGACAATACCCAGTTGAAATGGAACATGAGCCATATATGGTTGCTGATATTGGAGGTTAGCTGACCGACACGGACCAGCAGGGTTATGAATAGCACCATAAAATGGTTGATTCATTCCAATCATGTGAGTTTGTAATCCATGCACATTGGTTTTGCCTGACATGAGATGAATATTCAGATCTTTCCCCCAGGTGGTGGCACAGTCTATCCACTCGTTGGAGCAATAGAATAACTTACCGAGACATGACTTGAGACAGTCAGTTGAATCGAAAGAGTCAATTGAAACAATGAAATAGGTTGAGATGAAATTTTGGCTAAACTGGAACTAAAGTGATTGTAGTTTTTACAATTGGTCGAGAGGTCATGTTTTGAATGAATGGACCTGATGTAGGCGTGGCACCAGAGGATCATATGGGGTTCTAATACAACGACAATGCACTAGGAGTGCCTGCAACCAACTGAGCTAAAGATGTATAACCATGCGGAAACATGGGTTCACTAATCTTAGGATAAGAGAGAGACGTGACTCATCCTATATAAGGAAAGCCTTATGGAGGGAACTCATATCCCTGCTCATCATCTACGTGAGGAGTATCAGTAGCGGAGACTTTAGAATGACCTGGAGAGGAGACTAGGATCTCACCTTCTGACTCCATAGGTGGAAACAACTGGTGAAGATGAACCAAATATGTACGAGGAGATAACTCCAAAGGAATACAAGGCCAATCATACATACTATAAGGGTGCTGAGGAGATATCACAACAAGATAGAGCAATGGGTTCGGTGGATAGATAACTAGTTATTGCAAACTTTTAAGAGTCTGTGGACTCTATATAGGATTATCAGAGGAATCTGGATTAGATTCTTGAGGTGACATGGAATCTGATGGAGGGAAACAAGAAGACAAATATTGGATACTCAGAACAATTCCAAGTTCAACACCTTGATCCTTAAGTGACTGAGGAATTTCCAGATGAACTCCTTAGGAGGACCCTTCAATATTAGACAATGAATGGGAACTATGAGATGGACTCAATGGTTCAGAAATGGTGGCTTTCCCTCAACAGCAAAAAAGGAAAGGAAGAAAATCAATTAGGGCTTTAACAATCTTGAAATTAACGGGGAATTACTCAATTTGGTTTAAGAAGCAACTACTTGGGATCGACATGTTTACCATGGGCAGTTAAATTATAGAAACAAAAACATTGCCTTTTAATCTTTTAAGAGTCAAGAAAAGGGTGAAAATGTGACTCTAGTCAGTTTCAATAGTTTCGTGATCTTGAAAGGACAAGTTTCTCGATGATATTTTCAAATTTAAAGAGTTAGAAATGATCAAATGATTGCTCAAGTGAATCTAGGTAAAAGGAGTACAAAGTAATCGTGAACTGCAATATACACCTTAACTAATAAATTGACCAAGGACTTGAAGTACATGTAGGAAATCTCCTAGAATGTTGTGTTTAGTGTATAATGTTTACAAGGTGGAAGACTCGGCTTCTTACGGATAAAGGATTGCAACCTAGGGGGTATCCCTTTATATACACAATGGTGGGGGGAGCACAAGTCCGTGTTAGCGATGTCTAATGCCGAAGAAAATGAGAACTGCTAAGTTTTTAAGACATCAGAATGCATCTCTAACCTAGACCACAAGATATGATTGTTAATGTTTCAAATTCTCCTTATGTTAATTGATATATCTTAAAGTTGATCTTGTAATTATGTCTCAGTTTCAAGGCCTTAATGATGTCACCTCTTCCTAAAATTCAAACTAGATGATGAAATGAAATCCTTCAATTCGATGAAAGTTATCTATATATGGAAGAAGTGTTGGCATTATGATTTAAGTGTTGTCCTTGATGGCAACTCACTCAGAGGTTGGTACAGGTGATGGCAACTTAATCAGAAGACAGATCTCAGTACAGCATGCCAAGGAAGCTCATACACGCCGTTTCGTTAAGCCCAAGTCGCGTGTACACGCTAGTTCGATTCAGAAAAAGCGCGTGTATGTGGAAAGGTTCCTTTGGTCCATGGTGGTTAGTCCTTGGAAGTTGTGCCTATGATTTCGGACCATTATGTCTCGACGGGCGTGTCGATCCCTAGTTTTAAAGTTGATGGTATTGTGTTACTATGGTTTTGGCTCTTGGTATTGAGAAAGGCCTAAGGCTATATAAGGAGAAGAAGATCATTAGGCAAAATCATCTTTCGACAAGGCTTGAATATCTAAGAGAGAAAGAGATCTGATATGCAGGGTTCGGGTTGCTTGATATGAGCTAAGGAGAAATCACATCAGCGGATGGAAGACTAGATCTAAGGACAAATCGGGATCTAATGGTTTGAAATGCTCTATTATGATATGGTTGATTATGCGTATTTCTAGATCTGCATACTGTCACAATATTATGTTCTGGATCTAACTGATGTCTGGTACAGCTGCAAGTTGAGAGAATCTATTTTTAGATCTGTACGCAGGTTGGCTTAAGTAAAAACGCGTGTACACGCGGGTTTCGCTCATTGAAGTAGCGTATATCTCTTAAAGCTTATTTTTGGGTTTTGCAGTTGGATCTGACTGTTATTGCAGAGTTCTGTAGACTGCTCTGGGTTCTGGTATCTGGTGATTGACAGGGTTCAGTGGTTCAGTGATTCAAAGTTTGATAATTCTAGTATTGGTTGTTCTATGCTTCATGGATCCGTTATGAAAGTTGAATGAATTGAGTTCTACAGATTGAATGATGTGCTTCAGGAATATCCAGTCTGAAAATGTATGAAAAGTGATACCTGAAAGAAAGAAGATTGTAGGCCAGCACCTACGTACTAGTATCTTGGCTAGTACAAGAGCAAAGGGGGTTGGAGCTCCCTTCCAAGGAAGTTTGGAGAACGAGAGAAGGTTGTAGCCTTCTGCAGGTTGTAGCCTGCGTACTGGTACAAGGCTGCACCAGTACAAAATATTGTAAACTGAAGTTTCTTATTAAAGAAAGATAGAGACAACTTGCAGCAGGTGGTTTTCACCCACATTGGGTTTCCACCTTATATCTTGGTGTTCATGTGTGTGGTTTTTGATCTGTTCTGTTATACTGCACCTGCTTACTGTTAATGTGGTAAATAATGTCCTGATGAACTTAACTGAAGAATAAGCTAACTAAATTATGAGTTTTCTTCTTATACGCTGTTTTACTTAACCACAGTAGCGTGTACACGCTGGTTCACCTAACTGAAGTAGCGTATATGTTTCTGAACATTGAAAAGTTTGATTGATCTGATAATACTGATTCACCCCCCCTCTCAGTATTATTTCCAACAATTGGTATCAGAGCAAGTCCTTCAGAGAAGCTTGATCGCTTGAAGGTAGATCATTCATCATGAGCAGCTACGAGAAAGAAGCATCAATCAGGCCACCGATTTTTGATGGGACAAATTTCAATTATTGGAAGGTAAGAGTTACTGCATATCTTCAATCTCTTGGTACAGAAGTTTGGAACATTGTAGAAACAGGCTATGCTTTTCCTTCAGCTACTCCTACAGATCCAGCTGAGAAAAAGAAGTATGAAACAAATGCAAAAGCAGTCAGTACTCTATTAGGAAGTATATCTCAAACAGAATTCATGAAGGTCATGCACTTCAAATCAGCAAAAGAAATATGGGACAAAATGATCACTAGCTATGAAGGAGATGAACAGGTAAAGCAAGCTAAACTTCAAACTCTCAGGATTCAATATGAGACTCTCAAGATGTATAATGATGAAAGTGTGGCTAATTATTTTCTTCGGGTAGATGAGATTGTTAATTGTATGAAAAATTTGGGTGAAGAAATAAGAGAAACTATAGTAGTTCAAAAGATTCTAAGATCATTATCCCCCAAGTTTGAATCTAAAGTATCTGCAATAGAAGAAAAAGAAAATCTCCGTGTTCTCACTATGTCTCAGCTACATGGAATTCTAACCGCTTATGAAATGAGAAAGGGAGGTCCATCTGACAGAAGGGAAGCTGCTTTTAAGGCATCAGGAAAAGAAGATTACTATGAAGCAAGCCATGTTCCAGAAGAAGAGGAAGAAGAATCAAATTTTGTCAGAAATCTTCAAAGGGGTTCTGGAAGGTTCAGAGGTAAGCTACCTTTCAAATGCTTTGCTTGTGGGAGAGTAGGTCATTATGCTGCAAAATGTCCTTATAAGGATAAAGGAAAAGAACCTGCTAGATGGAACAAGAAACAAAGTGCAAATAAGAAAAGCTACTACACCCATGAAGATAGTGATGGCTTATCAAACAGTGATGAAGATGAACAAGGTAATAAATATAAGCTGTTAATGGCATTTGAAGATGATGATTATGAGGATGCTGTAGATGTGGATAATCTCTATAATGAAATCACTAGACTCAAGAGAGGCATAGAAGAAAAGAATGTGATCATTGATACTTTGCAATTTCAGATTGATGAAAAGGAAAAACATCTTGAAAAACTAGAAGGTGAAATTGTTGGTCTCAGAAAAGAAATTGAGAAAACAAAAGCTATTAATCTTAAATTTGTCAAAGGATCTGAAACTTTGGATGAGATTATCAGTGTGCAGCGGTCTCCTCTAAACAAGACAGGTTTGGGCTATAATGGAGAAACCTCTCAAGCATCCACCTCAAAAAGTTATCTTGATGCAGCAAGAAGAAATGAGCGGAAGAACAATGAAGATAATCAGGTAAAGCAGGGACGAATTACAAACAGAAACTATCAGGGACAATCCTCCTTAAGGATGAACAAAAGCTACAACCAACCACAGGTAAAATCTTCTCAGTTTGGCTCAAGAATAGATGAAAATAGAAATTACAATCAGTTGGCTGGTAGATTCAATAACCGCAGAAGCTTCTTCAATGGACAATGCTTTTCTTGCCACAACTTTGGTCACAGAGCAGCTCAATGTGTTGCATATAAAACAATCATGACTAGGGAAGCTCAAAAACAAAGAAGTATGACAGGGATTACAAAAAGGACCTATAACAACTTTTCAGTTCTTGAAAATGAAGTTGAATGTTCTATTTGCAATAATTTTGGTCATAAAGACTCTGAATGCAGGAGCAGGTTTCAGGAGAAAAAGGAACAAGCCACAAGCACCAAAACATGGAGAATAAAGGAACCTCAAACAGAAAGATGTGGGATAGCATTTTATGCAGAAGGACAGGAAAATCTATGGTACATTGACAGTGGATGTTCGAAACATATGACAGGTGATAAAGAAAAACTTGAATCTTATTCTACTTTAGAAAAGGGAAAGAAAGTTTCTTTTGGAAATGATACTCCTGCAACTATAAAAGGAAAAGGTATTGCTCCTTTGAAAGAAAAGGTCAAGGCTGGAAATGTTTTATATGTTGATGGATTGAAGCATAATCTTCTAAGTGTCAGCCAGATGTGTGATCAAAAAACTGAGGTTATTTTTAGATCGAATGGATGTCTTGTTCGTGATCTTGATACAGGAAAAACAGTTCTCAAGGGCAAAAGAACTCCAAATAATCTGTACATATTTGAAGAAGGACAACAACAATGCTATCTTAGCAAGGATGAAGAGCACTGGTTATGGCATCGAAGGTTGGGACATCTAAGTTTCTCACAAATAAGGAAAGCATGCAAATATCAGGCAGTTCGCGATCTTCCAGATATCAAAATTCCAGACAACACCATATGCAAATCTTGTCAGTTTGGAAAGCAAACCAGAACTAACTTTCCAGAGAAGGAAGGATCAGCTAGCTTGCCTCTTGAGCTAGTCCATACAGATGTATGTGGTCCATTTAGGAAAAGGACACCTCGAGGAGAAGAATATCTGATATTATTCATTGATGATTTCTCAAGGTTTGTTTGGTTAGGGCTTATGAAGCACAAAGATGAAGCATTCGAAAAATTCAAATCCTTCAAAGCATTGGCTGAAAATGAATCAGGACACAAAATTAAGTGCCTCAGATCTGACAGAGGTGGGGAGTTCACATCAAATGAATTTTTCGATTTCTGCGATGAACATGGGATAAGAAGAGAATTCTCTACAGCTAGAACTCCTCAGCAAAATGGGGTTGTGGAAAGAATGAACAGAACTATCCAACAAATGGCTCGTGCTATGCTCGATGAATCAGGTACTCCTGCAACCTTCTGGGGTGAAGCTGCACATGCTGCTGTTATTATTCTTAACAAAACAAATGTCCGAGTAAACAGCACTCAAACACCTCATGAGCTTTGGAGTGGTAAAACTCCTTCCGTGAAGCACTTCAAAATCTTTGGGAGCAAATGTTATATCAAAAATACTGATGAGCAACTTGGCAAACTTGAACCTAGAGCAGATGAGGGCATTCTTCTTGGTTATTCTCCACATAGCAAAGCATACAAGTGCTACAATAAAAGACTTGGCAGAATTGTTGATAGTATTGATATAGTGGTTGATGAGAAGTGATATATTCCTAGGCAAGTTCATCATGAAGACATTGAAGAAGATGAAGGTTACTCTCAAAGGCGAAATAATGAAGAAGAAGAACCTCAAGAAGAAGAAGAATCTCAAGAAGAACCAGAGGAGCAGACAAGAACGGAAGAGAAGACTCCATCCAGATATGTCCAAAAGAATCATCCAGAAACTCAGATTGTGGGGCAGAAAGAAGCAGGAGTACAAACAAGAAGGACACTTGCAGAAGCTTCAAGCTACTTGGCACTACTCTCCTCCATTGAACCACAAAATGTGAAAGAGGCATGCAAAGATGAATGTTGGGTCAAAGCAATGGATGAAGAACTTGAGCAAATCGAAAAGAACAACACTTGGGAATTAGTTCCTAGACCAAAAGATAAGAATGTAATAGGAACAAAATGGGTCTTCAAGAATAAATTAAATGAAAATGGAGAAGTAATTAGAAACAAGGCCAGACTTGTTTGTAAAGGGTATGCACAGCAAGAAGGAATAGATTTTGAAGAGACCTTTGCTCCTGTGGCAAGACTAGAGGCCATCCAAATGTTCCTTGCTCTCTCAAGCTTTCAAAATTTCAAGGTATTTCAAATGGACGTGAAATCAGCCTTCCTGAATGGAGACTTAGAAGAAGAAGTATATATTGAGCAGCCAGATGGTTTCATTCTTGGGAATGACCCAAACCTTGTATGTAGATTGAAAAAGGCACTCTATGGACTCAAACAAGCTCCAAGGGCTTGGTACTATCGGTTGGACAAATATCTTTACCAACAAGGCTTTTCAAAAGGATCAGCAGATAGCAATCTCTATATAAAAGTTGAAAATAACAAATTGCTAATTCTTGTTGTTTATGTAGATGATATTATTTTTGGCAGCAATGAAGAGACTATGAGTCAAAACTTTGCCTTGGTTATGCAAAAAGAATTCGAAATGTCACTTCTTGGAGAATTGACATATTTTCTTGGATTGCAAATCCAACAAAATGAAGGAGGTATCTTCTTGTCTCAAACCAAATACCTCAAGCAGATCTTGAAGAAGTATGGCATGGAAGAGTCAAAGCCAGTATGTACACCCATGGTTACAGGATGCAGCCTCAGTGCAAATGATGAATCAGCAGCAGTTCACCAACCCACTTATAGATCCATGATTGGGAGTTTGCTTTATTTGACAGGTACTCGACCAGATATTACACATGCAGTAGGAATGGTTGGAAGATTTCAAGCCAACCCAAAGGAAACTCATCTTCAGGCAGTCAAAAGAATCTTCAAATATCTTCAAGGGACCCAAAACTATGGCTTATGGTATCCTAGAAATACAGATCTCACTCTTCATGCTTACACAGATGCAGATTGGGCTGGAAGTGTGGATGATAGGAAAAGCACAAGTGGAGGTGCTTTCTTCATGGGTTCCAGATTAGTATCTTGGTTCAGCAAGAAACAAAGTTCGATTGCCTTATCTACAGCTGAAGCAGAATATGTGGCTGCAGCATCTTGTTGCACACAACTTCTTTGGATGATGCAGACCTTGCAGGACTTTCAAATCACTTGCACTCCACCTGTCTCTATCTTATGTGATAATACAAGTGCAATCAGCATTTCAAAGAATCCAGTCATGCACTCAAAGACCAAGCACATACCAATCAAGTACCATTTTCTTCGGGAACAAGTGCTTGAGCAGAAGGTCAAGTTGGAGTATGTTCCTTCTAAGGAGCAAGTTGCTGATATTCTCACAAAACCACTGCCCAGGGAAACTTTTGAATATCTCAGACAAAAGCTGGGAGTAGTTGATGCTTCATCCTGTTGTTGAAGTTTGTTTGTTCTACAGAAAAGTTGGTATACGCAGGTTACGGAAGGGATATGCGCGTATACACGCGGTTTCATGATGGGTAAGTCGCGTATATGTTGGACGCTTGTTGCAGAAAGTATATCCGCGTACATACGCTGTTTTATACAGGAAAAATCGCGTATATGAAGTTCTGAACAGCAAGGGAAAACTCTGGAGTTCTGAACAGCAATGGGAATGTCAGAATTCTTCAGGCACAGTTTCAGGGAGTGCAACAGGCACAGGTTCAGGGGGAGCAGCTTAAAAGTCTCATAAAGCATTGTTGGCATTCAGATGTTTTGGTTGTTGGTTTCAGGAGAAGGAGCTCAGAAAGAAATCCTGGTTGCTGATCTAACAAGATGTTTATCAGATGCTGCTGGTGCCTTTCCTAAGTCTTGGTCTAGATCTGTTGTCTCTATGTCATGTATCTCTCTTGTCATATTTCTTTTATGGTGTCAAGGTCATGTAACGGCCTATGTTGGTTTCCCCACTATGCCTGGGATGAATGCTGTAATATAATTGGTTGTTTCTGATATGTCCCCTCTTGGTAGGGAGTATGGATGTATGTATTGAGTCTTTTGGTGATTGGACGGTCCCTTATGGTGTATAAGTCTTGGTTCTTGTTGAAGAACATCTTTTGCAGATCTGGCCTACTGTCAGGGGGAGCACGAGTCAGCACAGCCAAGCAGAGGTATCAGCATGTCCTCAGGGGGAGCACAGCCCTTTGCCCTTGATGTCAAAGGGGGAGAGTGACTTGGTGTGGTGGTTGCCATCAAGTCCAAAGGGGGAGATTGTTGGCATTATGATTTAAGTGTTGTCCTTGATGGCAACTCACTCAGAGGTTGGTACAGGTGATGGCAACTTAATCAGAAGACAGATCTCAGTACAGCATGCCAAGGAAGCTCATACACGCCGTTTCGTTAAGCCCAAGTCGCGTGTACACGCTAGTTCGATTCAGAAAAAGCACGTGTATGTGGAAAGGTTCCTTTGGTCCATGGTGGTTAGTCCTTGGAAGTTGTGCCTATGATTTCGGACCATTATGTCTCGACGGGCGTGTCGATCCCTAGTTTTAAAGTTGATGGTATTGTGTTACTATGGTTTTGGCTCTTGGTATTGAGAAAGGCCTAAGGCTATATAAGGAGAAGAAGATCATTAGGCAAAATCATCTTTCGACAAGGCTTGAATATCTAAGAGAGAAAGAGATCTGATATGCAGGGTTCGGGTTGCTTGATATGAGCTAAGGAGAAATCACATCAGCGGATGGAAGACTAGATCTAAGGACAAATCGGGATCTAATGGTTTGAAATGCTCTATTATGATATGGTTGATTATGCATATTTCTAGATCTGCATACTGTCGCAATATTATGTTCTGGATCTAACTGATGTCTGGTACAGCTGCAAGTTGAGAGAATCTATTTTTAGATCTGTACGCAGGTTGGCTTAAGTAAAAACGCGTGTACACGCGGGTTTCGCTCATTGAAGTAGCGTATATCTCTTAAAGCTTATTTTTGGGTTTTGCAGTTGGATCTGACTGTTATTGCAGAGTTCTGTAGACTGCTCTGGGTTCTGGTATCTGGTGATTGACAGGGTTCAGTGGTTCAGTGATTCAAAGTTTGATAATTCTAGTATTGGTTGTTCTATGCTTCATGGATCTGTTATGAAAGTTGAATGAATTGAGTTCTACAGATTGAATGATGTGCTTCAGGAATATCCAGTCTGAAAATGTATGAAAAGTGATACCTGAAAGAAAGAAGATTGTAGGCCAGCACCTACGTACTAGTATCTTGGCTAGTACAAGAGCAAAGGGGGTTGGAGCTCCCTTCCAAGGAAGTTTGGAGAACGAGAGAAGGTTGTAGCCTTCTGCAGGTTGTAGCCTGCGTACTGGTACAAGGCTGCACCAGTACAAAATATTGTAAACTGAAGTTTCTTATTAAAGAAAGATAGAGACAACTTGCAGCAGGTGGTTTTCACCCACATTGGGTTTCCACCTTATATCTTGGTGTTCATGTGTGTGGTTTTTGATCTGTTCTGTTATACTGCACCTGCTTACTGTTAATGTGGTAAATAATGTCCTGATGAACTTAACTGAAGAATAAGCTAACTAAATTATGAGTTTTCTTCTTATACGCTGTTTTACTTAACCACAGTAGCGTGTACACGCTGGTTCACCTAACTGAAGTAGCGTATATGTTTCTGAACATTGAAAAGTTTGATTGATCTGATAATACTGATTCACCCCCCCTCTCAGTATTATTTCCAACAAGAAGATCACTCAAATCATGCATCAAAACAAATGAAAAAGTGCATCCATGACAATCTTCAAACATTAAATGAAAAATATGAAATCTAATATTTCCTATGATAAGAAAATTCAATGCCAAACAAATCTTATAGAAAAATTCTCTTAAGATATAATGATTATTTTTCCTCTTTTTCAAAATGAAACTAATGTAATCTAGTGCAAAGGAAAAGAAAATGAAACCAAGCCAAGAAATATGAAAATCTCTTTCACATCAATTATTTGAATGCAACTCAAAATTCTTCAAAAATTATGAAAAGAATAGCACTTTCAGTTTCACTTCAAAACACAAAAACTTCAAAGCAAACACTTCCTTTTGATTCCAATGAGACAATTAATTCGTAATCTATCGTTGGTCAAATGAATCTTAAGTAACTTTCACTATATCCACTAATGAAAACAACTTAAGACACAAGAACCAAAAATTGATTTGCAAAGCATGTTTGAACACACAAAGACTCTTTAACACAGGAAATTGACCTATGATCTCTGATGAGAAGACCAACGAGTGTACGAAGGTTGACCTAGAAGACCTAGAACCCTAAAAGGCTAATCAAACTTCGAGGACACTCAAGCCAAATTAAAAGAAAATTACAATCAAACAATGAAAGATTAAATGGAAAACACACTATTAAATCATAGTGAGAAGGCAACTAGAATAGAAAATAAGAGAGAAAACCCTAAATTTCTCAATTTTCTGCAATCATCGCACTTGTCAGGAGTAAAGTAGCGATCATTGCTACTGTAACTAAAATACCTGTGATATCATTGCGACTGTCAGGGTAAAATCTGTGATGATCGAGGAAAATAAAAAAAGAAATGCAAAATATTCGAAAAGAACTCAAGTTAACAATCTCCAGGCATCTAACAAACAATTGCATTGACTACAAATAAGCAATGATGTCTAAAAATCAATGGTTGATCAAACTAGTCGAAAGACAAGATGAAGGAAGGGAAGGAAAGGGTCATAGGCTCCCCAGTAGAGTTGCCATTTTGTTGACAAGGTTAATCCTCTCTATAGACAAAGACGATCCCTCTAGCCCAATGAGTGGGTCTAGCAACTGAAGGGACAATCAGCTAGACATCTTCCTAGATTATAATTGAAAAGTATAACAAGAGAGAAGGTCTACCTTTCTCTGATGCTAATCCAGTTTCCTTTGTTGAGATCCACGAACCACTTGTGTCATAGACTTGTTCCTTCTTCTTCTAGTGCTTATGTACTTGCAAAAGTGGCCAAGAGACAACAAAGCATAAAAAAACCAATATCAAATGCAATAACAACATACTTAGCTGATCAAGGAATGCCAAGTCAATGCATACATGAACATATATATTTTGGGAAGATGAACCAACAATTGTATATTATTTAAAGAATAAAGAGGAAGCTTACAACCATAGCGTTGATGTTGAAAGGCTCTCCTTGAGTGGTAATCCAAGTCCAAACCAAGAAACTCTCCAACACTCCTTCTCGAAGTCTAATGAATAAACTCTAAGCACAAGTTCGGCATAGGGGTGAAAATGGACATAGATCAACCATTTGGGAATGGTAGAAGGGGAATTTATAGGCTAGGGGAGGGAGTTAGGGCTCATCAAAAGATAGGATTAGGCCCACATCTCAAAGAGGTAGCTCATAGGGATGAGACCAAGAGGTCAAATTAGGAGGATTCAACCTCATTTATGCGAAACTACCTCCAGCTTGTCGCTCTAGAAACTTCTAGATCACAAAGCTTCTCATCCTCTTTGGGAAAACTTCCTTTTTGAGACCATCGCAAGTATGAGAGAGAAAAAAGTGATGCCATCACTGGCTTAACAATGTGCAATAGGTGATCATCGGGGTTTTGAGCTTCATAAGGGTGATGACCCTCATTTTAGGGTTTCATGAGCCATTTCTTCAAGGAATGCTCCAGATATTTTCCAAGAAAAGTTAAAGGAGGTATCTAAGTTGTATACATGGATGAGTCTACTGTATAATGATCATGTTTCGGGAGCTTTAGGGTATGTCACAGGGAAGTGCAAGAGGCATGACAAAATATTGTGTAACAATGATGATTCTCCTCTATTCACTTTGCAAGGTTGTGATTAGGATAATTATACTAGTTGGAAACCAGCCATAACTTGGGACAAGCACTAGTATATTGGTAAAGGTTGACTAGGAACTTGTTGTACTCTAGGGCCAAACATCAACCTTGATGTAAGAATTGAACCATTGGTCATCCTATGGACACGTTCCCATCTACTAAAACACCTAGGTACCCAACCATGGTATTCGCAAATTTTATAGGAAAATGTTCTAGATACATGATTTACCAATGTTAACATTACAATAGTATTTTACCAAGAAAATAGAGGAGATGAGACATGTAATCAAAATTTACCAAGAATACTCAAGTACCATCTCCAAACATTAATTTACTAGACATTTATTCATTGATTTAGCATACATTTCTGCAAAAACAAAGAGACTAATGTCATGAGGGAGGGAGGAGGGAGAAGAATGAAGAAAGAAGAATTAATAATATAAAAACTATAATTTGCAAAGATACCAAATCCATGAAATTCATAATGCAACTCATACCTCAAGCTTGAAGTATTTGACATCCCCATTGGCTCCTCTTCATTCATAAATGTTCATCTTTTTCTTCTTCCAGACTTCCTACAAAATAAAGGTCAGTAATATGGGTGATTCTTACTACACCACAAAAATATTTAGGAATTCAATCAATGTGTCTAAATGACCTACATGATGGACTCCAAAACAACAAAAGAAAACAATATTTTATCCATGCAAACATATTAAATTTAAACCAATGCAAGTAAAAAGGTTCCTTTGGGAATTCCTTGGCAATGATGAGGCTTTTAATTATCCCTCTAATTGCTCAGAAATACAACCAAAAAACTGTGCATTTAATTGTGAACTCAGGGCTTGTATGGAACTTTCCAGTTATTGTGAATTATATATGTAGGTCACACTTTTAAATTTCATGGGTTTTTTTTATACTTATAGTATCAATGATTACTTTTGTAAATGGAGTATAGACAGTTTAAAAGCTTGCAAAGGTTCTATAATTTCAGAATTAAAGAGACTAAATCTACTTCCAGGAAAATAAACACACTTGCAAGAAAGTAAACACACTTGCATGAATGTAAACACACTAGCAGGAAAGTAAACATGTTTGTAGGAAATTAAACACACTTGCTGGAAAGTAAACACACTTGATGGAAAGTAAACACACATGTAGGAAATTAAACATGCTTGCAAGAAATTAAACATGCTTGCAAGAAATTAAACATGCTTGTGGGAAAGTAAACATGCTTGCGACAAATTAAACACACTTGTAGGAAATAAAGCACATAGGAAAAAATGGATTAATCATTGCCAAAATGATCCCTATTTTTATTACAATTGACAAATGTAATCATTGCATTGAGCACATTTATTCAACAATATAAATGAATGCAAACTGATATGAAATGTAAGCATGTAAACTGTGTTAGAAAATTATATATTATAGAGCAATGGAACACATAAAATATATTGCATAAATATAAACACAGAAAACAAATAAAACAAGAGAGACACAGATATACATGGTTCACCCAATTTGGGCTATGTCCACGAAGAAACAACCAGTCCTTCCTTTTATATTATCCAACAAATTGAAGAGATACAACCTACAATAGATCTATTGTAATTCCCTCTTCGCTCTCACACAATCTCCTCTCTCTTTCTCGCTAAGAATACATATCTACATAGACGAAATACAATTCCCTCGTATCTAGTGAGGGGTTTCCTTCTAGAGAAAAGAACCCTAAACTAAACATAACTTCTACCGTTATCTCCAACTAATGGATGGCCCAGATTGAATAAAAAATTACAACATTTTACAAGGCAATTTTACATCTATTTTTAGCTTTGGGGGTGGCTCCCAAAGGTCGTAGCCACCCCCCTAGAATCCCCTTGCAGCGTACATTCTACGAGCGGTGTTTCCACCACATTACGAACTCGGGTCCAATGTGGTGATACCTCTAAATAATAAACAACTTTATGAATAAATAGGTACAACCATACACAAATAATTAATTGCAAACATTACACAACCATAAATTAATTATAGAAGTGAAACATCTCGAGTTAAGGGACACTACCAGAAATGACAACTACCTAGATTATACAACACTTTGTTCTATTGGAGTGGGTCCTACCTCACATAAAATAGTGTTGATATTTACTAGCGCTTGCTACATTGACAATATGAATGAATTTAATTAAATAAGCTAGTTAAAAAAATTAATATTTCATAAAAAGAGAATGAAATTAAACATGAAAAAATAAATAATTCAAATTAATTAATCAAATAAATATGCCAAAAGAAATAAATTAAATTAATTAATCAAATAATAAATTATAGAGATTATAACTATAATTAAAATGAAATTTTAATAATTAAATTACTTCATTATGATTTGGACAATGCTCCAAGAGTCCTCCCCCATGAAATGAAATAGGAACTCCTTTTATACAAACATTTGTTTAAAAATAAAATAATAACCAATAAATGAGATGCACAGGTTTTTCATAATTTTTTTAACGGGTAGAAAACAATAAATATGCCTCCAAAAATACCTCATATGGTTTGCTAATAATTAGAAAACCATAAAAAACTCATACATAATTCAAAAATAATTATTAACAACTCAATTAATCATGTCTAATATTGATCCTAATTGAAATAATAGAACAAAAACTATGTAACAACATCAACTCAATGTTCCAATGGCTCATGGTTCTAGAGTTGCAACAACATAGTTACAACAAGGGCATGAGCTAGAGTTGTTGCAACTCCAACAACAACATTAACTTGAGTTGCAACAATAATGTGAATTGAAGCTAAAAAACAATGTGAACTAGATTTGTAACAACATATTTCAGAGTTGCAACAAGAATGTGAATTGGAGTTGTAGCAAAACCTTGAATTAGAATTGCAGCAACATAGTTCAGAGTTGTAGCAACATGATTTCTAGCAATAGGGTTTGGAGTTGCATCAACATAGTTCATAGCCATGGAAACTATAATCAAAACATACCCTTTGGAAACATCACAAATTGCACAACAACATGTCTACTGTGATAGCCCCACCTGTGGTTCTCTCGTACACTACATCGTAAATATTTTTTCAATATGTGAAATCAATAAAAGGGGATTGAGTCAAAGGGAAATGAATTCTAGAGTCATGGAGGAGGATTTATTTCTTGGGATGTTGTGGTTTCTTGTGCAGGGAAAGAAACTTGAATTGCAGGGCAACCATTAAAGGCTAGTTGGCGCACGAATTCAAGGGACTATTTCTTGAAATTAAATGGGTTGCAAGAGAAAGTACTCAGGCCCATGTTGGTTTAGAGAAAACAATAAGAAAATAGGAAAAGAAGGTCAATATAGAGACTGTGAAATACAGGTTAGTAAGTACACAATAACAAATGCAAAACAAGAACAAAGACAGTAGGATGATTCATTGGAAGGTAAGGTGATAAGACTTTGAAGGCATGTAGGAGGCAGATGAAGAAGGAGAGGAATCCAAGAATCCAATGAGAGAATATCAGTAGGAAACTCTAAAGAAAAGAGAAGAGAAGAGAATGGGATTGGTTCTATGGTTCCCTAGAGGCTATGGGTTGAGATGCTAATCTTTGGAGCTTTTAACAACTTGGGGTCCCTCGAGGCTGTGGGTTGAGGTAACTTCCCTAGAGCCCTATAACAACTTGGGTCACTAGAGGTTATGCATTAGGGGAGTTTTGATGTCTAAAATGGGCCTCCTAAGTAAATTAGAAAATAATAGTGGAAATAATAAAATAATATTATATTACATCATCAAATTTTAGAGGGAAAAAAAATCAACTCATATTTTCAATTTATTTCCCTATGGTTTTACTCAAATTTAGAGAAGAAACACTCGTTGGATGAAAAATTTGATTCCTCATCCAAAAGAGTAGCCATGTTGAATACTTTTGATGGACCCTGATACACAAAAAATGAAAAATACATGAAAAATATGATTGCAATCATGCTGTTTCATTTATTTCTTATTTTTCATGTAGCAGGGTCTATAGAAAGTATGCAACATGGGTACTCTTTGGATGAGGAATTACATTTTTCATCCAACAAGTACTCCCGATCAAAGTTTAAGTAAAGCCTTAGGGAGATAAGTTGAAAATACAAGTTGAAAAAGTAGTTTTATTATTTTATTATTTCTTAATCTTTTTACTTTTTTTACTCCAAAAATGGTGAGTCATCCACCATGGTTGACATCATCATATTGAATCCTATCAGTTCTTATAAAGTTTAATTTGGTTGTACATTTTTCTTAAGATGCCCATTTTAGACCTCAAAATTCCCTTAATGGATTGAGTGAAATGTGTCTAAGCCCTATAACATCTTGGGTCCCTGGAGGCTGTCTGTTGGGATGGAATCTATGGAGCCCTGTAACATCATGGGTCCACTGGAGAATGTGGGTTGATATAGAAGACGTTGGAGCCTTGTAACAACTTATGAAGAGGCCATCCTAAAGCAACATCAGAGGAATAATCGATTGAAGACTTTTTTTACTGCATTATAATTATAGTGGATTCTGGACTCCCTAAAAGGGAGTGAATTATTTTGTGTGCACTTGGGGTTGAGGTAGAGTACCTTTGGACTCCTTGTGTTGTCAAAATAAGTAGTAGTTAGCTGATGGGATTGAGGAAGGAGGTCCTCCAGAATCCCTATCTTAGTTGGTAGTTGATGTTTTAATTCTTTGAGCGAGCATCCTCCTCAGACTCTGGAATCTTGCTCGGGGGTAGCAACTGCATGTATGTGTGGTTGTAATTATCTATGTTTGGGTGGTGAGTCATTTTCCTAGAATCAATTTTCGTGCAATCTCAAAGATAAGTATCTTCTCATACTTGTTTATGTGTTGATGAATCATGATGCCTTTTTGTTTAAAAAGGATTTGGGATTTGGATCTATAATTGTGTCATTGATATACTAAGCATGCATTACCACTTTATGTGGAGATGAATTTTATGGTTATGATAATATGCATGAATGTATGTATGCATTGCATTTTTAGATATTGATTTTTTTATATGAATTTCTCAAACATGGTCATCTGGATTAGAAGAGTAGCTTAGGGAATAAATGGTTAATATTGCTATAACCTGAAGGATTTAACAGAATGTAAATGAAACAATATGATAACAAATATTGTGCCATGTCTCTGCACTGAGATCCCATGCTACATAACCCATATGATAATAAGGACTATTTTGTATTTCTAAGATGAACCTTATTTTAAATGAAATTCTTAACTATATTGAAAGCAACACATAAGTAAATAATATAGGAACATAAGGCCATGTTGTAGGCCGCAACAAAATCCATAAGAGCTTGAATTAAAACTTTAAATAGTGGGCTCAGAGACCCTTGTATTTATATGAAACAATTACATTAAAGATAATTTGTTGAGAAGGGTTAGTAATTCTCCTAATAATGAATTGGGGTGAACCCAATCCTTAGCTCTAATTAAACCCTAGATGTGGAGGCATTCCATTGGCACAACCAAACTTGCCCCTAGCATGATTGGATGAGGAAGGTTAATGTGGCTTGGAAGGTTCATCCGAAAACATTGTGAGTGTGCAAGTTAAGGGGGTGACTCAGGTTGGGAAGATGACATGGGAGGTTTACGTGACCCCAACATTAACACCATTGGCCAAAAGGGTGGCCCACTAGCCAGGTGGATTGGAAGTCTATCCTGGAAGAATGAAATCAAGGAACACGAGGAAGTGGCAAGAGCCTAATGATGGGATGACATCGCCTGACATCACTCGAGTGGTCTCACCCCAGAGAAATGTTGGTGCGGGAAGATTGGATGCACCTAGCAAGGCCTGGTAGGATGATGTAAGGGAGTACATGATTAGGCCCACACCATTGATAGTGTGCTATTTTTTGGGGATTGGCCCACTTGCTGACTCATCTCAATGAGTGCATTTCGATAGGTTAAAGTGGGAGTCAATTGAAAGGCATTGGGATGAAACCAGTAGGATGACACAAGTCATACCACATGGGAAGTACACGAAAAACCAATTGGCAGAGAAGAGTCTTGCTAGCTAGGTCAGCCAAACAACATGACGACAAAAAAATAAAGGAGCCGCATAGGAGGATGCGGGGTAAAGGAAGTAGGATGAAGTGGCATACATTGCAGTGGCAGTCAAGAGTTGTCACAAAAGAACAATGGGAGAAGGGACCACACGGTCCCATCATCCACATAAGACTGGTAAGTGAAACCTGACGGGATGTAAAAGGGGAACTTTTGGTAATGCGTTGGGAGGAACTAAATGGGATGATGTGGATCAGCTGCATGGCCATACACAAAATCCTGGTAGAAATTTTATTTGTGGAGGGGGTACACACATCCAAGTCATCTTGATTCTTTGTTCCCGATGGAATAAAGTGTCATTGTAAGATATGAGGTGTCGGGATAACTGCAAGCATCTAGAGATGGTGAGAAGGGTGACGTGTCTAGTAGTTCCATATATATATATATGGAACTATTAATGTGAAATTAAAAACAAGTAATAATAATATTATTACCCTATTCCTCTAATGGTAACTTGAGGGGTCAGGTGACATTACAAAGTGGTATCAGAGCATCCAGGTTTAATGCTTGGATTTGTTGGGCTTCATCACGGCAAGTGATGATATTGAAAATTGATTAACTAATTGTTTAGGTGTTAAAATCCTATCTAAATTATTGATTGCTACCTTTTCTGGTAAACTTGTGCTAGTGTGAGTTGTTTGGTCGATAATAGCTCAGTGAGAATAAGACCATGTCCATAAATATGTTGTTGGTTGATAATTATCCTGATAAAATTGTAGGTATGAATGATTTATGCATATGATTTGTAAATATGTTTGCACATTAACGTCGTTGTTTTGTCATAGAAAATTTTTTGAGGACAACTCTGTGAATGCAATGTTCATGACCATTATGGTGTTTTATTTGATTATTACTTGAAAATCTAATACTGTGTGTGATTGACAATATATAAAAAAGCATCATAAACAAAGGAAATATAACAGTGAGGATCAAAATGGTTGAGTATAGTTATGATCAATCATAACATGGAATTGATGGGGTTAGAGCCATTGGAGAAGAGAGATTAGTTGGCCAAAGGGGAGGGAATCAATCCCCAGACTGGATGGAAACCCTGAGAAGTCTAAGGGCTAAGGTGAGAATATTTAAGGCTGATAATGAGAGGTTGGTAAGAGCCTAAGAAAACAAAGTAGATATAATGCAGTTATCCTATAGAGTATCTCGGCTTAGAAGAGGCAAAGGAAATAAAATATTAGTGTGAGTCATAGAGATGTGAAAATACTTAATGGGTTAGAAGAAAACACCAATGAGGAATATGGTGGCATGTCCAAAAAGAGGTACAAGCGAGGAAGTGAGGACAATGTGCCAGGAGATGTACCTTTGAGCACTCCAAGGGGAGGAACCAGCACACATGTGCATTATTCAAGCAAACCATCTGGTTCTTCTACTTGGAGGCATGGCCACCATTCTCAACATTACCATCATCATCATTCAGGGAGAAAAGAAAATGATCACATTCTTTAAGAGTTTAAGAAGGCTAAGCCACCCAAATTTGATGGGGATATGAAGAAAGCAGATGACGCATAAGCTTGGTTGTTGGGAATGAATATTTTTTTCAAAATACATGACTATTCCAAGAATATGAAATCTAGAGTCACTACCTACAACTTAAAAGGAAAAGCCAACATATGGTGGGAGGACTTAAAGAATGTTAGAGTCATCGTTGAGAAAGAAATGACTTGGGATGAGTTTGAGAATCTCTTTAGAGAGCAATACATGTCTGAACGTTATTATGATAGTAAGGAAAAAGATTTCTATGAACTCATAATGGGTTGGTTAACTAGTGATGAGTATGTCACCATGTTTCTAGAACTGTTGAGGTATGTACCATATGTCAAGGATGAAAAAGACAAATGTTAAAAATTCATTAGTGGGTTTCCTGTGGCATTCTATTTGGGTGTGTGTTGTATTCTTTCCATCACTAGTCGCACATGTGGTGGGGGGTTCAAGGGGGGCTATAGGGGGGTAGTATCCCCCTGCACTAGGTTCAGGGAGGTGCCCTAGGAATTTGTTTTTGGACCCTATATTATGTGGGCGGACCTACCCATGTTTTTGTGCATGTGTTTTTCACATGGTTTTGGTCATGATGGTTTTCTTCCCATGGTATTTGGTAGATCCAGTCGAGGGAACTACAGTTAAGTTCTAATCCAAGGTTAATGGATTCTTGTTTATGAATGCTTCAACATGTATATATATGTATTGTCACATTGAAATGAACATAATGGAATATCAATATGGTAGTCATAGTTTTGGGATCCAGGGGAAATCTCTGTGTATTTTTTTTTATTCTCATCATTGTTTATTTTTTGTTTTTAGAACTCATCTATAGGTAATTTTTGTACAAGTTTAAAACCTACATTTGGAATCATAGTTGCTTCGGCTTCAAGGAGATTCCTTTGCTGTTGAGGGGTTTTTCCTTAGGCATGTGGTAGACCCCATTCAGTGGGAGATCTGCGTGATTGATTCTTGTGGTGAAAGGAGATGGCGAGAAGTGGAAAGATAGAGATCGAGAAATTTAATGGTCTAAGTTTTGAGTTGTGGAAGCTGAAGATGGAGGATCTATTGGTGGATAAATATTAGTGGATCATGGTATATCTAGGTATTAAACCAACGATAACGTCAACAAAAGATTGGGTGAAGTTGGATCAGAAGGAAAAGAGCACAATACAGTTATGTATCTCAGATTTAGTATTATTGAACGTATTAGGGGAAGCTAGGCTGAAGGATTTGTGGGTCAAGTTAGGCACTTTGTACCAATCTAAGTCTCTAGTGACCAGATTTTTCATGGAGAAAAAGCTGTATAACTTGAGGATGAAGGATGGAGACTGAGCGACAGAGCATCTGAACGCCTTTAATACTATGGTAAGCCAATTTTTATCTATTGATATTAAAATTTTAGATGAAGATAAGTGCATCGGTTTGCTGTGTTCTTTACCAAATTTGTGGGATAGTCTAGTTGTTGCAATAGGTAGCATTGCAACTACCTTGAAGTTTGATGAAATAGTATCATCCTTGCTGTTGGAGGAGATGAGATGGAAAAATATGGAGAACTAGAATGGATATGCCTTGTTTGTATGAGGACAGTCCCTGAATAGAAACAAAAATAAGTCCTCAAGTGGTAGATCTAAATCTAGAGGTATATCTAAATCTCCAGGAAAACATGTAAATGTGTGATGTAAATGTGGAAAGGAAGGGCACTTCAAAAAGGACTGTAGATCTAAATCTCTTGAGAAAGGAAAGGGATATGATGATGCTCTTTCTATAGAGGTAAAAACCACCTCAGATGAAGGTGGGGATGTGTACTTGGCTTCTTCCTCAAGTACACATGTAGATGAGGTATGGTTGATTGACTTAGGTGCATCCTTTCACTTCACTCTCCATAGGGAGTTGTTTTGCGAGTATGAAAAATATGATGGTGGTGATATCCTCTTAGGGGATGACAAGAAGTCCAAAATCGTTGGATGCTAAAAATTAAAGATGAAGTTGCAAGGTGGAAGGATTAGAACACTTCCGGGTGTTATGCATATTACTGTATTGGCCAGAAATCTTATTTTTGTAAGGAATATGGATGATGCAGGTATAAAAAAAGTGTTTGAGAAATATACATGGAAGATGGTTCAGGTAGCATTGGTATTGATTCAGGGATTTCATACTGGAACTCTTATTAAGATTTTGGGTAATACTGTTATTGATGGGTGCAACAATTCTATGAATCCTAAAACTAGAGCAGGAAATCTATTGATCTCTAAATAAAAGACCATGCTATGGCATAAAAGGCTTGGACATATTGGAGAGAAGGCCTTTCGAATATGGTAATGGTATGGTAAAAGGTATGTCTAATTTCTCTTTATATTTCGATTTTTGTGAACATTGTGTATATGGGAAGAAGAATCGAGTGATTTTTCCCTTTGGTGCTAAGAGGGTGAAATGGATCTTAGAGCTTGTGCACAGTGATGTGTTTCGACCTGTGTTGATTCCATCACTAGGTAAGTCTATGTACTATGTATAATTTATAGATGACTTCTCAAGGAATACAGGGATATATTTCTTACGAAAAAGATCTGAAGTCTTTGATGGGTTTAAAGAATTTAAGGCTCTGGTGGAAAAATGGAGAGTGAAGAAGATAAAGGTGTTGAGGAAAGATAATGGTGGATAATTCTGCAAGAAGGAATTTGAAGAGTTTTATAAGAAGTGTGGTATACAATGTTAGAAGACTACTACATACACATCTTAAAAAACTGGAGTTGTCGAAATAATGAACAAGACATTGATGGAAAAGGAAAGAAGCATTCTCAGTGGTGTCGGGTTAGGATAGGCATTCTGAGTAGACGCTGTGGAGACACATGTTACCTGGTTGATAGATCGCATTCATCATCGTTGGAGGATAAGACTCCACATAAGGTATTGACTGGTAAGAAACCCTCTCTTTCACATTTGAGGGTATTTGGTTCTGATGCATATATTCATGTTCCAAAGGAGAAAAGAAACAAGTTGGATAGTAAATTTGAAAGGTGCATCTTTATTGGATATAAGGATGGCTTAATATGTTATAAGCTTTGAAAGCCATAAACAAGGAAGCTTGTCTATAACTGAGATGTGGTGTTTGTAACACCCTCCTCCCACATCTACCCAACCAACTGGCCAGTTGGGGTAAACATGCAAAGAGAGGTCACTATGACATGATTTGACCTCCTAAGTCACATTAAGGAAGTGGAACCAACAAAAATGCACCACACAAGCATCCAACATCACCAACAAAATGCTCAAAAGAAAATTTAGCCACTCAGATAGCCTATCCTTGGGTCCCTCTGTTGTTTTAGGCCTCTTGGGCCATAGACACTCTCATGCTATGGGCAAGGGAGTGACCAACAACCTAAATTCATTCTCATATGCCTACCTACCAGTGACTGTGGAACAAAAATTGTCAGTTTTGTTCCAATGACCTTGAAATTTAAGCCACTTTTTCAGGCTCAGAGCCTAGGACACTGCCCATAACTGATCCATCTCTTAAAAATCAGTAAAGTAACATTTAAATGAAAGTACAAAGAAAATACTTGTTCAAGAACTTGACAGGATCCCTACTAGCCATAACAGGCATTTCATCAAACATATCATCGACATGTAATATACAAGTGTAAACAACATAATTAAGTATAGGGATCTCATACCTATATGAGAATCGCTATGAACCTGTTATCTATGATAACCCCAAAAAAGAAAATAGTTTGATTGGTCATTATAGATAGGGTTTTTATGTTTAGGTTCATGTGAGACCTATCATAGAGTCCATTTAATGTTTGATAGGGTCATCATAAAAATAAGATTTCATAATTCCATATATCTTGAGGTTATCATTTCATATTACACTTTTCTAACACTTTTACAAACTTTCACAGGAAATGCAATTAAGAAAACCCAAAATTCACTACAAAAGTCCCTCACAGTTCCATAGAAAAACGTTCCATTCTGACACTTGCCTCACTATGAAAGTTTGTTTTTGTATAATGGTTTTATTGTAAATGATTGTTAGTTATGCTGAATGTACTAAGTTGTTATACACCTAGATTCTCATGTCCTCCACTCCTTTTCATTCACCCTTACCTATCCCATTCCCCTTTATACCACCTACTCATATCAAAAAGTTCACAAGTATTGTCATGGAATAGGGTTTGTGATGTCAAAACAAGATTAGCAGTGGTCTGAGTGAGGTTTAGGTGTTCTAAATTTGGTTTTCAGGTGAAGAGGAAGCAAATCACAAGAAACTCTCAATGTGTTGACAAGAATGGCCACCAGAAAATACTACAAAGGAGGGGTCGTAGTACGTTATGGGCCCACAGATATGAAACTTCTTGAAGAAGACCCAACTTTTACACAGTCATTTTGCAGCGTGGGATGTCTTCGATTTTCTAAAAAATTGTAGGGTTTTCATGGGCAAATCACTAAGGACATCACCCTCAATTTCACAGGGATTGGCATGAAGGTTGGCATCTTAAGTTTGAAAGTCTCCCCAAACACCATTTCTCATGCTACAAAAATCCCAAGGTTAGGGGAATCATATTTTAAAGTTCAAAAGTTCTAGCTGCAAAATTGTGATGAATTCTTGAAGCAAAAGCATCAAGGGATTAATATGATAGTGGGAATCCCCAGAGCTTTCTTTAAGGAGCATTATTCCAACTTGCTGATGGTTATTCAAAATTATTTTACATGTGAAGGAAGGTTCCATATGGTCTACCAATACCACTTCAGGTTGATGCCCCACTTCAGA
Source organism: Pinus tabuliformis (assembly GCA_031772625.1). Taxonomy (NCBI): domain Eukaryota; kingdom Viridiplantae; phylum Streptophyta; class Pinopsida; order Pinales; family Pinaceae; genus Pinus; species Pinus tabuliformis. The sequence continues at coordinate 142,277,238 of CM062804.1, read as the reverse complement.
GGTAAACAAACCTTAGACATCCCTTTCTATCTCTTCAAAATTTTAGGAAATATGGTGAACAAGTTTTAAGCTAAACTAGATACAAATAGTACCTCTGTTTTTCATCATGGTCTTATCATATTGTTAGTAGTTGAAGAGTTAAATATATTTTACAGGGATTGGCTTACTTTTTTTTTCCTAAGTGGATATAAACTATATGTTGCTACCCCCTCTAGAAGAACTTCAAAAGCCAAATCTACAACCCCTAGAGCAGAGCAACAACCTAGAAGAGATTAGAAATCAGTGATAAAGAAACCCGTAATTGAAGCTTCTACAATTACTAAGAGGAGAATGACCAGAAGACAGAAGAGAGAATAAAGTACAAAGAAGGGATCCCTGAAGCACCATTGGATAAAACAGGACTATTAAAGAAACCATCAAAGAAAAAGAAAGGCACGGAGGTTGTTCAAGAAAAAAGTGAAATAGGGGTCATACAAGACTAGTTAAGGGAGGCCAAACAAGAAGTGATCAAGACCAAGCTTGAGTTTGATAAATACCAAAATGAATTTTTAAAACAAATAGATTTTTATGATGAAATTGCAAACAAGTCTAAAAAGATGATAAGAAGGACTTTTCCTTTGCACAGAATGTTGGAGCTTATGTATAAAAGGAATAGCTAGTTACAGATAGATAAGAAAATCATATAGAGACAAGTCACAGCACTGGAAAATCAAATTGAAATGATTCAGGCTGAGCTCAAAAAGAGAAACCTCAAGATTATTACTGAAGTAAGTGCTACTCCATGATATCGTAAAGTCTTCAATTTTGTCTTCACTATACCTAAATCAGTCAACTCAACCATATGTATAGCCAACATGATATTAGGATTCATAAGGAGGGATTAAGAATCATGAAAACTAGAAAAACTCAGAATTTTGGAACTTTTGTAGCAACTGGCCATAATGAAACCAAGAATTTGCTACGAAACCGCTATAGCTTTCCGTGGAGGCTAAGGTTGGTCTAAATTTCAGCAAAGATAATTCTAAAGGCCTATGTTTAGCTTATAAACATCAAATAAGACCTCAGAATCAACAGGGAGAGAAAACATGTAGCATAAGTGTGTTTTTTGAAGTTGCTACCAAAGTTTGCTAGGAAACTGTTGAAAATGTTGTTTTTGCTACAAAATCATAAAAAAAAATGTTTTTCTACCTTTTTGAATATTTTTGAATATCAAACATCCAAGCTCTAGATGGATTACAGATGATAAAAGGTGCCCACTTCATCATGTTGAACTCCTATTTTTCAGCATGCCAAGTCAGCACATAGCCACATCAACATAATAGCCAGCTCATTAAGACAGTCATCAAAAAGGGAAATTTAATTGATTTTTATCAACAGGTTGAAGATTTAATGACACTCCAACAAATCTAGCATGCAGTTCGGCTCAGTTATCTACATCAACAGAAAGTGATTATAGTTTTAAATCTAGTAGAGTCCTAGTTTAATTCCAACTATTGTAAAACAGAAAATCCCTATGAGGACACTGTTAGATAGAAGAAAAGTAGGAATATGTCCCTATAATAGTGGATCGAATTTGGCACAGGTGGCAAGATAATGTAAATAGATATTTTCTCTATAAATAAGTAGGTTTTCAACTTTGAAAAGGGTTGATGGAGAATTTGAAGAACTGACATTGTTGTAACCTCTTGATCTTTTAATAGAAAATTTGTAGCAACTCTGTTTTTGTACCTGAGATTAATGTCATGGCTTTTATGGGTTTTTGTCATGTTGTTTCATGTTTTACATAGTATTTTGATTGCTTGGAAATCTTGTCAAACTACTCCAATTTCCTTCATTTACTGTGTATGACTGTGGATCTTCATTTGTATCAGTTTTAAAGTTGTAGATGCCTCAACTTCTATCAAACATTGTTGTGACTCCATGCCCAATGGTGGAAGTCATCACATTTTGCTTCACCTACAAAATCACAAAAAGATATTAGAGTTAGTCATTTGTTATTTGAATTCTTTCAATAAGATTTGATAAACATTTGAGGGAGCTCTCTCAGATTGGAAGGAATAAATTCCACTTCAAGTGGTCTAAAATAGTTACACTAGGTTAAAGGTTGAAACAACCCAATGATTTCTAGCCCAGTGATAACAAAACCATTGTTCCCTCATGTCATTTGCTACATTATCATCATCACATTATCCATTCAATAAAAGGTAAGAACATGTTGAGAGCCATACGTGGCTACCCTCATAAAATGTGCACATAACTAGCATAATAGGAACAAACATATAATAAACATATCGGCCATCAAATCCATAAATACATTAGTACCTTTAAACATGAAAATCAAGGGAATGTATTTCTCATTAACGAATTCAATGAACCAACAGAATATGGGACTACCACGTTCCACTCGACCGTACAATGGCTGAGCCAAATATCTCTTCATTCATTCACCCTCGTGGCATATTCCAAGCATGAATTTGGGATCTCATACAACACATCAATCAAAACTCATCCAGGGCTTCCAGAGGCAATCCACCTCAACCCATAAAACAATGATTCCACCCCACGATAGGACATCACGAAAACCATCATCAGATTGGTCTCCATCCAAGCCTTTCAGGGCTTCTAAAGCATTTGTCCAATCAAGGCTTCCATAACTAGTAACTCAACCCACATCTTATATAGGGCTTCTAGAGCGTTTGTCCAACCAAGGCTTCCAGGATTAGTAACTCAACCCAAGTTGTTATAAGGATTCCATAGCATTTGCTCAACTAGGGCTTCTAAGACTAATAACTCAACCTAAGCTAAGGAAACATGAGAACCGACCAAAAAAAATCATGAAATCAAACCCACAATCACCATTGCTATCCAGGAAATGGTAAGGCTAGGCAACCCACTGTCAATCAGGAAATATTGTATGCCAATGATAGATCATGAACAAGAATCCACATGCATATGCCATGCATGTCCAAAATAGTGAATAAATTGTACATGAAACTCATACCTGCAAGTCAATCTGATGTAGTTGCCCATATCGATGCCTTATTATGCTTTCTTGTTCTTCCTTTGCCTTCTTGCTCCAAAAAATATCTAAGTATCCAAGAGTATGAGAGAGAGAGAGCTCCAACACTGAACTGACCAAGTCTTACATTGACCAAGCTTCCCCACTGATCCTTAGAAGCCTTTTCATTAATGAGGCCTCTATTTTCTTGATTTTCCATTATTTTCCTTGAATTTCCTCCTCACATGCAACCTATGGCCTTTCACTTTCCTTTTCTCATAATTTCCATTATTTTCATAAATAAATTCCAATTAATGGCTCTTTCTTTTCCAAAGCCTTAGCCATTACCTTTGCCAATTCACTTAAGCCATAAAAAACAAATTAACACCCACTAGGATGTCTTGCCCACCATTTATATTGGAATATGTGTCCCATCATCTGTGGTATTTATATATTTTACATGGAATTTTCACCAGGGTTGTTACAGAACCCTCCCCCTTGGGGGAACACTGTCCTCAGTGTTAAATGACACCTATAACCAACAAGACCACCGAAAACAAAACATGATTCCCATGGAGCTTTGTAACATAGTTCGTTGCAGTATTTACAATGAAAGACCCTCTCCAAAGCAAAACATCATGACAACATGACCAGATGACAACCATATCGCATACTAGAGCTTTATGACACATCTCATTAAGATATTTACAATAACCACATATACACATATGCACATTTACTAAACCAACAAATAAGAGAATACGATGCTCGTATCAATCAACAAGGGAATATAGAGGCTCACACCTCCACCATGAAAGTAGTACTAGGATTCATCTCCTTCCCAGGAAGTCCAAATTCCACTGCCACAGTCAAACTGCATCCAATGTCTAGCATTATAATCCTACGCCACTTGTCCTCTCAGTGAACAGTTACCATCTCATTATTCTAGGGTGCACTCCCAATGTGCATCTGATTTCATCTGGCAATGCTAATGACCAAAACAAATCCATCAGTGACCTTCCCTTCTCTATTACATAGTCCCTTGGGAAATCCAGTCACCCCTTCTATGTAGTCACTCACCTTCCAAGTTCTGCTGGCACCCCCATCTCGGGTAGTCTGTCCCTTGGTAAGGCTTCCTCACATCGGAAGATACAAAAACAAAGGCATATACATGCATCAAAACCGTCATACCATCCATAGCATGCTCATGGAAATCAATGGACAAAATTGGGCACCACTGTCCCACAATGGCCCTACTCCTGAAGTTCTTTACGAGCATACTGCTACATGTTCCAATTCTTTTCACTGCTTCTATTGATTCTTGTAGTCGATTTCAACCACCCAACCAGGTATTTCTATGCTTCCTGTACCAAGCACATAAATTCCATTAGATTTAAAATAAATTGAAATAAATTCACATCATACCTCATTGATAGCTTGTCAATAAGGTACATCTGCAATCTTGTTCGCTTCCTATCACAACAAGTCAAACTAGCATCCTTGACCAAATCAACATGTATAAAACATATCACATCAGGTTAGCTCAAAACATAACCATCATAGATCAAAATCATAAATCACATGTAACCATCATAAACTAGAATCATAAATCATATGCATAGTAAAACTAAAATACAATATCGATACTTATCCTTCACGATCCTTACTTCTACCTCTATTCTTTTTTGTACACACACCAGATTGGTTACCACACCCAGCAAACACCTAGTTCCTTCTCCTCCACCAGGTGCACATATGCATAGTGTGCATCACACACATACAACACCATGTAATGCATGCACCTATACCTAACATACAAGACATACACCTTCACCCAATGTACATACGTATACGTGCAAAATGAACATTCGAAGACATTCATATGTACATAACTCATGACACTACAAAATGCATATTTGTACACTCGGTATAGAACACAACTCATACAGCTATACCCAATGTACAACAAAATGCATACCCCTACACCTAGTGTACAACACAACACAATACATATGCCTACATCCGGTGTATAACACAATACATGCACCTACACCTAATGTACAACATAGCACAAATATGTGTCTAGATTGCAACACAATGAATTCATATGTCATGATACCATGACTACACAATGCACATACATAGTACCACATGCCCACAACACAACATGTACTACATGCACTCAATCCCAAACATACACCAGTACCACATGTACCAAGCACCACCTACACAACATGTGCACAACATCACATGTACACAACACCACTTACACAACATGTACACAATGCCATATGTGCACTACACCACTATACAAAGTGTACACAATACCAAATGTACATAGTACCACACACATGACATGTACGCGACACCAGATGTACACAGCACCACATGCAAGACATGTAGACAACACCACCTGCACATAGTGCACTTGTACAACATGTACACAACACCACATGCACATAACATCACTTGTAGAATCATGCACACCACACCATATGTACATAGCACCACATGTACAACATGCTTGCAACGCCACTTGTACATAGCACTGCATTTCCAACATGTACATAACATCATTTCTACATAGCACTGCGTATCCAACATGCACAAAGAACCATATGCATACAACAATGTGTATCCATCATGCACACAGTACAATATGTACACAAAACCATATATCCAACATGTGCATAGCACCATATATACCCAACATATGCAACATTCATACAACATTATCTATAATAACACCCTGTACATAATATTGCATGAACAACATGTACACACACTACATATGCACAATACTGCATGCACATAATCATCACAGTTGCAACATGTACAACATATATGAAATATGCACAACAGTAATACCACACATCTGAAACCATGTTGTCCTTACCAAGAAAACTTGCTTCCAGTGTCTTATTCATGTTTATCCTAGCATGCCGCACACCACACTGCTTTCATTTCATTGATGTATCCCTTGGTATAACCTGTCCATAACATAGACATAATATAACCACATAATATCAACTCATAACCACATGATACTAACCTCATAGATGTTTCAAAATACTCTTCCCACTTGATTCCTCATAAGACCAGGAAGCTCTTCATGTCATTTTCATGTGTAAGCAATCATTCCTCCACAAGAATGATTCCTGATGACCCTGTCGAATAGTGACATAGATACATAGAGACATACATACATATACATAAACATTAGCATAAAAAAATCATCATACCATCAAACAACGACATACACACATACATGTATACATATAAACGTTAGCATTAATAGTCATGTTTCATGACGACCCTGTCAAACATAACATACATACACACCTACATGTATAAACATCAACATAATCATGATCATATCATAATTTCTAGATATCAAGGTCAAGGTTAAGAGAATTTCCTTTATTCATACATAACATTGAGAACAACTATTCACAACATAGCCAAGGAAACTAATGCCTCATATCCATTTACTTTAGCTTTTTTGGTTACCTTTCTCATGTCTATACTATCACCATTTGTTGATCATAATGGGCCCAACCAGTCCAACCGACTATCATAGTCTTACCTTCCGTCGTGCTTACTCATGCACCAAGCTTCATCTGAGTCCTTACATTACCTGTTGGGTGCCACACAGCTCTCCCCGAGCTCCATGAACTTACCTCTTCCCCAACCAATTTCCAAGACACTCCAAACATAAAAGTCAAGACAAGAAACAACTAAGAAGGAAACCATGAAACCAATAATGACACCACAACCCAAGTGGCATGGTCATTCAATAAACATAACAAAACTGCAATCAAGCACAACAAAGCACCAAAAGTCCAAAAGCACAAGACTAACAACAAACACCATGACTCAATCCCCATGGTTCCTAAGGAAAGCTCAACCCAAGCCTTCTTCAAGATTTCATGGCAATATCTCTTGCCATGTAACTCCCTGCATCATATTCTCATAAGCACATAACTGTTAGCACATAAATAAATATAACAATACACTAGTTACATTATCTTTTTGTGCCAATCACACTACCTTGTAGTTGAACACATATGTGCCATGTCTCAAGGGACTCCAATTCCGTTGACATATCTACATGTAACTAGAAATCGACGAATATACCTATCAAATACATGTCCATGAATATAACACATATCCACATAATGTCATATGAGATTAAGGTTAAGAAGACTCCCTATATGCAAAGCACTAGTTCGTTTGGAATTAGGGTTTTCAAACACAAAGAAAGGAATTCTGACCTAATTCCTTTCTTTTACCTTTACCCTGTTGCAACTGAGTCTTACTATATATTGTCACGCCACCCAACTATTAGTTATGTATACACATAAACTATTATCTTATCATGCTAACACCAAGAATGTTACCCTGCAACTATTTACACATATCAACCACATGTTCCAAATATCAAGACAACCATATCTATTAATTTGAAGTCAAAAATCATGTCATAGTCCATAGTCAACGCATAGTCATTCAATATAATTCTACAACTATCATCTACTACACACAAATACCTATCAATTATATCAACACATATGTATTAGTATAATAATCTTAAAACAAGATCATTGGAACACATATTCATACTATGCAATTCATCAAACATTCAACCAACTTGCAAACATACCATCTTAAATGAATCAACTAGATGACGTAGTAGACACCAAACATTCAAACACCAAATAGATAACATAATCAAACAATCAAGCACCAAATATATGACATAAGCAAACTCATACCTTAGTGTATTCTAGGGGAGGCTATCTTGTCTACACAATCAATCTAGTTTAGCACAATACAACTTCACAACATATCAACTAAAACCTAAATCATGATATCCATATCAATAACTAACTAACATGTTCACATCATAAACTCATAAGAAATTTGCATTTATCCATAACAATCACATATGTACGGCCAATCTAGATTAGCATGACACCATATCACAAATATGTCGACGTATACCTAAATATCACATCCATAACCATTTGCATAGGTCAAACCAGGCTAACACAATACACGTAACACTAAGATCATCAAATCCAATGAACATAACCATCACGCATATGACCAATCCAAATTACAACATCAAGATCTCAATGAAATTAACCTAATCATCAAGTTAATATCACATAACAACAATAAGATATATATCATGCTCATTACTAACATAAAACCTAATAATCAAGCTAATTGTCATATAACAACAACAATTTAACCTATAACATACTCATCAACAACATATAACATAATCATCCGGTTATCTAATATAAAGCAACAATAGAAATGTATACAACTAGATATTACTATCATTCTTGACTATCTAACACATGCACATATAACTACACTAATCAACTAACATCTATCATGAATGTGTTAGTGTCAGCCAGTTCAGCCTGTCACGAGTGATAAAATACGCTCTTACAAGGTGTTGTTAGGGTGTCAAGTAAACTATTTGTTATTTCAGTGAATCTTCAAATAAAAATTTGGTCACTGGTTGTTGTTTCTAGGTCACTGCTACTCCCTTAACTTACTCATGGTCTTCATCACTTATTATGGTCATTGTCTTCTTCTAGGTATCATATCTTCATTTAAGTGTCTTGGGTCATGAAATGGTTAAATTCATCATTTTATTTCATGGTCTAGGGTTTTACTCCATGTGTTGTCATGATACCATATGTAAAAAAAAAACATGTCCATAATGTGATTTAGTGGGTAAAGGGAGTTAGAAGCTTAGGGAAAGCAAAATAAAAGTAAAGGTAAAGTTTTTTTTTAAATAAGACAATGTTGTAGTACACTACCTCATTTCATCCTTCCTCATAAGGACATTTTTTCTTCAAAATATGTTTTTGAAAAAATGGATTACAAAAATGAAAGAGTATTTTGCAATTGATAGGCCAAGGAACAAAAACCTCCTTAATTTTATGCACAAGCGTTATTATTTGAAAGAAGTGCCCAAACTAAATTTGCTACAGGAGAGTTGCTTCACTTCTTGACAACTTGACTTCAAGACAATTTTTCAGGGGTTTGGAACAGTTTTTGGCAGTGCTCAAGGACTCTATTGTGTAGCAGACATCCTAAGATCTCCAATGTTACCTTCAGATCATGATTTGGATTAGTGGAAGGCATCCAAAAGTGCTCTACAAGTTGGCGTTGTGCTTTTGTCAGAGACACCCTGGGTTTTTGGAGTGACCTTGGGAAAATCAATTTTCCTGACTGATGGAGTGTCCAAATTACATGTTTGAGGAGTCCACCTTATATCCGACTTCAATATATTTCCAAAATGTTATAAATTTCTCAATTTGGAGCAGTTTAAGGCCTCCAAAAGTGTTTTATAAGACGATGTTGCACTCAGGAACACTGCATTGCGCTCAGGAAGATTGCGCTGTGCTTCGGCCAAAGTAGCTCAAACTTGCCCAAACTCACCCAAATTTCAATTTTTAAGCTTGCTCGTATTTTTCTTGCAATCCTAAGTTCATCTACAAGTAAGTACATAACCTTACTAACCTTTTTATTTTTCAAGATGAATTCAAGCCAAAGATTTCTTCATTTAGGGTTTCTAGTGAATTTGTCATGAAATGATGATAGGGTTGATTATGGTCATTTAGTTTTATTGATTTTAAACATGTAAAACCTCATCCTACATCTCTACACATGTTTAATATGCTACATGAACCGCTGAACCAACTTCAAAACCTTAAATTACTTCACTAAAAGTGAAACCCTAGCTCATTCTTAAGGGATTTGGACAGTTTTCCTAGAAACCATGTTTTCCTCCTTTCAAAAATACATTGTTCCTTCATTTCACTTCCTTTCATGTCCATCAGTTTTTAATAATTCATATCCACCTCCTAGAATTTCCCTTGCCATTTTTTCCACTCCACCTACCCATCATTTCATTTTTCACTCATCCCTCACTATTTTTTCCCATTTCCTATCATCTAGGGTTTCAAATAAATAAATGAGATTACTTCACCGAGGCACATTAGCACATCCTATGGAAGTAGGGTTATCAAACAAATCAAAGGAGGTTCCCAAGGCACCTAGACCTAAGGTGACAAAAACATATCAGAGATGAAAAGGACTTGTGTTTGCTTCTCATGGTGAGAAAGGGGCCAAGCCTTCTACATTAGCAAAAAAGGGATCAACAACGCGGGATAAAGACATGGTTGAGCATGAATTTGAGCTGGTTGATTTAGAGGTAGAGGATGAAACTTCAAGCATGAAGTAGATGACCAGAGATAAAGACTATCAAATCAAGGAACTCACAGTTAACATGGCAAGAGCAAGGTACATCATTTCATTCCTAGAACAGGAAAATAGTCAGCTGAAAGCGAAGCAATTATTCATGGAGACAGAGAAGACTAAATTATTGCAGTAGTTCAGCAAGGGAAAAGCAGTCATAGAGACAAGTTATCCTAAAGGAACACAAGGGAAGGGTAAGATAAAAAGGCCAAGAACAAAAGGGCTAAAGAACCCATCGCAAGAAGAACGGAAACACATTTTACTGAATGAAGAGCTAGATCTAGAGGATAGAATTGCTCTAGATGTCAATCAAGACAAGGATTATTGGCTCAATAGGGTAAATGATAACTTGGATAAGCTTCTAGAGAAATAAAACAGAGACAACCAGCTTCTAAGGCACATGGCGCACCATTACTAGGCCCAAAACATGATCTGTAACGTCAAGGTCAAGCAGTTGGAGGACAAGTTAAAAGAAGTCCAAAAGGACCAAAAAGATGAAGGAAAAGTTCTTGCTGAAGCATCTATGAGGTATTAACATGCATCATTTTACTTCTCTTGGCCAATTTTGAGCAAATTCTATGCATTTTTTTTTTTTGCAAATTTTGAGGCGTAATTCAAAAATTCAGCAGTTCTAGGAGCGTAGCGCCTTGGCGCTGCGCTTTTTCCTCAGGAATCCGTTTCAGGAAAACTCTACGTTTTTGGAAATATATTTCCATCCTATAAAAACCAATTTTCTCTTATTTTTCAGAGGAGGCTCATATTTTGAGAAAAGTGGAAAAAAGTGGCCAAAAACTAGCTTTCTGGACCGCTTTTTGACAAGCGCTGCGCTCCTGGAGTGACCTTGGGAGAATGGATTTTTGAAGGCCTTTGCATAGGTAATTTTCAAAAATTCAAAGTGTTCTTGAAACTAGACTTGAACATATAGTTGACTATTCTCTCCGATCCTCATTTGGACCTTAGGAAGGCATCTGAAAGTGAGTTCAAAGTCAACACTACGCTTCTGCAATTTCCTGTGTTTTTAATTGTAAATTTCACTGTGTAAAATTTATAGTTTTCAATTTGACTTAGTCAAAGTCAAAAATATTTAGTTAATGGCAGTTATTTTGAGGCTAGGTGATGTAGGCATGAATAAATTTACATGATAGGTTGTTTTTTATGTTTAATAGGCCTCATTATGGAAGCAAACTCCTAAACAAACTCTCCAAGAAGTGTTTGAGTTTCACCTTCTCACTCTCACTTGTTGGTTGAGAAAATCTTGGAGTCAGTTCCACCACCTAAGAATTCAACTCCTAAAGGTTAGAAAGTTGTTTCAGTGAATCTATATGTATCATTTCTCTTTCAGAGAGAAGGGTTTTACTTTTTGTGGAGGACGCTTGCATGTAACCATCTTTTCAGCTAATACAGAGACAGTTGCAACTATTTTTAAGGAACTCTAGCCCAATGAGTTCATGGTCTTTGTTATTCATTTTATTTGTTTTATAATGGTTAAAAAATCTTTATCTACATGATATCTCTTATTTCTATGGATGCCTTACAGTGAAATATATATAATTCTTGCCCTCAAGCTCTACTTATCTGGTTTTCATAGTTATGTTTAAGTCTTCCTATGCTAATGAAATCATGTTTACTTATGCTCATTAGTTTCTTCTTCAATCTCTCTTCTATACTACATTAACAATATTCTTAATACACCATGTCCTTTTCACATTTATTTCATTTCCATATTTTCTTCTACACTCCTACAGCCTAGACCTATTTGTCGCTTCAAACCCTAGTCTAGCAAACCCTAAAATCTAAATTTTCACCAATACACAAAAAATTATACATATCTAGCCTGAAACTTATTTTCTTTAAAATCATTTCACTAATAAGAGACTTTGAGAGATACCTCTCATGCTTAGTAGGGCTAGCTACTAAGCTAAAGTGGTTTAAGGTTACCCTTCTCGATCTCCTTTCCAGCCTAGGAAATTGTAAGGGACTAACATTTTTGGCGTCGTTGCTGGGGAACGAAATATCATATCTTCCCTAGGAAAGAACGACAAGGATCATATCTGATTGCTGATGGTGAACAATGATTAGACACAAGAAAGGCTATGCATATTTCACCTGGCGACTCTAGTGTCAAAGAATCCAAAGGTTCTGAAATTTCATGGCGACTCCACAGATCAAAAACTGGTAGTTTGAAGAACTTCTTGGTGTCTTAATTGTTTTCAATATGGGTTCAACTTCTTGAAGGTATGCTCATATGAATTGAGCTCATATTCCTGGTTTTCTAAATCAAATTCCTTGTATAGATTGGCAAACAAGGCTGCCAAAGTTTAAAGCTTAGGATGGGGAAGATGCTAGTTTGCATTTGGTCAAATTTCATTTTCATATTCATAGATTAAAGGCTAAGTTTCTTGAATATTGTCTGATGAATATTTTTATGGCTACCTCAGAGGAAATGGTGTGAGATTCTACCATCTCCTAGTTTATATTCTCTAAAGGATTTTCATTTAGTTTTCTTTCAACAATATCGAAGCTGCAATTTTTCCTTATCAATGATGGATAGATGTCGTGAGATTTTTGAAAATTTTATTTCATTTCTTGAAAATTCGCATGGGGATGAAGAATGTATGGAAGAAGATATATTAAAAGCCCTTTATGATTTTTCCTCCCAACAAGAATCAGCAGTTTCCTCCTTGGATGAAACAAACTGGGATCAAAATAGAGAAAGGCCCACTCATGATCTTGAAAATGAAAATCACCAAGCCAATGTTGATCTCTATAAAACTCAGTGTTCTCCTCTGTCTGAAGATGAAATAGATCAGCTCTTGAAAAACCATGTTACAGCCCAAGGAAAGTTTGCAGGGATCACAAAGTCAAGATTGTGTCAGTGAAACTGCTTCCGTTATTGAAATGAAACTCTGGGTTTAAATGATGACAGTCATGACACTGATGAAACTATACATGAAGTTGTTGTGAGTAAGCTAATTTGTTATGTAGATTTCCTACAAATATCAACAAACCAAGATTGGTTTCTTTCATGAAAAAGATAGGGCTGATCTGTTTAATAATCTTGAATAATGTTTTTTGTTGAAGGATGATTTAGACTATGAAATGGAAGAGTATGAGTCTGAGATAGACAGTATGCCAGAGATAGAATCAGAGTTGCCCATGCTTGAGAAATTTATAGCCAACACTTAGATGGCAGAAAGATATATTTTCCCATGCCTTCCTATGGATCAACAACCAAGTATTATTTTAGATAAAAATGAAAGGAGTACTTGTATTTTTTCTAGATTTCAAGACAAGGCAACGTTTCTGATTTTTAAGGATCCTTACACTGATTTTTTGCAGCCATATGGAAAGATGAATTTTCTTGTATTTACGAATCATGATTACATCATCAGTGGACACTCGGAGTTGCCTAACTTTTTTTTTTCCACTTGCTTGAGGAGAGTACAAGCAAAATTCAAGTAGGTAGCCATCTGCTGGATTGGTTACATTGGAGGGATCATTACACATGATTGTATATACATATTCAGCAGGTGGGTGGTTATCATCATGATTTAAATCCCTCAAATCTCGATCGTTTGCTGCCATAAGTAAGATCAGTCAGTATGTTTTTTATAGTCAAGTTAGTTCAGTTAGTCAATCAGTTTTTAGTTTGAGTTTATTCTTTTACATTTTGACTCCATGCCTAATGGACAAGGCTACTAGATCTACGGTGTTCTTGGCACCTCCAAGGAGTTACCATCCCTAGCTAGAGCCAATCTTAGTATCAGCCAATTTAGCCTATCACCAGTGATCAAATAAATATGCTCTAACAAGGTGTTGTTAGGGTGTCAAGTCTACTTTTTGTCATTTCAGTGAATCTTCAAATAAAAATTTGGTCACTGGTTGTTGTGTCTAGGTCATTGCTGATCCATTCACTTACTCATGGTCTTCATCACTCATCATGGTCATTGTCTTCTTCTAGGTATCATATCTTCATTTAAGTGTCTTGGGTCATGAAATTGTTAAATTCGTCATTTTAGGTCATGGTCTAGGGTTTTACTTGATGTGTCGTCATAATACCGTATGTCAAAACAAAACATGTCCATCATGTGATTCAGTGGGTAAAGGGAGTTAGTAGCTTAGTGAAAGAAAAATAAAGATAAAGGTAATGTTTTATTTTAAATAAGACAATGCCACAGTACACTGCCTCATCTCATCATTGCTCATAGGGACATTTTTGCTTCAAAATATGTCTTTGCCCAAATGGAGAAGAATTTTACGAAAGTGAAAGAGTTTTTTGTCATTGGTAGGCCAAGCAACAAAAACCTACTTCATTTTATGCACAAGAGTTATGATTTGAAAGAAGTGCCCAAAATACACTTGCTACGGGAGAGTTGTTGCACTTCTGGACATGTTGAATTCAATATAGATTTTCAAGGGTTTAGAGCAGGTCTTGGCAGTGTGTAATGAATCTATTGTGTAGAATACATCCTAAGATCTCCAATGGTACCTTCAGATCATGATTTGGATTAGTGGAAGGCATCCAAAAGTGCTCTACACATTGGCACTACGCTTTTGTCAAAGACACCCTAGGTTTTTGGAGTGACCTTGGGAAAGCCAATTTTTCTCTTTGATGAAGTGTTCACATTACATATTTGAGGAGTCCATATTATAGCAGACTTCGAGAGATTTTGAATGAGACATCAATTTCATCAATTTGGAGTAGCTTAAGTTCTCCCAAAGTGGTTTGGAAGATGGCGTTGCACTCAGGAACACTGTGCTGTGCCTGGGCATTGCGCTTCGGCCAGAGCAGCTCAAACTTGCCCAAACACACCCAAATTTCAATTTTTAAGCTTGATCATATTTTTCTTTCAATCCTAAGCACATATACAAGTAATTACATCACCTTACTCACCTTTTTATTTTGCAAGATGAATTAAAGCCAAAGATTTCTTCATTTAGGGTTTCTAGATAATTTGTCATGAAATGATGAAAGGGTTGATGATGGTCATTTAGTTTTATTGATTTAAAACATGTAAAACCTCATCCTACACCTCTACACATTTTTAATATGCTACATGAACCACTGAACCAACTTCAAAACATTAAATTACTTCACTAAAAGTGAAACCCTAGCATATTCCTATGGGATTTGGACAGTTTTCCTAGAAACCTTGTTTTTCCGCTTTCACAAATACATTGCTCCTTCATTTCACTTCCTTTCATATTCATCAGTTGGTCATAATTCATATCCACCTCCTAGAATTTCCCATGCCATTTTTTCCACTCCACCTACCCATCATTTCATTTTTCACACATCCCTCACTGATTTTTTCCCTTTCCTATCATCTAGGGTTTCAAAAATGAAATGAGAATACTTCACCAAGCCATCACCAAGACACATCAACACATCCTATGGAAGTAGGGTTATCAAACAAATCAGAGGAGGTTCCCATGGAACCTAGACCTAAGGTGACCAAAACATACCAGAGATGAAAACGACTTGTGTTTGCTCCTCATGCTGAGAAAGGGGCCAAGCCTTCTACATCAACAAAATAGGGATCGACAACACGAGATAAAGACATGGTTGAGCATGAATTTGAGATGGTTGATTTAGAGGCAGAGGATGAAACTTCAAACATGCTACAGATGATCAAAGATAAAGACTATTAGATCAAGGAACTCACAGTTAACATGGCAAGAACAAGGTACATCATTTCATTCCTAGAACAGGAAAATAGCCAGCTGAAAGCAAAGCAATTAATCATGGAGAAATAGAAAACTAAATTATTGCATCAGATCGGCAAGGGAAAAGCATTCATAGAGACAAGTGAGCCTGAAGGAACACAAGGGAAGGGTAAGAGAAAAAGGCAAAGAACAAAAGGGCTAAAGAAGGCATTGCAAGAAGAAGAGGAACACATTTTGCTGAATGAAGAGCTAGACCTAGTAGGCAGAATTGCTCCAGAAGTCAATAAAGACAAGGATTACTGGCTCAATAGGGTAAATTATCACTTGGAGAAGCTTCTAGAAAAAGAAAATAGACACAAGGAGCTGCTAAGGGACATGGCGCACCTTTACTAGGACCAAAACATGATCTATAACGTCATGGTCAAGCAGTTGGAGGACAAGCTCAGAGAAGCCCAGAAGGACCAAAAAGATGAAGGAAACTTGTAGATGATTGTTGAAGCATCTATGAGGTCTTATCATGCATCATTTTACTATTCTTGGCCATTTTTGAGCAAATTTTAAGCATTTTTTGTTTTTTGCAAATTTTGAGGCTTAATTTGGAAATTCAACAGGCACTGTGCTTTTTCCTCAGGCATCCATTTTTGGAAAACTCTACATTTTTGGAAATATCTTGCCATCCTATAAAACCCCATTTGCTCAGATTTTGAGTAAAGTGGAAAAAAGTGGCGAAAAAATATCTTTCTAGACCCTTTTTTGACAAGTGCTGCGCTCCTGGAGTGACCTTGGGAGAATGGATTTTTGAAGGCCTTCCCATAGGTCATTTCACAAATAAAAGGTGTTATGGAAACTATACTTGAAAATATAGCTGACCATTCTCTCATATCTTCATTGGGACCTTAGGAAGGCACCTGAGATTGAGCTCAAAGTCAGCACTATACTTCTGCAATTTCCTGTGCTTTTAATTGGAATTTTCACTGTGTAAAATTTATAGTTTTCAGTTTGACTTAGTCAAAGTCAAAAATATCTATGTAATGGAACTTGTTTCAAGGCTGGGTGATGTAGGTGTGAATAAATGTATATGCTAGGTTTTTTCTTTTATGTTTAATAGGTCTCATTAAGGAAGCAAACTCCTAAACAAACTCTCGAAGAAGTGTTTGAGTTTCACCTTCTCACTCTCTCCTGTTGGTTGAGAGAATCTTGGAGTCAATTCCACCACCTAGGAATTCAACTCCTAAAGGTGAGAAAGCGTTATAAGTGAGTCTATATGTATCATTTCTCTTTCATAGAGAAGGGTTGCACTTTTTGTTGAGGAGGCTTGCATGTAATCATCTTTTCAGCTAATATAGAGATAGTTGTAGTTATTTTTAAGGAACTCTAGCCTAGTGAGTTCATGGTGTTTGTTATTCATTTTATTTGTTTTCTAATGGTTAAAACGTCTTTACCTCCATGATATCTCTTATTTCTACGGATGCCTTAGAGCGAAATATAGATAATTATTGTTCTCAAGCTCTGTTTATTTGTTTTTCATAGTTATGATTATGTCTTCCTAAGCTAATGAAAACATGTGGCTCATTAGTTTCTTCTTCAATCCTTCTTATATACTACATTAACAATATTCTAA
Source organism: Pinus tabuliformis (assembly GCA_031772625.1). Lineage (NCBI taxonomy): Eukaryota > Viridiplantae > Streptophyta > Pinopsida > Pinales > Pinaceae > Pinus > Pinus tabuliformis. The sequence goes on along the minus strand of CM062804.1, from coordinate 142,259,668 downwards.
ATACACCATATTATTCTGACATCTAGCTCCTTTCCATATTTTCTTCTGCACTCCTACAACCCAGACCTATTTGTGGCTCCAAACCCTAGTCCAGCAAACCCTAAAATCTAAATTTTCACCAATACACAAACAATTATACAAATCTAGACTAAAAATTATTTTCTTTAAAGTCATTTCACTGATAAGAGACTTTGATATATCCCTCTCATTCTCAGTAGGGCTAGCTACTGGGCTAAAGTGGTTTAAGGTTACCCTTCTCTATCTCCTTTTCAGCCTAGGAAATTGTAAGGGACTAACAAAATGTAACCATAACATCAAAAGGTATGTACATAAACCTAATGTATATAAACCTAATGCATATAACAATAATTGACTTACATACCTGCATGCCAAACATAAAACACCTATATGATGGTATGTTCTTACCCCAAAGTCCAATGTTGCAACCTCATTATAATGATCTGAATCTCCTACTCTATCTCGGCCAACACATTAGCATGATAACAACCAATAGCATCATGATGGCCTGAATTGTATACCATGACTTCACAAGGCATGTTTGATGTGCTATTCATGCATAACTATAACTAAAACCATACATGCATAACGATTGTATATATACATATAACACATGAGTGTAAAACCATATACACACCATTCTAGCTAGAGTCCATTGATCAATGCATGACCATATCAACTACACAAACCATGACCTCATGCATGAAAACAACGACCACCTCATGTGCATTTGATAACATGTGAACATTGGCATGCATAACAATGCATAGTCAATCATACAGACATGGATACGTACACTATGACAACACCTTCAACCTTCACATGGCTACATCACTACAACCATGATCAACACCATGCAAGGGAAACAAGCACATGGACTACAACACAAGATACACACATGCAACCGACATGAATTCATGACCAACACCTAGCCCAAGGAGAGCGCAACGATGCTCTGTTACAACTCTGTAACACCCTCCTCCCACATCTACCCAAGCAACCAGCCAGCTGAGGTAAACATGTGACGAGAGGTCGCTATGCTATGATTCGAACTCCTAAGTCACATTAAGGAACCGATGGAAACACACCATACAGACATCCAACATTAGTGACAGAACCCTCGGAAGACAGGTCATCCACTCAGATAGCCTATCCCTAGGTACCACTATTGTTTGAGGTCTCTTGGGCCATAGTCGCTCTCATGCTATGGGCAAGAGAGTGACCAATAACCTACAGTCACTCTCACAGGCCTATTTGCTAACAACTATGGACCAAAATTGTCAGTGTTGTGCCAGCAACTATGGGATTTAAGCCACTTTTTCAGGCTCAAAACCTATGACACTTTACAGAACTAATCCATCTCTTCATATTAGTAAAGTAACATGGAAATGAAAGTACTAAGCGAATACTTTTTCATGACCTTGACTGGATCCCTACTAGCCATGATAGGCATTTCATCAAACATATCATTGAAATGTAATCTAAAGGTGTAAACAATAGAATTAAGTGTAGGGATCTCATACTTATTTGAGAATTGCTATGAATCATTGTCCCTAATTCCATTTTTCACATTATCATTTATTAGGTCATAGGCACATTATCCATTCAATAGCAAGTAAGAACATGTTGATAGCCATACATAGTTCTTGTCATAAAATGTGCAGATAACTAGCATAATAGGAAGATAATTACAATAAACATATCAACCATCAAATCCATAAATAGATCAGTACCTTTACAAATGAAAATCAAGGGAATGGATTTCTCATTAAGGAATGTAATGAACAAACTAGAGATGGGACTACCACATTCCACCCGATCATAGAATGGCTGAGCCAAATCTCTCTTCAACCATTCACCCCTATGCCATATTCCAACCATGAATGTGGGATCTCATACAACACATCAATCACAACTCATCCAGGGCTTCCAGAGGCCATCCACCTCAACCCATCAAATAGTGATTCCACCTCATGGTCGAACATCACCAAAACCGTCATCAGATTGGTCTCCATGCAAGCCTTCCAGGGCTTCCAAAGCATTTGTCCAACTAAGGCTTCCGGAACTAGTAATTGAACCCACAACTTATACAGGCTTCCAGAGAGTTTGTCCAACCAAGACTTCTAGGACTAGTAACTCATCCCATCAAGGGTTTCAAGAGTGTTTATCCAACCAGGTATTCCAAGACTACTAACTCAACCCAAGTTGTTACAGGGCTTCTAGAGCATTTGTTCAACCAGGATTCTAGGACTAATAACTCAACCCAAGCTAAGGAAACATGAGAACCAACCAAAAAAACCATGAAAGTAAACCCACAATCACCATGGCTATCTAGGACATGTCAAGGCTAGGAAACCCATTGTCGATTGAATAAATCCTCTATGCCAATGACAGATCATAACCAAGAATCCACATGCATGCCCAAATTGGTGAATAAATCATACATGGAAGTCGGTAGATGCAAGAAAATCTGATGTAGCTACCGATGTCGATGCCTTCTTGCACTTTCGTGCTCTTCCTTTTCCTTCTTTATCTAAGAATCCAAGTATGCCACACCCTCCAAGAGTGATCCAAGAAATCTATAAGCATCCATTAGTATGAGAGAGAGGGAGAGAGAGAGAGAGAGAGAGAAAATGAGAGAGATCCAACACTGAATTGACCAAGTCTTGCACTTACCAAGCTTTCCCACTGATCCTTAGAAGCCTTTTTATTAATGAGGCCTCTATTTTCTCCATTTTCCATTATTTTCCTTCAATTTCCTCCTCACATGCAGTATGTGACCTTTCACCTTCCTTTTCTCCTAATTTCCATTATTAACATAAATAAATTCCAATTAATGCATATTTCCTTTCCAAAGCCTTAGCCATTGCCTTTGCCAATTCCCTTTAGTCATAAAAAACCAAATGAACACCCACTAGGATGGCTTGCCCACCATTCAGCTTGGAATACGTGTCCCATCATCTGTGGTATTTATATATTTTACATGTAATTTTCACCTGGTTTGTTACAGTGTTTAGAGAGGTGAAAGATGTTATTAAACATGAATTCCTACCAAAGGAACTTGAGAAGATAGAGTTTTAGTTAAAGGAGGAAGAATCAGACTCTATAACTAAACATGAATTAGAAGATGAAGAGCCACAAACTATAGCCATGAGAAGATCAGTTCGAGAAAGAAGGAAACTAGTATAGTCCATCTGCTTTTTCTTCAATTTTTTCATTATCTATTATTGGAGATGATCCCAGAACTATGAGGGAGACAATAGATTCAAAGGATGGAAAAATTTGGAAAGAGGCCATGATTGATGAAATTGCATCTTTGGACAAAAATGAGGCTTGAGACCTGGTGGAGTTTCCAGTTGGAAGGAAACCCATTAGAAGAAAATGGGTGTTTAAGAAGAAGATGAATTCATAAGGTAAGGTGGAGAAAGACAAATCTCAGTTGGTAGAAAAAGGTTATTCCTAGGTGCCAGGAAATGATTTTGGTGATATTTTTTCCCCTATTTCCAATGTAACTCCCATTAGATTACTTTTATCTATTGCTATTTCTTTTGATTTTGAGGTAGAACAAATGGATGTGAAGACAACATTTATTCGCATGGATATGGAATAACAAATCTACATGAAGCAACTTGAAGGCTTTGAGGTGAAGGGACAGAAAGAATTTTGGGCATGGAAATTAAACGAGATTGGGCAAAGAGGAAGCTTTGGTTAAACCAAAGGAAGTATGTCAAAATAATACTACAAAGGTTTAATGTTATGAAACCAGCTCACAAAAAGATAGAAAAGAGAGATCCACGCCTTAGAATTCAGCCTCTTCGAGGGGGCAACCTCCTTTACATTACATAAATGAACAATTCTTGGATGATACAAATGAAAAACCTCCTTTCTATATATAGGAGTCTAAGGGTCCAATATAATCAAAGCCTACCTAACAATAATATTGTAGGGCACAAAAATAACAATAGAGGGATTCTATGTGGCACAATAATAACAATATGGGCACTACATGGGCACAACAATATAAATAAGGGGTATAACTACAATAGTAATGGGGTAATCACTAGTATTATAGGGACCCAACATGCCCCTCTCCTTCAAAAAAGTGTTGTCCTCAACGCTTGAGTAGTTCTGGATACTTCTGCATAAAATTCTCATCCTCCCATGTGGAATCTTCAGCGGATAAGTTCTTCCACTTGATAAGATACTCTGAAATTGATCGATTTCGTAGCTGTCGAGTTCTTGTTTCTGTGACTGCTTCCGGTTCCAATATAATTTTTCCTTCCTCGTCAAGTTCTGGCAATATTGTTTGAACTGGGAGCTTGTCGCCTATAACCTTCTTTAAACATGAAACATGGAAAACTGGGTGCAATCGAGAAGCTGCAGGAAGCTCCAATTTGTATGCCATAGTACCAATCTTTTGCAACACCTTGTACGGACCATAATACTTTGGTGATAATTTATTATCCTTCTTAGCTTGCTTGAGGGACATTTGCTTATATGGTTGTAGCCGTAGGAATACCCAATCACCTACATCAAAACTTCTTTCACTGCGATGTTGATCTGCCTGTTGTTTCATTCTATTTTGTGCCAACACGAGGTTATCCTTTAAGAGTTGGAGGACTTGTTGTTGATGTTCGATGTGATGTTCCACTGCCTGAACCTTAGAATTTTCTCTTAAATATGATGTGATGGATGGTGGTTGATACCCATAAAGTGCCATAAATGGGGTCATTTTTGTTGCTGTATGGAAGGAAGTGTTATACCACCATTCAGCCAGAGGCAACCATTTGACCCATTGTGTCTGTTTATCAGATACAAAGCAACGAAGATATCCTTCCAAACATTTGTTTACTATCTCAGTTTGCCCATCAGATTGAGGATGATAAGATGAGCTATGAGCTAACTGAGTACCAAGACAAGAAAATAATTCTGTCCAAAAATTTCCAGTGAAAATGGGATCTCTGTCACTTACAATAATCTTTGGGTTTCCATGTAGCTTTTGAACTGTTTCCATAAATGCAGTAGAAACTGTACTGGCTTTAAATGGATGTGATAATGCACAAAAGTGTGCATACTTGGTAAGTCTGTCAACTACCACCATGATGACACTCTTTCCCTCAGACTTGGGTAAACCTGTGATAAAATCCATTGAAACCTCCTCCCAACGTTGGCTTGGAATGGATAAAGGTTGTAATAGACCCGGTGTCTTAATTGTTTCAACTTTATTTTGTTGGCAAACCAAACATTCCGCCACAAACTTTTGAATATCTGATTTAAGGCCATCCCAAAAAAATTCCTTCTTAACCCTGTGGTAAGTTTTTAAAAATCCTGAGTGCCCTCCTAAGGGAGAAGTGTGCAATTCCATAAGAATCTTTTGTTTTAGCTGGGAATTCTTACAGAGGTATAAGCGATCTTTGTACCATAACGAATCATTTTTCCAGCTAAATGTATCAGAAGTACTGGAATCTTGTTGTAGCTTTCGAATAAGTGCCCACACTTCTTCGTCATTCTTCCATTCCTCCCTTGCTTCGTTTATCCAATCTGGTTGGATAATAGAAATGGCACACAACAATGCTTCCACATCCTCATCCTTTCTTGAGAGTGCATCTGCCACCACATTTTGCTTCCCTTTTTTGTAGATGATTTCAAAGTCATAACCCAACATCTTTGTGACCCACTTTTGTTGCTCTTCAGAGGATAATCTTTGTTCTAAAAAGTATTTAAGGCTATCATGATCCGTTTTTACCTTGAAGTGTCTTCCCATTAGGTAGGGTCGCCATTTCTTAAGTGCATGGAGTATTGCCAACATTTCCTTCTCATAAATAGCTTTGCTTAAAAACTTTCCCTTGATTGGACGACTTTCAAAAGCAATGGGTCTTTCATCTTGCATTAGAACAACACCAATTCCATTTCCTGAAGCATCACATTCCACAATAAAGGTTTTTGTGAAGTCCGGTGTAGCTAAGACCGGTGCTTGGCACATTGCCTCTTTAAGATGTTCAAAGGCCTTTGTTGCTTCCGAAGTCCATGAAAATGAATCTTTCTTCAATAATGTTGTTAGAGGTGCTGCTATTCTCCCATAATTCTTAACAAACTTGCGATAATACCCTGTCAACCCAAGAAATCCTCGCAGATGCTTTATGGATGTGGGGATTTTCCATTCCTTAATGGCTTTAATTTTGCTAGGGTCTACCTTAACTCCTTCATGAGATACAATATGACCCAAATATTCCACCTCCTGGACTCCAAAGAAACATTTGGATCTTTTTGCATATAATTGTTTCTCCTCCAATAGTTGTAGCACCCTGTCAACATGTTCAACATGATCCTTCCAAGACTTGCTGTAGATTAGTATATCATCAAAAAATACTAACACAAATTTTCTAAGGAATGGTTTGAAAATTGAATTCATCAAACCTTGAAATGTTGAAGGTGCATTGGTAAGGCCAAAAGGCATGACCAAAAATTCATAATGACCCTCATGAGTTCTAAATGCTGTTTTCGGAATGTCTTCAATCTTCATTCTGATTTGATGATATCCCGAACGAAGATCCAACTTGGTGAAGTAAATTGATCCATGCAATTCATCCAGTAATTCATCAATAACAGGAATGGGGAACTTATCTTTAATAGTGAGCTTGTTGAGCTCCCTATAATCTGGACACATGCGCCATGATCCATCCTTCTTGTGCACCAATACTACTGGAGCTGAGAAAGAACTTTGACTCGGTTGAATTATACCAGCCTCTAGCATTTCTGCAACCATACGTTCAATTTCACTTTTTTGGACATAGGGATATCTGTACGGCCTGATGTTTGGAGGAACACTTCCTGGAATCAGATGAATAGCATGATCATGATCACGCATAGGTGGGAGACCTTTGGGAGTCTCAAATACCTTGGAATGATTGTCCAGGACTTTTTGGAGATCTGGAGAAATAGATGATTCCAATGTGGAAACATCTAGCGAACATAATTGTGCAATTACACCTCTTTGCTCCTTTTTTAGAAGCTTTGTCATACCATTAGAGCTGATTATCTTTCCTGGTTTCCCTGCAATACCCCTTAATTCAACTTCCTTTCCTTCCACAGAAAATTTCATGAAAAGTTCTTGAAAATTAAAAGCTATTGTACCCAAGGATTGTAGCCATTGGACTCCTAGTACAACATCAGCACCTCCCATTGGAATGGAAAGCATTGGGCTAGTCAATACATATTCTCCCATGGATAGCTTGATATTATGGCACTTTCCAGAACAATTTATTGTTCCTCCATTTGCAATCATCACTTGACACTCTGGTGCTGGATATAGGAAGCAATTCAATTCTTTTGCTACCCTACAATGAATAAAATTGTGGGTGCTTCCTGAATCAATCAACACTATTACCTTTTTCTTCTTGATTTGTCCTTCTATCTTGATGGTTTGAGGAGTGGTAATTCCCGCCAATGCATTACAAGATATGGTCGGATTTATTTGTTCTTCATCTAGGCTTTGTTCCTGGAATATATCCTCTTCTTTTGACCTTTCTTGCTCCTTTTCTTCTTCCTCTTCACAATCTATGTAGAATAATTTCTTCTCAGCACACTTATGACCTTTTGTGTATTTGCTATCACAATTGTAACAAAGCCCTTTTGCTCTTTTTTCTTCCAATTGTTGTGGTGTCAACCTTGTAGGTTGTGGAAGACTATGGGCAACAACACTTCCTTCTTTATAGTTGTGAATGGTATGCTTCCTAGTTGCCATAATTTTGCTTTCCATTTTTCTTGCTAACCTGAATGCCTTCTCTAATGAATCAGGTTCCCAAAGGCGCACATCATGTTGGATATTATCCTTTAAAGACCCTATGAACACATCAATCCTATGCTCCTCTGGAATATCTTTTACCCTTATGTTCAATTTTTGGAACTCCTCAATGTGCTCCATTATTGAACCCTTTTGTTTGAGACTTATCAATTGGCTAAAAAAAGTGTTGCTTTTTGTATCCTCATAATGTGCTATCAATTCTTCCGTAAAAATTGCCCAAGTGATAAATTGTTTACGAGAACAAAGCCATTGATACCATACAAACTGATTTGGTTCCAAATATAAAGTTGCCATACGTACCTTTTGTGTGTTTTGCACATTATTGAGATCGAAGAATTGCTCCATCTGTAATATCCATGTGGCGGGATCCTTGCCATCAAACTTCCTCATATCGATTTTTGGAACATGGTGAGTCTTCGATCCAACATTAGAGTCTATGGAATCATGATTAACATTTCTTTTGTTCTCATCATGAGTTTCCTTTACTACCTTTTCACCATTAGTGACCCTTTCTTGTAGCAACTTCTTCAATTCTTCCATGTTTGTATTCAAATCTATCTTCAAATTTGCCATCAAATCCTCCATCTTAGCTTCCATGCCCTTTATCTTAGATTCCACGCCATTTACCTTAGATTCCACGCCACTTATCTTAGCTTCTGTTAGCTTTTGTGAGCGTGACATTTGTTGCACTTGTTCTTGTAATTTTGATATATCATGTAGCATTTCTTCCTCTTCTTCATGAGTCATGCTAGAGCTTTCAGGTTCCTTACTAGGTGTTTGCATTTTCTTTCCTCGGGGCATCAGTTACCGATAATAATGCTTTACTATGCCCTTTGAATTCCGTTAAACCAAGCTTACACAAAAATTAAAAAAAAACTACACACCTTTTTTCACTTTATAGAAGCCTGATATTGAATCTGATGTATCTCTGTAATTTCGGATCATCCAATTCTGAAATTGCTACCTGTAGTAGCCTTCTGCAGCCTCTTTCCAATGCCACAAGTCTGAGCCAAATTGGATTCTCCAAGGAAGAGTTATGTGAAATCTCCCACAGTGACTTGCTTTTAGACTGGTTCAGTAGAGCGAAGTTGTACGACGTGCCACGAGTCACTGTTTCGACCTTTGGATCTGAAAAACACCCACAAAAAACTACAGTCCGTCCTCTTTCTGTACCTTCTTACGAAACTTCAATCCGATGCTCAGAGAGAAAGTTATGACGATTTTCCCCAGGTCACCTGTTTTGAATGTAATTCAGGAGTCTCAAAAAGACCAACTTCCTCAGATCATATCTCCAAAAATATCGCGCGAAAAGCTCTGAAATTCGGACCCAAGGTTCAGCGCGATTCTTCTCAAATGGGTTTTTTTTGCGACTTCTGAAACGTCACAGAAAAAAAGTTATAGCGAAAATTCCACGATGACCTGTTTGGAGCAGCGAAACCCTAGAATCCAAAGCTCTGATACCAAATGTTATGAAACCAGCTCACAAAAAGATAGAAAAGAGAGATCCACGCCTTAGAATTCAGCCTCTTCGAGGGGGCAACCTCCTTTACATTACATAAATGAACAATTCTTGGATGATACAAATGAAAAACCTCCTTTCTATATATAGGAGTCTAAGGGTCCCAATACATCCAAAGCCTACATAACAATAATATTGTAGGGCACAACAATAACAATAGAGGGATTCTATGTGGCACAATAGTAACAATATGGGCACTACATGGGTACATCAATATAAATAAGGGGTATAACTACAATAGTAATGGGGTAATCACTAGTATTATAGGGACCCAACATTTAATATGCAGGATAGTAAACTGGTGAAGGGTCCTATTCCTGTAGTTGTAAAGTTATCTACTGAACAGTGTCCATAAACATAAGAAGAGGAACAGGACATGTATCGTGTTCAATACGCAAGTGTATTGGGAGTATTAAGCAGGGTTATGTCAAAACTAGGGAAGGAGCATTGGACAATAGTGAAGTGGGTTTTCAGTTATTTTCTTGGCATTAGTAATTATGGTCTATGCTACCAAGGACGACCAGGATTGGACAAAGTTTTGGACATTTCCGGTTTTGTTGATGTAGACTGGGCTAGAGATATGGATTAGAGAATATCTACAAGTGGGTATGTGTTTAACCTATTTAGAGGTGCATTCATTTGGATGAGCAAGAGACAGTCTGTAGTGGCACTTTCAACTACAAAGATAGAATACATGACAGCCACTCATGCAAGAAAGGAAGCAATTTGGTTGCAGATATTGTGTTCAAGTATGGGGTTAGTACAATGAGCTATAAGAATAGAATATGACAACCAAAGTGCAATTTTCTTGGAAAATAACCCTACTTATCATTCAAAGTCAAGCACGTTAATATTTAGTATCCCTTTGTGAGGGATATGGTTAAGGACAAAAATGTGTTGTTGGTAAAGGTGGACACTTTCAAGAATGTTGCATATGCATTGAAAAAGTCTATGAGAACTGAGAAGTTTTCTTGGTGTAGAGAAATAATGGGCGTTGCAGGGATGGAATAATGACTAAGATCTCTTGTGACCCCCTGTGTGGAAAATAAAACAATAAGAGGGAGAATGTTGGGTGTGTGTTATATTATTTCCACAATTAGCTTCAAGCACGGGGGCTGGGGGTGGATCACAAAGGGGGTGATAGCCCCCCTTGTTTGTTGCACTGGGTGTAGTAGCGGGAACAACCACCCCACCAGGGGTTTTAAGGGGAATGATAGCCCCCTACACAGGGCCTGGGGCAGTGCCCTGGGAATATTTTTTTTAGACCCTACCTATGGTTTTGTGCATGGATTTTGCACACGGTTTTTGACACGAAGGTTTTCTACCCATGTTATTTTGTAGATCTGGTCAAGGGAACTACAATTATGTTCTAATCCAGGGTTAACGAATTGGGGTTTATGAATGCTTCAACATGTATATATATGTATTGTAACATTGAAAGGAACATAATGGAAAATCAATCTAGTAGTATTGGTTTTGGGATCTAGGGGAAATCTCTATGTATTTTTTTTTATATTCACATCACTGTTTATTTTCTTTTTTTTAGAATTCGTATGTAGGTAATTTCTGTACAGGGTTAAAACCTACACGTTCAAGGATAAAATTGAGTTGTTGGAACCCTAAACTCTGAAAGATGCCATTAAAAAGCTAGAGCATTGTTACGAGAAAGTATACTAAAAACCTGATATTAAAATTTATTGGAAGGATAAAAGCCATGTTGGACATAAGAAGAATTGGCCTGAGAAAAACTTAGAAAGGAAAGAAGATAAGCACCTAGATCATACAAGACAATTTCACTAGAAAGCCAATGTTGTTGATACGAAAAATGTGTAGCAACTGACATCAGTACATCCCAAGTTTAAATGCCGAGATCCACTCAAATGATGGACTTGTGGAGGGAACCACAAAACAAAGGGTTGTTTGCATTAGTAGGTGATGGGACCCATCAATAGGTACATTTTGAGGTTCATTGTGCTATCCTCCAACCCTTAAAACTCTATTTTTTCACATTAATTTGCATCTTTAGCCATAATATGCTTAGTAATAAGACTAAAGGGTGTTTGTCATAATGCATGGCCTAATGTGATTAGTATGTAGGAAAAAGATGCATTTTTGGAGATATTTACTATGCAAGGGCTTGATGGAGACAACCAGAGAGAATATAGGAGGCTTTTCCACCTCATTAACTCTCCAACTTAGCATGAGATCACAAAATACTCACCAACAACTTGAATTCACTAGCAACCGATGAACTCCAAGTACATGTGAAGACCAAATAAAATGAGATACAAAAATCTCAAGATTTTGGAGGGAATCACTCCTCTTTCCAAGTAAGCTTCCCTCAACTAATTTTTGTATAAATAAATTAGCCAAAAGGCTCATTAGGATTCAAATTTTTGTTGCAAGTAGAAATAACTACTAAAATCCTAGTGCTTGACATTGTTATCATCTTTCATATGATGTATGTGACTCTTATTTTCTGTTAATGGGAATGCATTATTAGTCTGCATCTGAAGTAGTTTTGGAGGGATGAAATCCTTGGGTTTGGGCCTAACCCAGAGGATTTAGTCCCTCTCTTGTATTTCTTCCTTGTTCCTACTCAACCTAGTGCAATGCATTTCTTGTTTCAGTAGGTATTATTGATCCAAGAGGATCCTCAAAATGCTCCAAGTTCAAAAGTCTCAGATGGTCCCAGAAATAGCACCAAGATAAAGAGCTCATTGTGCTGAATCCGATAGTAACTTCCATTTCACAATTGGCCTCTAGATGAAGGAGAAACTGCCCATTGAAGTTTATGGCAAACAAGTGAAAATGGGGCTTTGCTGGCCAAGTGGTATTCACACAGTTCGACACATGGCAGTGGTCAAGTCTATAGGCCAAATATCAGTTTTGGTTCAAGCGCATATCTACTATAGGTACATGGTGAGATTTTTAAATAAAAAACTATGGTTTCCAAACCATATACTAAAATATATATTAAACTATGGTGGTATGGTTTTCTATGGGTTACAAACCATATAAATATATGGTGGGCATATATATGGCATGGTTTTAAAAATCATATAGTAAACATATATTACAAAGTTTAATGGCAAAGATCAAACTATAAGGCGAAGTTTTTAAAAGGTTAAATCATATGCTAAAGTTAAAGGTGGAGCAGAGTATGTTGCAACCAACATCACCGCCAGTTCATGCCACAAGTCATTTTTTCTTCATGACCATTGGTGAGTTGGTACACTGTAGGTCAATACCGCCACTGACATGCCCCGGGTTTAGAGTCCTTAACCGCGAGCGCTTGGTTATAATGGTTGTTAGATATGTCAACAGTGTGGAGAAGTGTTAGTACGTGCCGGGGGGGTGGCAGTCTAGTGGTGCAGCAAGGTTATGTGGTATGGAATGTTTAGTTGATATGCCACAAGCTCCAACGTGGTTCCACGGCCGATTCCACCATATACAAGATCAAATGGCCACAGGTTTCCATAACACTCTAGCATGGGGGCTTCACGGGGGGAGAAATACCATACCATGTGCATTGATATTAGGGGATATATATTGAAGAAAAAATGACATAATATATTGAGAATATACTAGGGGGTAAATGGTTTTTATATTGGTAGGTATAAAAAATGGAGGTCAAAATTAACAATAAAATATAAAGGGGTATAAAAAATATTAATGAAAAAATGGATACCTACAATACCTAGTGAAGTAGGGTTTTTTTAAACTAGGAAGGTGTATTGGATTCATATTGGTAGGGGTTTAAATAATGTGATTTTTAGAGGTATTTTCCAATATGTAGTCAAATTAAGGGTATTGTTTATGCAATGAACACACATGCTATGTCAGAGTTTTATTGAGTGAAGCCCCTGTGCACTCCACCGCCATGGGTATCACGGAACTGTCAGAGATTTTTACGGTTAAATTTAATACCTTTGTTGTTGTTCCAATTTGCATATACCATGTATATCATATGGTTAAGCCATATTTTAAATGCTATGCGTTATGTGTTTCCAAACCATATACTAAAATATATATTAAACTATGGTGGTATGGTTTTCTATGGGTTACAAACCATATAAATATATGGTGGGCATATATATGGCATGGTTTTAAAAATCATATAGTAAACATATATTACAAAGTTCAATTGCAGAGATCAAACTATAAGGCGAAGTTTTTAAAAGGTTAAATCATATGCTAAAGTTAAAGGTGGAGCAGAGTATGTTGCAACCAACATCACCGCCAGTTCATGCCACAAGTCATTTTTTCGTCATGACCATTGGTGAGTTGGTACACTGTAGGTCAATTGATACCGCCACTGACATGCCCCGGGTTTAGAGTCCTTAACCACGAGCGCTTGGTTATAATGGTTGTTAGATATGTCAACAGTGTGGAGAAGTGTTAGTACGTGCCGGGGGGGTGGCAGTCTAGTGGTGCAGCAAGGTTATGTGGTATGGAATGTTTAGTTGATATGCCACGAGCTCCAACGTGGTTCCACAGCCGATTCCACCATATACAAGATCAAATGGCCACAGGTTTCCATAACACTCTAGCATGGGGGCTTCACGGGGGGAGCAATACCATACCATGTGCATTGATATTGGGGGATATATATTGAAGAAAAAATGACATAATATATTGAGAATATACTAGGGGGTAAATGGTTTTTATATTGGTAGGTATAAAAAATGGAGGTCAAAATTAACAATAAAATATAAAGGGGTATAAAAAATATTAATGAAAAAATGGATACCTACAATACCTAGTGAAGTAGGGTTTTTTTAAACTAGGAAGGTGTATTGGATTCATATTGGTAGGGGTTTAAATAATGTGATTTTTAGAGGTATTTTCCAATATGTAGTCAAATTAAGGGTATTGTTTATGCAATGAACACACATGCTATGTTAGAGTTTTATTGAGTGAAGCCCCTATGCACTCCACCGCCATGGGTATCACGGAACTGTTAGAGATTTTTACGGTTAAATTTAATACCTTTGTTGTTGATCCAATTTGCATATACCATGTATATCATATGGTTAAGCCATATTTTAAATGCTATGCGTTATGTGTAACAAAAATATAGTGTTAAACTATGTTAAAAACAAGCACGCGCCATAGTTATACCAAAATCACTAAGTGTATAGCTTGTATTGACCAAAATAAGGTTGTTCAACCTAACAAAATCATATGCCACATATAGCCCGGGAGGTTCGAGGGTTTGACCCTAGAACCTACCGAGGCTTTATAAAAAATAATGCCAATGCACTAGTGCGCTAAGGAGTTGTACAATGGAGTTCATAAACTAGTTTTGTTTATTCCTGTAATTGCTCTTTTGAACATAACTTGGCCATCCTTGGGCCTTTTTAGGAACAGAGAGTGGTGTTGGAAATCATAGATAGAGGCCTTCTTTTTTACAATAACTAGCAATAACTGCATGCAAAATTTAGTTGGTGAAATTATATGTAAATAACCTTTCTAGAGCATTCCTAATATAACAAACACCCATTGGAAGCAGACCCGGAGAGGTAGTCCAGGAGGGACGAACTTTGTCAACAATGTTTGTTGTGTTTGTGCCTTTTATTGTTACTGTTCATGCTTATTTTTAGTTCTCAAAGTTTATGTTTAAGGCATATTAGCAACTTAATTTCCCTCATTCATTCACACAAATGAAGCCTTAGTTAATGTTGGTGAATTTGTGAAAATAATCAATCTTGTAGATTTCAGATCATAGTTTGGTATCTGTTGGGTCCCTATAATACTAGTGATTACCCAATTACTATTGTAGTTATACCCCTTATTAATATTGTTGTGCCCCTATTGCCCCCATATTGTTATTAATGTGCCCCATAGAATCCCTCTATTGTTATTTTTGTGGCTTTATATTATTATTGTTAGGTCGGCTGGATTATATTGTGACTCCTTAGACTCCTATATATAGAAAGGAGGTTTTGTCATTTGAATCATCCACGAATTTTTCATTTATGTAATGTAAAGGCGGTTTCCCCCTCGAAGAGGCTGAATTATAAGGCATTGATCTATCTTTTCTATCTTTTCTTGAGCTGGTTTCATAACATTTGGTATCAGAGATCTCGATTCTAGGGTTTCGCTACTCCAAACAGGTCATCATGGAATTTTTGCTATAACCTTTTTTCTGTGACGTTTCAGAAGTTTAAAAAAAACCCATTTGAGAAAAAATCGCACTAAACCTTAGATCTGAATTTCAAAGCTTTTTGCACTATATTTGCGGAGATATGATTTGAGGAAGTTGGTCTTTGTGCAGACTCCTGAATTACATTCCAAATAGGTGACCTGGGGAAAATCATCATAACTTTCGCTCTGGGGATCAGATTGAAATTTCGTAAGAAGGTAAAGAAGTAGGACTGACTATAGTTTCTTGTGCGTATTTTTTATATCCAAAGGTCGAAACAGTGACTCGTGGCACGTCGTACAAGTTTGCTCTACTGAACTAGTCTGTAATCAAGTCACCGTGGGATATTTCGCATAACTCTTCCTTGGAGAATCCAATTTCGATAAGACTTGTGGCATTGGAAAGAGGACACAGAGGGCTACTACAGGACATAAATTAAGAATTATATGATTAGAAAGTACAGAGATACATCAGAGGAAATATCTAGCTCCTACAAAGTGAAAAAAGGTGTGTAGATTTTCATAAATTTTTGCTTAAGCTTGGTTTGAAAATTTATTTTGAAGGAATTCAAAGGGCATAGTAGAGCATTATTATCAGTAACTGATGCCCCAAGGAAAGAAAATGCAAACACCTAGTAAGGAACTTGAAAGCTCTAGCATGAGTCATGAAGAAGAGGAAGAAATGCAACATGATATATCAAAATTACAAGACCAAGTGCAACATCTGTCCCTTACAAAAAAAGGAACAAAATCTAAGATGGATGGTTTAAAAAAAGATGTAGAAGCTAAGATGGATGGTTTAAAGAAAGGTGTAGAAGCTAAGATGGACTGTTTAAAGAAAGGCGTAGAAGCTAAGATGGATGATTTGAAGATAGATTTGAAGACATACATGGACGAATTGAAGATAAGTATGAATAAGTTGCTACAAGAAATGGGCACTAAGGGTGAAAGGGTACTAAAGGAAACTCATGATGAGAATAAAAGAAATGTTAATCATGATTCCATAGACGCTAATGTTGGATAGAAGACTCAGCATATTCCAAAAATCGATATGAGGAAGTTTGATGGCAAGGATCCTGCCACATGGATATTATAGATGGAGAAATTATTCGATCTCAATAATGTGCAAAACACACAAAAGGTACGTATGGCAACTTTATATTTTGAACCAAATCAGTTTGTATGGTATCAATGGCTTCGCTCTTGTAAACAATTTATCACTTGGGCAATTTTTACGGAAGAATTGATAGCACATTATGAGGATACAAAAAGCAACACTTTTTTTAGCCAATTGATAAGTCTCAAACAAAAGGGTTCAATAATGGAGCACATTGAGGAGTTCCAAAAATTGAACATAAGGGTAAAAGATATTCCAGAGGAGCATAGGATTGATGTGTTCATAGGGTCTTTAAAGGATAATATCCAACATGATGTTCGCCTTTGGGAACCTGATTCATTAGAGAAGGCATTCAGGTTAGCAAGAAAAATGGAAAGCAAAATTATGGCAACCAGGAAGCATACCACTCACAACTATAAAGACGGAAGTGTTGTTGCCCCTAGTCTTCCACAACCTGTAAGTTTGACACCACAACAATTGGAAGAACAAAGAGCAGAAGGGCTTTGTTACAGTTGTGATAGCAAATACACTAAATGTCATAAGTGTGCTGAGAAGAAATTATTCTACATAGATTGTGAAGAGGAAGAAGAAAAGGAGCAAGAAAGGTCAAAAGAAGAGGATATACTTGACAAACAAAGCCTAGATGAAGAACAAATAAATCTGACCATATCTTGTAATGCATTGCCTGGAATTACCACTCCTCAAACCATCAAGATAGAAGGACAAATCAAGAAGAAAAAGGTAATAGTTTTGATTGATTCAGGAAGCACCCACAATTTTATTCATTGTAAGGTACCAAAAGAATTGAATTGCTTCCTATATCCAGCACCGAAGTGTCAAGTGATGATTGCAAATGGAGGAACAATAAATTGCTCTGGAAAGTGCCATAATATCAAGCTATCCATGGGAGAATATGTATTGACTAGCCCAATGCTTTCCATTCCAATGGGAGGTGCTGATGTTGTACTAGGAGTCCAATGGCTACAATCCTTGGGTACAATAGCTTTTAATTTTCAAGAATTTTTCATGAAATTCTCTACAAAAGAAAAGGAAGTTGAATTAAGGGGTATTGTAGGGAAACCAGGAAAGATAATCAGCTCTAATGGTATGAAAAAGCTTCTAAAAAAGGAGCAAAGAGGTGTAATTGCACAATTATGCTCGCTAGATGTTTCCACATCGGAATCATTTATTTCTCCAGATCTCCAAAAAGTCCTGGACAATCATTCCAAGGTATTTGAGACTCCCAAAGGTCTCCCACCTATGCGTGATCATGATCATGCTATTCATCTAATTCCAGGAAGTGTTCCTCCAAACATCAGGCCGTACAGATATCCCTATGTCCAAAAGAGTGAAATTGAACGTATGGTTGCAGAAATGCTAGAGGTTGGTATAATTCAACCAAGTCAAAGTTCTTTCTCTGCTCCAGTAGTATTGGTGCACAAGAAGGATGGATCATGGTGCATGTGTCCGGATTATAGGGAGCTCAACAAGCTCACTATTAAAGATAAGTTCCCCATTCCTGTCATTGATGAATTACTAGATGAATTGCATGGATCAATTTACTTCACCAAGTTGGATCTTCGTTCAGGATATCATCAAATCAGAATGAAGATTGAAGACATTCTGAAAACATCATTTAGAACTCATGAGGGTCATTATGAATTTTTGGTCATGCCTTTTGGCCTTACCAATGCACCTTCAACATTTCAAGGTTTGATGAATTCAATTTTCAAACCATTCCTTAGAAAATTTGTGTTAGTATTTTTTGATGATATACTAATCTACAGCAAGTCTTGGAAGGATCATGTTGAACATGTTGACAGGGTGCTACAACTATTGAAGGAGAAACAATTATATGCAAAAAGATCCAAATGTTTCTTTGGAGTCCAGGAGGTGGAATATTTGGGTCATATTGTATCTCATGAAGGAGTTAAGGTAGACCCTAGCAAAATTAAAGCCATTAAGGAATGGAAAATTCCCACATCCATAAAGCATCTGCGAGGATTTCTCAGTTTGACAAGGTATTATTGCAAGTTTGTTAAGAATTATGGGAGAATAGTAGCACCTCTAATAAAATTATTGAAGAAAGATGCATTTTCACGGACTCCAGAAGCAACAAAGGCCTTTGAACATCTTAAAGAGGCAATGTGCCAAGCACCGGTCTTAGCTACACCGGACTTCATGAAAACCTTTATTGTGGAATGTGATGCTTCAGGAAATGGAATTGGTGCTGTTCTGATGCAAGATGAAAGACCCATTGCTTTTGAAAGTCATCCAATCGAGGGAAAGTTTTTAAGCAAAGCTATTTATGAGAAGGAAATGTTAGCAATACTCCATGCACTTAAGAAATGGCGACCCTACCTAATTGGAAGACACTTCAAGGTAAAAACAGATCATGATAGCCTTAAATACTTTTTAGAACAAAGATTATACTCTGAAGAGCAACAAAAGTGGGTCATAAATATGTTGGGTTATGACTTTGAGATCATCCACAAAAAAGGGAATCAAAATGTGGTGGCAGATGCACTCTCAAGAAAGGATGAGGATGTGGAAGCATTGTTGTGCACCATTTCTATTATCCAACCAGATTGGATAAACAAAGCAAGGGAGGAATGGAAGAATGACGAAGAAGTGTGGGCACTTATTCGAAAGTTACAACAATATTCCAGTACGTCTGATACATTTAGCTAGAAAAATGATTCGTTATGGTACAAAGATCGCTTATACCTCTGTAAGAATTCCCAGCTAAAACAAAAGATTCTTATGGAATTGCACACTTCTCCCTTAGGAGGGCACTCAGGATTTTTTAAAACTTACCACAGGGTTAAGAAGGAATTTTTTTAGGATGGCCTTAAATCAGATATTCAAAAGTTTGTGGCGGAATATTTGGTTTGCCAGCAAAATAAAGTTGAAACAATTAAGACACCGGGTCTATTACAACCTTTATCCATTCCAAGCCAATGTTGGGAGGAGGTTTCAATGGATTTTATCACAGGTTTACCCAAGTCTGAGGGAAAGAGTGTGATCATGGTGGTAGTTGACAAACTTACCAAGTATGCACACTTTTGTGCATTATCACATCCATTTAAAGCCAGTACAGTTTCTACTGCATTATGGAAACAATTCAAAAGCTACATGGAAACCCAAAGATTATTGTAAGTGACAGAGATCCCATTTTCACTGGAAATTTTTGGACATAATTATTTTCTTGTCTTGGTACTCAGTTAGCTCATAGCTCATCTTATCATCCTCAATCTGATGGGCAAATTGAGATAGTAAACAAATGTTTGGAAGGATATCTTCATTGCTTTGTATCTGATAAACAGACACAATGGGTCAAATGGTTGCCTCTGGCTGAACGGTGGTATAACACTTCCTTCCATACAGCAACAAAAATGACCCCATTTATGGCACTTTATGGGTATCAACCACCATCCATCACATCATATTTAAGAGAAAATTCTAAGGTTCAGGCAGTGGAACATCACATCGAACATCAACAACAAGTCCTCCAACTCTTAAAGGATAACCTCGTGTTGGAACATAATAGAATGAAACAACCGGCAGATCAACATCGTAGTGAAAGAAGTTTTGATGTAGGTGATTGGGTATTGCTACGGCTACAACCATATAAGCAAATTTCCCTCAAGCAAGCTAAGAAGGATAATAAATTATCACCAAAGTATTATGGTCCGTACAAGGTGTTGCAAAAGATTGGTACTATGGCATACAAATTGGAGCTTCCTGCAGCTTCTCGATTGCACCCAGTTTTCCATGTTTCATGTTTAAAGAAGGTTATAGGCGACAAGCTCCCATTCAAACAATATTGCCAGAACTTGACGAGGAAGGAAAAATTATATTGGAACCAGAAGCAGTCACAGAAACAAGAACTCGATAGCTATGAAATCGTTCAATTTCAGAGTATCTTATCAAGTGGAAGAACTTATCCGCTAAAAATTCCACATGGGACGATGAGAATTTTATGTAGAAGTATCCAGAACTACTCAAGCGTTGAGGACAACAATTTTTTGAAGGAGAGGGGCATGTTGGGTCCCTATAATACTAGTGATTACCCCATTACTATTGTAGTTATACCCCTTATTAATATTTTTGTGCCCCTATTGCCCCCATATTGTTATTACTGCGCCCCATAGAATCCCTCTATTGTTATTTTTGTGGCTTTATATTATTATTGTTAGGTCGGCTGGATTATATTGTGACTCCTTAGACGCCTATATATAGAAAGGAGGTTTTGTCATTTGAATCATCCAAGAATTGTTCATTTATGTAATGTAAAGGAGGTTTCTCCCTCGAAGAGGATGAATTCTAAGGCGTTGATATATCTTTTCTATCTTTTCTTGAGCTGGTTTCATAACAGTATCAGAGCAAGGTTGATCAGGTTGAAGCAGGATATTTGCCAATGTAAATGTTGACTAGATCCAAGTCACGACATGTAGAAGGGAAACTTGAAGAATTAAATCCAGAGATTGGAAAGAAGAATGTCTCGCAAAATATGGTAGGTTCAAATGAAGGAGAATCCCCTGAGACAAAGAGTGAGGAGTAATTTCAACATATGTTCCTTAATATGCAAAGGATGATTGCAGAACTTTGTGAAGACAAGAATACTAGAGATGCAATTTCGTCTTCTAAAGGCATGAAAGTGAAAAATGGCAAGGAAAAGGCTGATGGTAATGAACCTCCTTCTCCTCCATATTCATTTTCTTCTTCTTCATGTTCTGATCATTCAAGTTCAGATTTAGATTCTGAATCAAAGAAGAAACATATGAAATCTCCTTTCTTGAAGCTTGATGTTAAGTTTGAACTTCCCATATATGATGGTGAAATGAATCCTATAAAGTTAGATAACTGGATTAAACAACTTGAAGTGTATTGTAGAATTTAGAATGTTGTTGATGATTCTGTGAAAATTCAGTTAGATATGCTTAGAATGGGGGAAACAAGTTTGATTTGGTGGTAAAGTAAAACTCAATCAGCTTTGAAGCATAATGGTAAAATTATCTCTTCATGGTCTAAGTTTTTTAAAGATCTTAGAAAGTAGTTCTATCCTTTACGATATATGCAACATGTTGTAATAGATTGGAAACATTTGAGGCAAGGTAAAGGACAGAGTGTACAATAGTTTACATAGGAGTTTAGGAAAAAGGCATTAGCACTTGATGTTCCATTAAACACATGGGAGACTTTGTTAAAGTATATTGGAAGTTTGCATTATTATTTGCAACATATATTGCTTATGTTTAATCCAACTGAATTTGATGAAATATGTGTGCAAGCCATTCATATTGAATCAGGTGGTAGACCTTTTTAGTGGAAGCCATTCAAGCATTTAGAGAACAAAGACTCCAAAGAAGGCAAAGGAAAGGGTAATTTAAAGGAAATAAATCAGCGACAACTAAGAAAGAAGGAGAAAGGCCTACTTGTACTCATTGTCAGAGGGTTAGACATGATGACTCCAAGTTTTGTAAGCTTCATCCAGAACTTAAGACAAAAAAATTTCCTTAAAGAGAAGGGTGAAATGAAGGCTAATGCAACATTCCAAAAAGATTTGAGATCTAACTTCGGTGATGAACAAAATATTAACGCAATGAGTCTAATAGGTATACTTTCTGAAGCTAGTTCTAGTTGTACTTACTCGACATCATCTTCAAAGTATAATAATGTGATTGATGAAATGAAGAGGGTTGAACTTTTTCACATAAGGATTATTTCCAAGCACACTAAGATAAATACATTATTCAATAGTGGATCACAGGCAAATCCAATATCTAGGGAACTAGTAAGCAAATTTGAATTGGAAACTAAAAATCATCCAAAACCTTATCCTTTAGGATGTTTGAAAGAAAACACTTAGATGCATGTCATGAAACAATGTTGATTAAAGTTTGCAATTACAAATAATTTTGTTAGATTTTAGGCTTCTGTGGGAGTTTTTTGATTCCTGATCCGGATTAACCACAGTCTTCAGTTCATTTTGCCAACGTTTCAAACCCCAAAGGTGTTCCATCATCAGGACAAATAAGAAAGAATAAGAATGAGAGATTATTGAGAGAGAATAGAATTGCGACCTTGAGAGAGAAGAGAATAGAATTTTGTTGATGAAGTTGAGCTAGATGCGATTCCTCTGGATATATTTGGAGCTGTATTGTGTAGTCTGTATCTTTATGATAGACATGCCATTTTTCATAGAAGGAAGAATAAGTATCATCTCTTCAAAGATGGAATTGAATACATTGTCAAGGCACACAGAAGTAAGAAAAACTTGTATTTAATGAATGCCAATCATTTGAAAAAGTTAATAAATTCAAGTAAAAGATATATTCTCATGATTGTTAAAAAACAACCTAAAGACAAGTATGATGCTTTTCAAGGGTGTGATTCTCAGTTTAAGGACAAATTGGTTGAAATATTAGATTCTTACAAAGAATTGTTTAAAGAACCAAAAAGTCTCCCACCAAAATGAGAAATACAAAATGAGATTCAATTACTATCTGATGCACCTCTCCCAAACATTGGCATGTATCATGTATTAGTCATTAAACTAGATTTAAGAAATGTTTGTCATCCGATGTGCATTGCAGAGAATGATGTTTGGAAAACTACATTTAAGACTAGATAGGGGCTTCTTGAATGGTTGGTTATTCCATTTTATTTATGCAATGCTCCAACAAATTTAATGAGAGTGATGAATGATGTGTTTCATCCTTTTTCCTGATAATTGTTGCATAGTCTATATGTATGATATCCTTATTTTCAGTTCAAGTTGGGAAGTTATAAGTTTGATGGGTGCAGTTCAGTATTGGAGGAAGTTTGTTTCTCATTTCTCTTTTATTGCATCAACACTTCATGCTTTAACAAGTTTTAAAGTCTCCTTTCATTGCGGGGGGCCACAACAAAAAACATTTGATACTTTAAAGCATAAAATTGTGACAACTCCAATCTTAGCACTACTAGACCTTCAACAACCATTTGGAATAAAAATTGATGCTAGTGGTTATGCAATGGGTGTAGTGTTATTGCAAAAAGGGAAGCCTATTTGTTTTCGTGCAGAAACATCTTCTAAAGTAGTTGCTAATTATCCAACTTATGATAAAGAATTATATGTAATAATGGAAAGTGTTAAAAAATGGAAATGTTATTTAATGGGAAAAGAAACAGTGATTCATACAGATCATCAGCCACTTCAATACCTTCAATCTCAAACTAATTTGTAGTAGTCTCGACATTATAGATGGATGGGTTTTTTGTAGCATTTCCACTTAGTAATCAAGTTCAAGAAAGGTACAACAAACAAAGTAGTTGATATGTTGTCAAGATCTTCTTTGAATGTTTCAGTTATTCTGTAAAATAGTTCTTTAGCATAGAAATTTATATAGAACAATATGATGTAGGTACTGTTTCCAAAAATGTTTATGAATCACTAACTCATGGTGCTTAGGTGGAAGAAGTAAATTACCATGTTCATAACATGTTATTGTATCATCTTGGCAAGTTGTGCATACCATAGGGAGAAAGAGTGTAGGTGACTAGGGAAGCACATTCTTCTCGTGTTTCAGGGAATTTTTGTGTAGGCAGGACAGTGGCATAACTACAAAGTTTTTATTATTTTCCTCGGATGAATGAAATAGTTCACATGTTCAAAATGTGTCATGAAAAGCATAGGGTGGATCATCACTTTCAGGTTGGTGATCAAGTAAGGATTTACATCAACAGAGAAAGGATGAAAGGTGAAGTTAAAAGAAAGGTCCACAATTCCAAGTGTGGAAATGTCAAGTATCATCGAGTGAGACTCAAAGGCATGAATCCAAGAAAAGAAAGGTGGATGGAGATTGGAAGGGTGAGGGAGCTCTACCCTCACCTCATGTCTGCTTAAAATCAAACATTTTGTGTTCCAAAATATTCCAGTGGAGAGGAATGATCCAAGAGGATCCTTAGAATGCTCCAAGTTAAAAGGTCTCATATGGTCCCAGAAATAGCGCCAAGCTAAAGAGCTCATCGCACTGAATCTGATAGTAACTTCAGTTTCGCAATTGGCCTCTAGATGAAGGAGAAACTTCTCATTGAAGTTTATGGCGAACAAGTGAAAATGGGGCCTTGATAAGTGGCATTCAAACAGTTTGACACATGGCAAGGGTCAAGTCAACTGACCAAAGATCAGTTTGGGTTTAGGTCCATATCTACTACAGGTACATGGTGATATTTTTAAATCAAAAACTATGGTTGAAAAACCATATATTAAAATATAGATTAAAATATATATTAAACTATGGTGGTATAGTTTTCTATGGTTTACAAACTATATAAATATATGGTGGGTACATATATGGTATGGTTTTAAAAACCATATAGTAAACATATATTACAAAGTATGATGGAGGAGATAAAACTATATGGCAGAGTGTTTAAAAGGTTAAACAATATGTTAAAGTCAAGGGTGGAGTGGAGTATGTTGCAACCAATGTCACTGTCAGTTCATGCCATGGGTCATGTTTGTTCTCGTGACCACCAGGGTGATGGTAAACCACAATCTGAGACCACCACTCACATGCCATGGGTTCAAAGACCTTAACCGTCGATGCTTGGCTATCATGACTGTTAGATATGTCAACAATGCGGAGAAGTGTTAGCATGTGGCAGGGAGGTGGTAGTCCAATGGTGCAGCAAGGTTATGTGGTACTAAATGGTTAGTTGAAATGTGATGAGCTCCAACATGGTTCCACCGTCGATGCCACCATATACTAGATCACATAGCCATGGTTTTCCATAACACTCCACCGCCATGGGTATCATGGTACCATCAGATATTTTCACAGTTCAATTTAATACCTTTTTCACTGGTCCAATCTGCATATACTATGTGTATCTTATGGTTAATCCATATATTAAATCCTATGCACTATGTGTAACAAAACCATATGCCATGTATATCCTAGGAGGTCAGAGGGTTTGACCCTAGAACCTACTTGAGCCTTTATAAAAACTAATACCATTGCACTAGTGCGTTAAGGAGTTGTATAGTGGGGTTCAGAAACTGGTTTTGTTTATGCCTGGAATTTCTCTTTTGAGCATAACTTGGCCATCCTTAGGCCTTTTTGGGAACAGAGAGTGGGATTGGAAAGCAAAGACAGAGGCCTTATTTTTTAGAGTAAACAATAGCTCCTACGTGCACATTTCAGTTGGTGAAATTCTATGTAAAGAACATTTTTGGAGCATTCCTAATGTAACAAATGCCCATTGGAAGTAGACCTAAAGACATAGTCCAGGAGGGACGAACTCTGTCAACAATGTTTGTTGTGTTTGTGTCTTTTATTACTATTTTTCATTCTTATTTTCAGTTCTCAAAGTTTATGTTTAAGGCATATTAACAGCTTAATTTCCCTCATTCATTCACATAAATGCAACCTTAGTTAATGTTGGTGAAATTGCACAAATAATCAATCATGTAGATTTCAGATAGTTTATATTACAAAATTTGTAGTTGCAGGCTTTCCTATCACCTCTCTTGTGGGAAGAGTGATTGGAAGATCTACAATAACAACCCAAAAATATTTGTTTATGATTTCTTGGAAATTGTTAAGTATGAGACTATAATATTTCTTCATGTTTAGTTTCTGCACTTTAGAAGTCAAGAGCATTGGTTTGGTAATTAAGAGTTGTGTTATGGGTTAGAGTAGATTTCAATTAAATTTAACTCATCTTTTCCAAGTCAAATTACTTTGATGTAATAGTGATAATTTGATGCATGTGTTTAATTGGTTTGTAGGGATTGTGTTGACCTGTAGGGTTTGGAACACCTTTCTACATCCACCTAGGCCACTCCATCCCCCTTCTATACATCTCACATTGATTCCAAACTCTCCTATCGAGACCACTCCGCTAAGGTAAATGGAGGACACGGCGGGCATAAACTTTGGTGCAAGATAGACCTCTAAGGGGTACTAGGCTTGGCAAAGGGTACCCCAAACATTTAAATCAACTTATTCTACCTCCAGCCACCATATTCTACCTTCAAGGATCCTTTCCAGTCATCAAAAATCTCTCGTACCCCACTCCTGTAGCAAAACATGGCTTTCTGTAGCAATACAAGACCTCATGTAGCACTTCCTATAACAGACCTGTAGCATCATTTTCTTCAACCAAATTCACTCCATATTTTGACCCTGGAATATTGAAGTTGAATAATGATCCCCAAGCTTTGATTTCATAATTAGGGAAGACTCTATTACCAATCCAAGTCCATTTTTTCTCATTGCAAACATAAGACGATAAATAGAATTAGAATTAACATTTTGTTGAGTAATTTTGTTGAAGGTTGAATTTCTCATTTTCAAGCAAGTGAAAATAGACAGATGATTCATGTAATTAGGTGTTTACATTGATTAGGTTTGAAAGTAGAATATCATGGTTTACTTCTGCAACTAGACTAGCCTTTTTTTTCTTCATGCAATTTCAACTCAACATTTACATTGAATGAATGACATTTTCACTTATGTAGTTGGAATCATGTTCATCACCTTGCAATTATGACACGATTTTCTACTTTTAGTTAGCTGAAGGAGTGGTATTTGAACACCTTAATCTGATCTCATGAATGAGGGTGACATGCGTAGAACCTAACCCGTTGTTCATGTTGGAAAACACTGGGGGGGGGTGAATCAGTATTCCTTAGCAATTAGCACTTTTAAATATTTTTAGAGCATTAGTTAATCTTCAATTATCACTAATGTTTATGTAGTAACAACAGTGAATAAAAGAAGACATGAGGCACAAATGATTTAGGTGGAAAACCCCCTCTGGGTCAAAAGCCTCCGAACGCTTTTCTAATAATTCTTTAATCTTCAACACCAATTGAAAAGAAAGCTACAACTTCCTAGAATCTAGAAAAGCATTCTTCTCCAACTCCCACTAGATGGATGCTCCAATGACTGAGATTCTTCAGTTGTCAACTGAACGGATGCCCCAACACCCAATGAGCTATAACTCACCCTAGCACCACCCTACCACCCTGAAGTTTTCATAGGCTTGAACCTGTTGGTGACTTCATGCACCATCCTAGCACCACCCAACCACCCTATAGAAGAATAAAATAAGAATGGACTCCAATACGAGGGAAGATGGTCCACTTTACAATGATATAGAATGATGTAGAAGAAGAAGACACACTATACCATAACCCCAACTATGACACAACCAACTAATGATGATTCTAGACCTCCCAACACTGCCTCTTCAAATATTGGTAGATAGATACTTGTGCAACTTTTACAATGATGCTTTTACAATGACTCTGTACAATGATACTTTTACAATGATTGTATGCAGTGCTTCCCACTTGAATACTTCATGTGGTGAACTTCTTGTTGTTGTACTACACCTTGATTTCTGTTCTTGTCATGCTACCCTTTCTCACTCTTCAAAACATTAGATTATCCATTGAGTCTTCTCTTCATGAATATATAATACCTGCAAAAAGTCTTCAAAGAAATACCCATGACATGATAATAGCAAAACTTACCTCATCCTGTAGAACATATGTCAGTGCTAAACAAAAACAACAAATTAGAATAAAATGAAACTAATGAAATTAGGAGATGAACATGCATATACATAAGATACTTACATGTAGCTTACCTCTGCTGCATCATTTTTCTACACCTTGCTCTTTGCTACCCTAAAAAGTCTGGTCCTTTGCACCCCTTGACAACACTTGATCTAGCTTTTCTTGCCTTCTAGGAGCATGATATTTAATCTGATGTATCTCTATAATTTCAGATCCCCAACATGCGATCTTTGGTACTCTAGAAGCCCTCTAAGACTTCTTTCCAATGCCATAGGTCTGACCCAATTTGGACTCTTCAAGGCAAGGTTATGCCCAATCTCTCACAATGACCTAACTATGGACTAGTTCAGTAGAACGATCTTGTAGGGCATGCCCCGTGTCACTATTTTCTCCTTCAGCTCTAAAATTGATACATAGAAAACTATAATCTGTGTGCTATCCACTAATTTTACATAATTCCAATCCTCTTCTCAGAGAGAGAGTTATGACTATTTTCCCAAGGTCACTTCTTTGATATGAAATTCGACGTCCTGCAAAAACCCTAACTTCCATAGATCATATCGCCAAAAATATAGTGAATCAAGATGTGAAATTCTGTCACAATGTTCATTATGATGGAAAATCAAATGGGTTTTAATTTCAGAATCTAAGACTTCACGAAGATGAAGTTATAGCGAAAATTCCATGATCAATACATTTGGAGGATATATGAGATTTCTTTTTATAGAGTTGAGAGGGGCTTCAATGGAGAACGTTGGAGGGATTTTAGGAGCTTAAAAAATTATTAATTATTGACTATTCAATGACAAGAACCAATTATGAGTGCCATGCCACAACCCCATAGGGTTTTAGCCCACTAACTGTGCTTACTAACTTCAAACATGAATATCTCTGAAACCATGAAGAATTACTTGGTGTGCCATATATCAACAGAAACATCTCGACGAGTAGAATCTATCTAGAAGATGCTTGACTCAAAATATAGGAAGTTGTCAAGTCGAAATTCCCTTGCAAGATTAGGGTAGCCC
The DNA here is from genome assembly GCA_031772625.1 of Pinus tabuliformis. Lineage (NCBI taxonomy): Eukaryota > Viridiplantae > Streptophyta > Pinopsida > Pinales > Pinaceae > Pinus > Pinus tabuliformis. The sequence goes on along the minus strand of CM062804.1, from coordinate 142,230,457 downwards.
CTGGTGCTTCTTGGGTTGACATCAATGACAACCTCAAATCATCTTTAGATCAACAGTTCATGTAGCACTGTCACCTCTAAGTTTGTACGAACCCCGGGTTGATAATTTAAGTTGAGAAGCCCTTGAGAGATGCAACATCCTTGTTACAACACCAGGGCTCACTAGCATGATGTTGGGCCAAATATTTACAGTTCACAGGAGGCGAGCATAGTGGGCGAAACAGCCCAGAGTATGCCAAAAAGTTATGCAGTAGTGGACATATGCCAATCATATTACTAGGCATCCATCATTGAGATGGAAGGTAAGCTACAAGAGTAAATTATTTCTATTTTAATTGATCTAGGTTCTAATTATAGCTATGTCAGCCCAGATATCTTTGAGAAATGTGGTTTTGTCAAGAAAATGCATAAAGAATCTTGGTTGGTTCACTTGGCAACTGGAACAAAAAGAAGTCAGCCATTAGGTAAAGTATTGTGCATTTGAGCTTAGTGTAATGCGCACAACAACTCATTTTATTTTATTTCCATAGGTGTGTATGGCATATTTTTAGGCATGGACTAGTTGTATTTACGTTAGACTGAGGTATATTTCTATAAAAAAGAAACTAAATGTCTGGATGAGCAAGAAGAAAAAAGAGTGTTGCAGGGCAAGAAAAATCCCATTTTAGTGGGGTTAATAATAGTTGTGCAAGCCAAACATAGTACCAGAAAGGATATACATTATTTGTAGTATAAGTTACCAAGGATGATGAAACTAATAGATAAATAAAAGTTGATGAAGTTGAATTTCTACAAAAACACCATGTTTTGTAGCAGTACACAAATGTCTTTCTATTGGAGGTCCCCGGATTTCCTCCTCATAGAGAGAGATATTTCTCTATTGAGCTAGTACCTGGAGCAACACTAGCGTCTAAGGTTCCATATAGGATGAGCACCCAAAAAATGGTTGAGATAAAATTGTAGCTAAAGGAAATGACTAACAAAGGTTACATAAGGCCTAGTGTGTCCCCATGGGGTGCACCAGTATTTTTTGTAAAGAATAAAGATGAAACGATCAGATTATGCATTGACTATGAGAAACTGAATAAGGTGACCATCAAAATAGGTACCCATTACCAAGGATTGATGATTTATTTAATTAGTTGAGAGGAGCAACAATTTTCTCCAAAATTGACTTGAATGTCAGGTTTTTGGTAGCACCCACTAGTAGGAAGCACCAAATCCCTCTTATGTAGACACCTGATTAGCTTACCAGAAGTACCAACTTCTTGGATTTATTGGAAGAATCTACTTGTAGGAGGCACCAACCTCTAACTGATTTTATGACATCCACTAAGATGGAAGGACCAACTCCCTAATTTATAGGCTCTTAATACTCTATGTTATTAGCTCTCACTCAACCCGATTTCATATCTTTGTATTTTGGAACTCTTGGTCCTCTATTCTCCTTAGCAACATACTATTTTACACAATCCAATTTTTTTATTCCTTCTTCTCTATAACATTGTGATCATACATATCTCACTCTTCAGTAGCATATACTCAGATCTCAACCCTCATACACTCTTCATACTAGCTCATGACCTTGACTATTCCGTAGGATCTCTTAGCCTTTATCAACAACACGTTATCACACAAATCTCTCCACACTCAATTCTGCTACATTCCCCCACCTAAAAAATTGAAATCCTCAGTTGTGCTCAATTGTTACATAGGGATTGATGATGGAACTATTATCTTCTAACTCTCCAAAGTAGTACTTATAGAATGGGTAACTATCTCATTCACTACTTGAGTATGGTCTCCATTACATAGTATGTCACTGTAAGGTATTCTGAAGATTTCATCAACATTCATAAATTCCTTGGTATGGCATCCCTTGCCCGAAACTGATTTACTGTACAAATAATGTGATGAGGGATGGCTCACCATACCATGGACAAAGTCTCCATTCCTATGCATGTATTCATTTAACTCTTCATGGTGTAAGGGACACATAGGTATGACTTGATTTGTTTGAGCCAGAAGTTCAATTTTGTGTCTTGCTTGTTATTTTGAAGTAAATTTCTACCTTTACAAATTGTGGTCCTTGCAATATTAATTTCTATGTTATGGAAAACTATGCTTGCCACTTCATCACGATGCCTAATCACCCTAGAATTTTGGGCTTCATTCCCCTTGGGAACTTCTAATAAATAATCATCAGGGTGATGTGTCCCTATCAGACCAACCACTACTACCATATGTCATCATATTGGTGGGCCACATGTCCTGGGAGTTTTAAATATTAATGTCATCTTGTCACCATCCTAGACCTTTGAGTTGCATACATCATGTTGATGTCATTCATCCACTGTGGCTACCACCTATGATCCATGTCATATAGATCATCAAATAATTTTTTTCCAAGTGTCATCACATGATTGGTCAATGTTATTAAATGTCTTAGGTGGAGATGCAAAGTATGGTAGTAGTAGATAGGAATTTTTCTCGTTTCCCCAGTCCTGTTACCCCGAAAATAAAACTTGTGCCTCCTTTCAAAATTATTGGGATTACATGTCCCCTATGGGACCATGCACCATCCTTCCTAAGATTTCTAGTGGCCCACCTTCATTCCCACGTGGCTTATTCTGCTACTTGAATGCCACACTATCTCGTTAGTCTTGTCCCTGGGACTTTCAAACTTGGGCACACTTGGAAACTACGAGGGTTAATTTTCCGAAGTGATGTGTCCCTGATGGACTCATGTTCCATCTATACTAAGATTTTGGTTGGTCCACCTTTGTGCCACCTATATGCTGACAATTTTGTGGGGCCCATCCACCAACTTTGGGGAAACTCCAAACTACCGCTAGTTTTGGAGACCACCAAAACTATCACCAAGTTTGTTTTGAACCTTTGACCCTTTTTTCATGCAAACTTTTACTTGGAATACATTTTGATCAAGGGGGAATTTTCCATAATTTATCATACTATTGGAAATCTCTTTCTGAGCACTATCCAACTGTGCCATTTATAGGACCATCTAAATTGATCTCCTAAGGCAGAAATTCCATCAAAGCTATAAACCCCCCTTTGGATCTATCCAAGGATCTAACTCAAACTGAACAATAAACACACCACATAAATGGATCAAATTGACATCAATGGCAACACATTGATTCCATCTACCATCCTATCAGTGTCAACAATCTAATAGTCTCCCCTTTGGCATTGATGACAACTCCTCATCAATGTCCACTCCCCATGCTACCTCCAACCAAGACAATGACATCCAATGAAGATTATCTCTCTTTATGGTTGATTCTATTTATCTCAATGGAAATCATTGATCTTTATCTCCCATCATTGGGCCACCAATAGCTTTCTCTCCCCCTTGGACATCAATGACAAAGGGCTACAATATGATTTCTCTCCCCCTTTCAATTAATTTATGTGGGTCATACCACTAGTGTGCATTCTCCTTGCGAGAAACTAATGCTTGTTCATTCTCCGTTGTAGTCTCCTCTTCTCAATGGCTAATACATATTTTATGAGGCACTTGAAGTCTTCCATAAAAAATCAACTACAATCAACATGGATGGGGACACTTGCAAAATCAAGCATTAGTAAAAACACGTCCTTATCTCTTCTTACTGTTGCTTTCCTCTTTAGAGAACTAGATATATACAATATGCTCCCCCTAAACATATACTATCTCCTCTTGAATTTTCATCCAACTCTTGACACTTTATGGCTACTAGCTCTCTCTTTTTCTTGTGGCTAGAAACTGTCTCCACCAGTGCATCTTTTATACAATTTCATACGAATGGTGGTACCTTTGTTCCTGCACATACCAACCATAAGCGATACATTTTGGCTTTCTCTTTTACTACTGCCGATATTATTTTCACTCATCTTGATATTATTAACCACCAACTCAACTCCCCCTAAGATCATGCATCTACAACTAGGGATTTCTACTTAAATAACACCAATAGTACCAATAAATTGATACCCATTAGATAATGCACCAAGTAAACTCCCATGAATTCTTCTCAAAAATAGATTTCTGTTTCTATAAAAGGTCACTCCAACTAAGCCAAAGGATACCATTTGACATAGCGATCCCAAATGATAAACAAGGAACATGCAAAGCCACTAGAGAAACCTTGAGGTAAAAAATGGGCCTCAAAACAAAAATATACAACCAAAATCAACTTTATAAGAACCAATAGGATTCAATATGATGATGTTAACCATATGGGATGATTCTCCATTGTTGGACTAAAAGTGTAAAATGATTAAAAGAAAAAAAAAAACTATTTTTTCAACTTATCTCCCTATGGTTTTACTCAAATTTCGAGTAAGAGAACTCGTTTGATGCAAAGTTTAACTCCTCATCCAAGGATTACCCATGTTACATACTTTTGATGGATCCTTCTACACGAGAAATGAAAAATACATGAAAAATGTGATTGCAATCATGCTTTTCATGTATTTCTCATTTTTCATGTAGCAGGGTCCATTGAAATTATGCAACATGGGTACTCCTTGGATGAGGAATTAAATTTTTCATCCAACGAGTGCTTCCACATGAGATTTGAGTAACACCATCAGGAGATAAGTTGAAAATACAAGTTGAAAAAGTAGTTTTTTCTTTTTTCCCTGTAAAATTTGATAATGTAATCTAATCTTATTTTATTATTACCACTATTATTTTATAATATTCCTTAGGAGGTCCATTTTAGACCTCAAATTTTTGTAATAAAACCACTTGTTTACATGAAATCAATATTTCTAGGTGTAATAAAATTTTCTACTTAAATAAAATAAGGGTACTTCATATAAGATGCTAACCTTTCATTTCCAGAGAAATCACTCTTCTTGAGACTAATGGATGATGCATGATTCTTTTAATAAAGCAACTCCCCTTGATCCAATGCTCTCTTGTTTTTTTTGATCTCCTGAATCTGACTTCTTTCTTTTGTTTAGGGACTAATCCTACAGACCTGATTTAACTTTGTGCCTCTTATTACTCCATATTTATGTTGCAACTCCTCTTCTTCTCACAACATAAAATGTTCTTATGTACTCCCTCTGGCACCATGATGCCTACACTTTAATCTCTCTTGTAATGATGATATATTATAAATAAATAAATTCATTGTTTGAATCAAGAAGGGGACTCATTATTACCTCCATCATTCAGATGCATCTTTCTATATAATATTTCTTGATACCCACATCTGATTTATTTGGCTTCACTTGAAGCCATTATCTTCTTTTAATGAAGAGAAAAGGAGGATATAGTCCCCCTAAGTATATTATTTTCCTTTTTATTCCAAATATTCATAGTTTGAGCCTTGATAGGAACATTTCTTTTGAACTTGTTATTTACCCTTGTTTGGGATTTATCTTGGCTACACACAGTGAGAAGGAACTTCTCCTTTCTTTCCTCTTTATTCACCCAAATCTTCTTGCTGCCTTTTCCCTTTTATTTTAAAGGGAGAATTACCTGGGATATAATTGCTTTTTTTTGCCTAAATATTATGATTAATAGAATCGATACTTCTAGAGGGTCTACCACAGGGTTAAGAGGATCATTCTTGTTTATTCTCTTCTGATTTTTCTTAACTGAAAAATAAGACCTTTTTGATTTATTTCTTATCTTTTTAGCATGTCACCTTTATACAAAGTGTTGAAGACAAAATCATATTCCTTTTCTCTATTATTTATTTTCATCTTCAAAAGCCGAGTTGCTACATATATTCCAAGAAGCATGCTTTTCCCTACTATGCTTATAATTTGCATACTTGTGCCTACAATTGGCACAATTTTAGCATTCAATATGGCTTAGGAATGGGGAAAATGATTACTATACTTGAAAACATTCTTGTCAAAACTTTATTGCTGCCAACATACTTATTCCAAGGAATCTCATGCATTCTTGGATTATAGCTACTCAACATATATTTCTTTCTTACATGCCATTTACATTCTATGTCTTTATGCCCATAATTGTTGCAAGAAAAATAGCGACCATGGAACCAACTTCCACACCTAGGAAGGTTTCGCATTTGATGACCATGTCCTTGAGGGATCAAGGAATTTTGTTGGTTATTCATTCTCTTATTGTGGTTGTTTGAATTGCCACCTTGAGAAGTTCTATGTTGTTTCTGCCTCTTCTTACCATTCATCCTTTTTTCTCATTATTGTTGCTCCTTAGGGATGTTACCCTCTTGCCTTCGTTGTTGTTTAAAATTTTGATGCTTCTTTTTCTTCAAAAAATGCATGTGAACATCCAGAATATAAGTGACCTATTTATTTACGTTTGCAGCAACATAATAGCTTACCTTCTGAACTACATGGCCTTTCTTTTGAATCTTCTTCTTCACCTTTGGAGTGAAGTTTAGGATCTTTCACCTTCGGAAGAAGTTCTTCAATATTTCGAGTATCTTTTTCTCTGGGATGCCTTCTTCTTTATCCTTCTTCTTTTCTTGTCTTTATCCACAACAATAAATTCTACAATGTATGGTTCACTACTTGAGTAGCAAGGTACATCAACATTCCCTTGAGCCTCATTTCTCTTACCTCCATATATATAATGGAGCATGTCCCACATTTCTCTAGACTTGCAATTACTCACTTTATTAGAGTATGAATATGATAGACCCTTCAAGATAATCCTTCTTTCTTCACTATCATTCTCATTATTTACTCCATTTACTATATAGCACTATGCATCCAAATCAACATCCATTCATTAGGCTTCCATTCTAAATTTTAGCAACACATAATTTGCTCCATTAAAAAATGGTACTCCTTATGGTGTTAGCCAACTCTGGTTAGCCATGTTTCCTTTTGATCTAACTTGAAGTGTTCAAGTTGTTCCTGAAGGATCCAATTTTGATACCAATTATTCAAAACAATGTTTATTCCGAGAGGGAGGTGAATGAATATTGGGCTAATTTATATTTTCATTTAATATTGGAAATAATTCATGTGACCCATTAACAATGTAACTTGTAGAAACAATAGAAATCAACACATGAACACACATAAACCATAAGCACCATACACATGAGACACACAGGTTTAACATGGAAACCCTTATGGGAGAAAAACCACCAAAGCTTTGTTTGTATTATGATGTAAAATATGAGCTCCTACTCTATTTACATCATATGTCTTTGTGAGAACCCACTCACATGAAGCACCAACTACCTTATATTTTTTGGTATAACCCACTAGCAGGAAGCAACAACTCCCTCTTCTGTAGACACCTAATTATCTTACCAAAAGCACCAAACTCTTGGATTTATTGGTAGCATCTACTTGTAGGAGGCACCAATATCTAAGCTATCTTCAGACATCACCTAAGATGGAATTTCCAAGTCCCTAATTTTCAGGATCCAACCCACAGTCCATAAGGAATTAATACTCTATGTTATTAGCTCTCACTCAACATAATTTCAGATCCTTGTATTTTCCAAATCTTTTTCCTATGTTTTCCTTAGCAACATACTATTTTACACAACCCAATTTCTCTCTTCCTTCTCCTCTACAACATCATGATCATCCATATCTCACTCTTCAGGAGCATATACTTAGTTCTTAGCCCTCATACACTCTTCATACCATCTCATGACCTTAGTTAATCCATAGGATCTCTTAGCCTTTCTCAACAGTGTGCTCTCACACATATCTCTCCACACTCAATTTTGTCGCATTCCTGCACCTATATAATTGAAATCCTCAGTTGTGCTCAACTGTTACATAGGGATCGATGTTGGTACTATCAACTCCTAACTCTCCAAACTATTACTTCTTGCATAGTTGACTGTCTCATTCACTACCTAAGTATGGTCTCCATTACCAACTAGTATGGAACTACAAGGTATTTTGAACATGCCTTCAACATTCATAAATTATTTGGAATGGCATCTCATGCCTGGCATCTGATTTACTGTACAAAGACTATGTTGAGGGATGGTTCACCATATTGTGGACATAGTCTCCATTCCTATTCAGGTTCTCATTTAACTCTTCATGGCGTAAGGGACACTTAGGTATTAATTCATTTTTTTGAGCCAGGAAGTTCAATTCTATGTCTTGCATTTTGTTCTAGATTCAATTGCTACCTTTGCAAATCACGGTCCTTGCACTATTAATTTCCCTATTTGTTGGGTGCAACCCAGCTTGGCCTAGATTTTGGCAAAAACTCTGCATTTTGTGGGGAGAAGTGCATAGTAGAGTTCATAGTGGAGTAGTAGAGCACATTTTTAGGAATTAAATATACCATGGGGTGTCGTAAGGGCTTTGGGGTGGGTCAAATCCCCTCCTTTTTGTAAAAATACATGATTTTATAAGGGATCTGGGTTTTTGGGGCCATAGTTGCCTATTTTAGAGGGTCCATGGTATTTGGACCATGATATTTTACTAATGTAACTCTACAATGTAATAATATATATAGGGTAAAATAACAAGAAAATAAAAGAGGAGAAACAATCATTGTTATGGATGAATTATTGCAATCTATAATTTAGCAACAAAGGAGAGGCTCTGCAACTAAGTGCGCAGAGGCCTGGGGAAGAGTCTGCATATGAGTGCACAGATAGCCTACAACTTAGTGCACAAACCAAGAAATATTTGGTTTTCAAAGATTCATTATATGTAGCAAATATACACATGTTTTGACGTGTATATTTGTTTATTATCTGTTGTAGAGTAGCAATTATTGCAGTTACATTTTTCTTGAGCATAGTGATGGATTATGGTTTTATATGGCATGTTTAAGTGATTAATATAATGCGGTGAAGTGATTTATAAATGCTAAGAATAAGATAAAATAATAATACCACATCTCATAATTCTTCAAGGCTGCAGAAACCTGGTTCTGCATCCTCCCATAGTCATTTCAGGGGAGACTGTGATCTACTTGCATGTCATTACCAAAAGGGCCAGTGATAAAGGGTTTTGTTGGTGGGCAATATAGATTGAACCTAGGTCAGCCCAAATCATCCCTAAAAATGGTTCGATTGACAGGACCGAGATCTGTTTGAGGGATATGTGGATGTGGTACCCGTCCAAGAAGGAAATTCAAGAATGGACAGACCCGAAAGAGAAATACTCATGGATCAGGAAAATAGAAACCCTCGTCTAACATCTGAAGCTTGGTTACAGAAGTATATTTTTATAGATCCATACGAGATTTTCTTCACTCCTTTTATTGTTGAGCTGTATGAGTGGATATTGAGGTTGATTGAAAGGAAGAAATGTTTTAAGGGTGCAGAACCTACGTGTGGACTCTTGAACTAATACAATGATTTAAAAGCACCGACAATAGGATTTCAAGGGCTATCAATTTCTGGATTGATAACATCTTGGGAGGATTCATTACTAAGTTCTATATAAATTTGATCATGTCATACAACAAAGTGAAATTACATTGAGAACGCAAGATAAATATCTAAAATCTATGAAACTTTGAATTAAGATGCTTCTGTGTGAAAAGGGAGTTTTATGGATGCAATCAAATTGCTAGTTTACTTATGTTTGAAATAAGAGAGAAAAAATCAAAGATTGTTGTAACATCAAAGAGATATAGATTAGATACCATAAATATATATTGGGGACAAGACCCAAAGACCTTTGTGGAGACTAAGTATAGTCCTCTTTTGAGTGGATCTGAAAGTGAAAGAAAAGGAAGCCACCCTGATAACTCCCAAGTAACTTCACAGTATTCACCCTCCCAACCAAAGAGTTTGAAGAATCTAGAGTTCAGTAATAGCCGAGCCGTTTTTGGCTTTCCTCCTCCCCCCTACCCCTCCTACCCCCCATCCCCACCCCCCAAGAAGAAGTATGGTTGAAAATATTAAGCTACCTATTTTTAAAGGAACTAGATTGGAGGATCCAAAATAGTTTTAGTTTTTATGTGAAGCTGTATGGACGACGAAGAAGATCAATGATGAAAATATAAAGAAATTGCATCTTGTTACGATGCTTCGAGATAGAGCATTGACATGGTATATGAAGTATTCAAATAATCATAACAGAATGTTTGCAGGTATTAAAATAGCTCTGATCAGAGAGTTTAAGAAGCCAAAGTCTGAGTCGCAGTGCATCACCAAGTTGAAAGATATCAAACATAAACCTACTAGGTCTGTTTGGGAGTTTGATCAGAGATTTAAGGTGTTATTGGATCAAGTAAGCTTCAGCATAGCTCTGTAGCAAAATCACCACCTGCAACAACATCACCACGCATTTAGGAGAGATCTTCACATAAGAAAATGACTAGAGAGGTGAAAAGAAAGAAGAAATAGGAAATTCGACCTCTTGAGCCTTAGAAAGAGCTCGAACGGGTAAGGGATAGTGAGGAAGAAGTGAAAATGGAAACCGATGGTGCAACGTTTCTATCACCTCTACCACCATATATTTAACCAAGAAAACTAGATGCAAAACCAGGGACCGAGTTGAAGGATGCAAAGTATGGCACCTTCACACCTTTATTGTTGGAGTAAGTGCAATTCACTGGAGAAAACCTTGGAAAGATACCGCAGTTGAAGTTCACGGACAATGATTTCAATGAAAGAAATAAATATCCACAGTTCACACCAGACAAGTACTTAAAAAAATGTATTATCTTGGGAGTGGTATGACAAGGTTAGAATTGTAGCACTGGGTGACTATATTGGTGCAGTCCAGCTTGTTGAATATGTTAAATGTGTTGCACTTTGGCAAAAGTCTAGGAAGCATAGCTTGTGTGAGACAACTGCTCATGTTGGTGCACGATGGGTGCTTGTATATGGGTAAGAAGATCCCTATCAACCCAGTGTTAATAACAATGTAAACTTTGAAATGGGAACTATAAACTCAAAATGATAACTATACCCAAAAAACCCTGAAAAAACATGAAAAACAGTGCTAAAATGAAATGTGTGTATACTAGAACGATGGTTTTTTTTTCGGGTCAATTTTGAACATGTTTTAAAAATGGTAGTGAGAACGAATTTTTCGTGCAAAAATTGTGCAAAAACCAACTTGAAAATGAAAAGTGCTAATAATGGGATGATGGATTTTTTTTTAGGGATAATTTTCAACATTTTAAAACAATGCCAGTAAAACCGAATTTTTATGTGCAAAAAACACCCTCAAAACAAAAAGTGTTGATGCTCAAATAACACCTTTTTTTTGGGATAAATTTTCAACATTTTGAAATAATGGTGTAAAAGATTTTGTTATGACTCCCAAAAACATTAAAATTTCAAAAAAATAATGAAAAATAAAATTAAAAATAAAAACAATAAAATAAAAAAAACAAAAAGAAAAAGTTAAAAAAAATACCAAAACGTAAATAAAAATATATATATTAAAAAAAAGAAAAAAGAAAAAAACAATCACAAAAATGTGAAAAAGAAAAACAAAATTAAACTATCAAATATAAGAATTAAAAAATTTAAAAAATTTAAAGAAATAAATAATAAGAAAAACATATTTTCAAAAAAATAACATTTTTTTTTAATGTGGTAAGCCATAAAAAATTTTGGAAAAAATAATGAAAAAAAGAAAAAAAGAAAAAGAAAAAAAAAAGTATAAAATTAAGTAAAGATAGGAAATTTTAAAAAAGCATTAAGAAAAACAAAAAAAATTAAATTAAATTAAAAACATACTAGATTAAAAAAAATAGAAAAATAACAAAAAAAAAGAAAAAAATAAAAAAAAAATACAAAAATTAAGATTAAAAACATTTTCAAAAAACCCTAAAAAACAAAAATATGCTGAAATTAAAAATAAAATAAAAACCCGAAAAACAATTAAAATAAAATAAAAAACACATTTTAAGATTAAACATCATTTTCAAAAAACATCAAAATTAAAAAAAGTTAAATATATTGTTGATATTTTTTAAAATAACATTTAAAATATTTAAAATATATATATATATTTACAAATATATATAAAAAAAAAAAAAAAAAAAATTAAAAAATATATATATATATATATATATATATATATATATATATATATATATATATATATATATATATATATATATAACAAAATTTATTTTTTATTAAAAAAAACAATTTTATCGGCCACCGCCCCCATGGGCGACCGGGCAGTGGAATCGAATAGCCACTTCCCGACCACCCCCACAGGCAGTCGGGCGGTGGCTATACGATTCCCGAAATTGAATAGCCAACAGTCAACCACTTGTGGGGGTGGCCGGGTGGTGGTTATCTGATTCTTAGAATCGGATAACCCGCTCGGCCACCCGGGGGCGGCCGAGCGGTGGCTATCCGATTCTAAGACTTAGATAACCACCACCCGGCCACCCCCACAGGTGGCTGAGCGGTGGCTATCCGATTCTGAGAATCAAATATCCACTTCAAGTGCGATCAATGAGTGGTTATCCGATTTTGAGAATCAGATAGCCACCGACTGACCACCAGTGAGGGTGGTTATCTAATTCTCGAGATCGAATAGCCATCACTCGAAAGCCCGTGGGGGTAGGTATCTGATTCTCGGAATTAAATAGCCATCACCGAATGCCCGTGGGGTTGGCTATCCAATTCTCGGAATCGAATAGCCATTACCCAGTTGCCCATGGGAGTGGCTATCCGATTCTCGGAATCAGATAGCCACCACCCTGCCACCCGTCGGTGTGACCGGGTGGTGGCCATCTGATTCTCAGAATCAGATGGCCACCACCCAGCTACCCCCACGGGTGGCTGGGCAGTGGCTATCCGATTCCCAGAATTAGATAGCCACCGTCTAGCCACCCGTGGTGGTGGCTGAGCATTGGCTATCTGATTCTCACAATCAGATGGCCACCGCTTGGCCGTCCATGGTGGTGGTCGTGCGGTGGCTATCCGATTCCGAGAATCAGATAGCCACCCCCATGGGCAGTCGGGCAATGGTTATTCGATTCCGATTACAGAAACTGATACTATTATGCATTCAATATTTGTAATATGTGATTTTCGCATTAATTTTTAAGTTAATCATTAATTTTTGAGAAAGAAGTGATTATTATTATTTTTTTGACATGAAATTCATAAAAAAACTATTATTTAACAATTTTTAGTTAAAATTTTTGTATAAAAATTGTGATTTTGACATGTCAATTCTAGCAAAAAATTATCAAAACGTATAGTTTTTAAATTATATTTATGATAAAAATGGTTATTTTTATGTCCATTGTTAAAAGATATTGTTTTTTAGAAACAATTATTTGATGTGGATTGAAAAATTAATTAAGGTTGTATAAATATGTAGAATATCGAAAATTCAAAATATTGACCTTCTAATTTAAAAATGCAAAACAATAAAAACCTCACTACAAAAAAATTAAAATTAAAATAAAAAAAAAAAATATGAAGAAAACGACCACTTCAAAAAATTGGTCTTTCAAAAAAAGGGTCTGATGCAGAATTACCACTTTTTTAAATCAACATGAAAATCACTACCATTCTAAAACACAATGTACATAAAAAAAATTAAAGTGCCAAAAACTATGCTCTAAAAAAAACATGTGTGTTCTGCATCACCCCTTTTCAAAATCAAGTCACTTTTTTGCTATCTCTACGAAACGGGTAACAGTATCAGTGCCCGTTTCAAAGTTTACATTGTTTAATATGGAGAATCACAATACTTCCTTGTTAAGGGTTGAATCTCCCAAAGGATTTTGTTGGGAAAGATCAGGACAAATCCATAATAGACAACATGAAGAAGAGGTTTGGACTAACAAAAGGGAAGCAAGGTTATGATATGAACTAGATCAATGACCAGGGTGTTCGCTTTGCAACACATATATTGGCTGGAAAAATCATGAGGAAGTGTCGGGCTAATGAAGTCCCTGCACCATTGGTTTAATTAGTTGAGCAGTGCGCTAATGGGTTTTAGTAAAATTGGGCCACATATATATGCCAAGAGTTTCTAGATGATTACTGTGAGGCTCATGAGAAAGGTACTTTGTTTCACTACGCATGGTTAATTTTGATAATTTCTATGCTTGCATGGAGAGAGTCAAAAGATTCACAATTACCTTTGATAGCCTCATATGTTTGTGAAGTCGCATGATATGTCTCACTGTGTTATACCACTAAACCGACGTGATAACAGGATAATAAAATGTTTTTTGTTTGATACCATATGGACTTACACATGTTGGTGAACTAGCACCCCCTCCTTTCACCAAGTCTATACAAGAAGTATAGCTCTATCAAAAATTCTAAGGCTGACTTCAACAATATTTACATATAGGCACGCAGGGACATAAAGAAGACATGGCATCCCCTGATGTATTTAGTGGAAGAATACAATCTCCTAGAACAGATATAATAGTGGCTTGCAGAGTGGATCACTACGCTAGAGACATAGACAGAGGATAGTCTGACAGAGGAGGACACAACATAGTTGGGGGAAGTGAGTGGGAAGGATAACAATGAGAAAGAGTTAGAACAAGAAGAGAAGTCTGACAAGGGTCACCAGGATCCTCCAGAAGGTGATGAGCATAAAAGAGAGTTTGAAAAGACAGAGACAAAACCAATTGTCATAGGGAAGAGGAGGGCACATGCTGAAGCTTCCACAAGAATAAAAAATAAGCAGAAGGCAAGCATTAAAAATGACATAACGCCATTGGTCCTCACTGATGCGGACTTAGACCAGATTGGGGACAGAATTTAGGAAGCAACGACAAAATTATGGAAAAAGTTAGAAGATTGCTATGCTACACTTTTAACAAGTGTCATGGAGTGTATTTCATAACTGAAGACATTGGCACAAATAGTTAGACAACCAGTGCACGTAGAAGAGAAGCATGGAGAAGAAAGACTAGTAGAGGCTACACTTGGGGCGTGGATAACACTGATACCTACTAGAGCCCTGTAGTTTGACTCTGCTGAGATACAACAACATCACAAAGAGTGGAGGCACGTGAATATGAACATCGCAACAGTGCCACTTCAAATATTACACAAGATGCATCAAAAGATCATAGGTGAGTTGAAGCAGCGCGAACAACTCATTTCGAAGTTAAACATTCAGGTAGAGAGAGAGCGAGATTCATTGAAGTAGAAGCTCAACCATGCGATCTGGGAGAGGGATTAGGAAGTACAACAACAATAGAAGCTAGAGGAGGTGTCTGAAGCAACATGCCGCGAGGTTCCAAAAATTGATGTTTTCGAGAAGAGGAACCAGTGGAGGACAAGGTCGCGAAGCTCGACCTTCTAGTAAAAGGATACAATGATAAGATCATAGATGTGAAATTTACATATGATATGAATATCAACAAGCTAAAGATGAAGCTACAGCCAACCAAACCAAAGGAATTCTGAGAGCAGTGGGAGGTCGACACGAAGGTTGCAGTGGCCAGCATCTCTGCGGTAGTGGCAAATTATGGGAAGCTATTGGATGAGAGCTTATAGATTTAGACTTCACTATAGGGAGATCTAAATATGCAGAAACTACAAGAGGATATTCAACAGAAGCAGCATTAGTGCAAAGATTAGAGGCAAATCAGCTGAGTGACTCGGTATGAGTCACATGTGAGTGTTGGGGACCTGTTCGGCGCAACCCAACTTGGCCTAGATTTTGGAAAAGGATCCTCATTTTGTGGGGCGGAGCACACAGTGGAGCACATTTTGAGGAATTAAATATACCACACGGTGTCGTAAGGGATTCGTGTGGGTTGAAGCCCCTCCTTTTTGTAAAAACATGCGATTTTGTAAGGGATCAAGGGTTTTTGGGGCCATAGTTGCTTGTTTTATGGAGTCCATGGTATTTTGATGATTTAACCCTACAATGTAATAGTATATATAGGGAAAAATAATAAGAAGATAAAATAGGAGAAACAATCAGTGTTATGGATGAATTATTGTGATTTGTAATTTGGTAACAAAGAAGAGGCTCTACAACTGAGTGCACCAGAGGCTTGAGGAAGAGTCTACAGCTGAGTGCGCAAACAACTAGCAATTTAGTGCAGAAGCCAAAAACTATTTGGTTTTCAAAGATTCATTATATTAAGCAACTATTCTTGTCAACGTAGCCCTACACTAGGGTGAACCATGTTAATTTTTTGTTTTGATCTGTATATTTTCTTATTATGTGTTGTAGAGTAGAAGTTATTACAATTGCATTTTTCTTTAGCACAATGATCGTTTATGGTTTTATATGGCATGTTTAAGTGATTAATTTAATGCGTGGAAGTGATTTATAAATGCTAAGAATAAGGTAACATAATAATACCACATATCCTAATCCGTCAAGGCTGCAAAAACCTAGTTTTGCATCCTCCCATAGTCACTTAAGGTGAGACTTTAATATTCTTGCAAGTTGTTGCTGAAGGGCCAAAAATTAAGTGTTTTGTTGGTGTGTAATATAGATTGAACCTGGTTCAATCCAAATCAACCCAACACTATTATGGATAAACTGCATTAACCACAACTATGCCTCTAGTTAACTACCTTATTTAGTGAAACCACCAAATATAACACATAGTGCTAAAATGGTTATTGACCCATTTATGTTGTTTTAACTCAAGATATAGTGAACTCCATAAATGGAATAATAGCCAAATATGGAGCATTATATGCTAAACAACTACCAACCCATTCATGTCCACAAGTACTAAGTCGGTTTGAATCTCATTCAGTCCATGTTAGACATATGTTTGTAGTGTTACAATATGCCTGCAACCCTTTTGAATCAAGGCTATAGATCAGTCTAGGCCCTCGATCACTTAACACATGAAAATGCCACATAACCTATCCCTAGGCGCACCTTTTGTCACTTGAAAAAGGAATTAAATCCTATCAAATTTTGTGTCCCATACTCTTTATCCTCAATTATTTCTTATGGTTTTCCTTCGATAACTTCAGAGGTATAACAATCGAGGTGATGTTCCCTATGGGGTCCTCACTCTAATGACTTGTGCCAATTCAAAATATCTTGGGGTTAGTGTTCCCTTGCCACCATGTCCCACTAGGTCCCTTGCTCTCTTCCTAGACCAATGAGAAAATCATTGGGGTGATGTGTCCTATGGGGTCCCTTGCTCTGATGACTTGCGCTAATGAATTGTTGTGGTTCTCTACCACTGCACTTTTGATGTCATCCTGATGCCTCGTCACCCTAGAAATTTAAGTTGAGTCCCCTTCGAAAGTTTTAAGAAATAATTTTTCAGGGTGATGTGTCACTGTGTGACTAGCCACTACATTCACGTGTCATCATCCTAGTGTGCCACATGTCTCAGAGGATTCAGATGTTGACATCACGGTTTCATCATCCTAAATATTTGAGTTGCATACATCATGATGATGTCATTAAACCACCTTGGTTTCCACCTATGATCAATGTCATCTTAATCATAAAATAACAATGCACCAAGTGTCATCCCATGGTTGGTGTGTGTTATCAGATGTCGTAGTCCAGGATAGGAAATATGGTTGTAGTTAACGAGAATTTTCCTGTTTCCGTGACCTTGTTACCCCGAAAACAAAATTTGTGCCTCCTTTGGAAACTATCGGGGTTAGGTGTCCCATGTAGAACCATGTGTCATATTTCTTAAGCTTCCAATTAGTCCACTTTTGTGCCCACGTGGCTCATTTGACCACTTTCATGCCACATCCTTCCACTATAATTGTCCCTAACAATTTTAAACTTGGGTGCACTTGAAAAGTATTGATGTCGATCCGCTAGGGTGATGTGTCCCTAGTGGACCCATGTGTTGTCTCTCCTGCTCTTCTGATTGGTCCACCTCTGCACTGCTTATATGTTGACAATGTTGTGAGGTTTTTCCACCAAATTTAGGGAGACTCCAAACTATTGCTAGTTTTGGAGACCACCCAAACTATCACCAATCTTGGTTTGAACCTTTAACCCTTTTGGCTTGAAAACTTTAACTGGAAATGACTTCTGATCCAAGGGTTATTTTTTATACTTTATCATACTATTATAAATATCTTTCCAAGCAATATCTAACTGTTCCATTTCCAAGAGCATTTGAGCTAATATCCTAATGTAGAAATTCTTTCAAAGATATAACTCCCCCTTTGGATCTTGTCAAGGATCCAACTCCAAATGAACATGAAACACACCACATCAATGCATAAATTTTACCTCAATGGCAACACATTGATGCCATCTAGCATCTTATCAATTCTGGCAATCTAACAAATCCATTGACATAGATGATATTGGGATTTGAACATTTAGTGCACTTGATTGTGCCATTACACTCTAGTGCCTATTTTTAAGTAATTTTTTCATTCCATTAGGGTTTATCACTTTAGAGGTTTTACCTTTGCTACCTCTAATCTCAATTTCCTTCCCTTATGAGGTAAATATTATGAAGAGATCCTGAAAATTAAAGGTCATTGTTCCTAATGATTGTAACCTTTGGACCCCTAATACAACATCAACACCACCTATTTGTATTGAAATTATGGGATTTCCCAACAAATACTTCCCCATATTTAGCTTAATAATATGGCACTTCCATGAAAAAATTATGATGCCTCCATTTGCAATTATTACTTGAAACCGTGGTGTTGGATATATGAAACAACTAAAAAGTTTTGCTAATTTATAATTGATGAATTTATGGGTACTACCCGAATCAATCAACACTATTACATTTTTATTTTTTTATATATCCTTCTATATTGAGGTTTTGTACTTGTTTTCACAATTGAAACATATTCCCCTTTCGCTTCTTTCATCCATTTCTAGGGATTTAGCCTGGTTGGTTTAGGAGAGGGAGCATGATCTTTGTTGTTGTCATAGTTGAAACATAGTCCCTTTTCTCTTCTTTCATCCATTTCTAAGGATTCAACCTGGTTGGTTTAGGAGAGGGAGCATGATCTTTGCTATAGTTATTAGTTACCGACTTTAATGGCCATATTTTTACTTTCAACTTTCCTTGCTACACTAAAAGCATACTCTAGAGATTTAGGTTCAAAGAGATACACCTTATGTTAGATTATTTCCTTTAAAGTTCCAATAAACAGGTCTAAAAAATTATCCTTTAAAATATTCTTTACTCTGGCACTCAACTTTTGGAATTGTTGAATATGCTCTGTAACTAGACCTTTTTGTCAAATATTTACAAATTGACCAAAGAATTTGTTGTTGTTAATCTCCCCATAATGTTCTACCAATTCCTCTATAAAAATGGACTAATATATAACAAAATCCTTTTTTCTTTCACAAAACCATTGATACCATACGTGTTGGTCTTGTTTTAAAAACACATATGCAATATTTACCTCTTGTAAGAATGTACTAGCTATAAATCAAAGTAATTTTCCATTAGAAATATCCATGTAGTGTGATTATTACCATCAAATTTCCCAATATCAATATTCGGAATGTAGTAGTTCCTTGGTGCTGACTTGAAGCCCTCATGATGTGGATTTTAGATAAAAAATTCATGTGTATGATTTTGTGATTCAATATTTCTGCTTTCCAATTGCGATTGAATACTCCCCATATGAAATTGATTCTCAACAACATGCTTCTCCTTACGTTCATGATTTCCTTGGGTCTCCACATCCCTTTTAGGAAGCCTCTCCAAGATAAAATATTTCGTGGAAATCATCGGTTTTTGCATTTCTTCCTTATTTTCATTCATCTTCTTTTCTATTCCTTCCTAATTTTCATTTATATTCTTTTTTATTCCTTCCTTATTTTCAATCACCTTCTCTTCCATTTCTGTTTTATGTTTTTGTTCAGAACCTGATAAATCCACCTTTTTCAACATACTACAATTCATTTCATTAACTTTTTTCTCTAATTGAGGTAACCTAAATTCCATGTTTTCACTTTCTTCATGATCTAAGGCTGATATTTCAATATGTTTAATTGGTATTAGCTTTCTTTCTAGACATGTTGGAAAATAATAATAGTACTCCACAACTTCTAGCAACCCCAAAAATAGGGATCTCCTAATCAAGAGTTATCTCACTGGTAAGTTACATACCTTAATTTGGAGAAAAAAAGAATGACTGAAGTTTTATTGATATATCTATGAGGTTTGAGCCTTTTTGGATCTGACCCTTTTTTTGTAATATGTATTTTCTAGAATTCAACAAGTGCGAATGGAAATTGATCCGTCAAATGAAATTTAAGGTAACTTTCCCAAAACTTGCTTATTTTTGGCCTCTTTCCATGAGCACACTTGTATAGCATCCCACATGTCCAATTATTCAAATATAATTCTAATATTTGTAAAGGAGGTACTTCTATATGTCTCCTAAAATTTCAAAATATTTCACAATATGAAAATTCCTAGACAGGAAGATACAACAAAAACACCAAGTTGGCCTATTTAAAATTTATTTCAGGATTGTTCACAAACCCTAACTTCCATAAGGTATAAATATGAAAGTATAGTGAACCAAATTATAAAAATTGAACTAGATGTTCCCTATTACTTTATTTAATATGGTCCAAGTTACACTATCTAAAACATCAAAGAAAAAAGTTTATTGTGAAAATGGAAAATTGGCCTATTGGAAATTGATTTTAAAAGCATACAGGAACCTAGACTTATTTAGAGAATATATTTGAAATTTTAGTGAACCAATATTTAAAATTTCAACTATATGTTCACCAAATTTTTTTCTCAATGGCATCTTAGTTTCACAATATCAAACCTCACCGAGAAAAATTTATAGTAAAAATTTTAAATTGACCTGTTTGAGAGAGATTTCAAGAACATTCAGAAACTGCAAACATTAGGGGAATTTTGAGGTCTCAAATGGCCTCCTAAGAAAAATGTACAGCCAAAATAAACTTTATAAGAAGCAATAGGATTCAAGATGATGATGTCACCCATGGGGGATGATTCACTATTTTTGGAGTAAAAAAGTAAAAAGATTAAAAAATATTAAAACTACTTTTTCAACTCGTATTTTCAACTTATTTACCTAAGGTTTTACTCAAATTTTGAGAGGGAATACTCATTGGATGAGAAATTTAATTCCTCATCCAAGGAGTACCCATGTTGCATACTTTTGATGGACCCTGCTATGCAAAAAATTAGAAATACATGAAAAATCGTGATTGCAATCACGTTTTTCATGTATTTCTCATTTTTCGTGTAGCAGGGTCCATCAAAAGTATGCAACATGGGTAATCCTTAGATGATAAATCAAATTCTTCATCCAACGAATGTTTCTGCTTGAAATTGGAGTAAAACCATAATAAGATAAGTTGAAAATACTAGTTGAAAAAATAATTTTTTTCTTTTTTCCCTCTAAACTTTGATCTTGTAATCTAATCTTATTTTATTATTTCCACTATTATTTTATAATTTCCTTAGGAGGCCCATTTTAGACCTCAAAATTCCCCTAATTTTCCTTGTAACAAATCTATGAAAATATATCAAACCAATATTTGAAATTTGAATGAGATATTTCCTGAGATCCCTTCTTAGTATTCTCCAACTTTCATTATTTTAAACATCTCAAAAAAAGCTTATAACAAAAATTCCATGATGACCTATTTGAAGCAACAAAACCCTAGGATCATGAGCTATGATACAAAATTTTATGATCCTTGCACCTTAAAAGTGATAAGAAAAAAATAATTATAGTCCTCTTCAAGGGGAAAACCATATTTTACAATGAATACAATTTATAAGACAATGTTTGATGATTCTACAATTAGGGGTCCTCAATATATATATAAGAGATAAGGGGTACAATTATAATAAAATTGGACCATGAGGGGTTCTATCCTACATAACAATATAACAATATAAATGTAATCACTCAATCTATATGGATTAAGAAAGGGTTTTAGGGTTAACATGGGCTTATATAGGGCTTAACATGTAATTATTAAACTTATTCATGAAGCTATTTCTAGGAACTCCTTACAAGGAATTGAAATAGCCAAAAACCAACACCTCTCTCACCTTCCTTTTGTAGATGACATCCTAATTTTCACAAATGGCTCATTTGCATGCCTTACCGAACTGAAATCCATCCATAACCTTTTTTGTAGGGCCACTAATATATAGATTAACCCTGAAAAATATTGTTTAATTCCTAACGTCCTCGAAAATTTGGTCTCTTCCAATATTGACCCTCACTTCCCTTTCCCCCTTGCCCTATGGATTTTTGGTTTAAATACCTATTTTTATTCTCAAACCTATAGGATATCAATATTTTGATTGGATTTGGCTGTTACAAAAAAAAATCATGAATAAATTCCTAGGGAAACAAACTACTCTCTAAAGGTGGGAGGGTCATTTTGATCAGAGAAATATTGGAAATCATTCCTATTTATAGATGATCCATTACTTTTATCCCAAAATGAATACTTACAAAAATTAACAATACATGCTTCAATTTTCTTTGGTAGGGCACAAAACACTTCAAAGGTATTCTGTTGATCAAATGGGAAAACAAATCTCTCCCCAAGTCTCTGGGAGGTTGGGGTTGGGGTTTCAAAAACATATATCTCTTCAGTAAATCACTTTTAGGCTGAAACATCTAGCACCTAGTTCACAACACATCCTTCTAGGATAGGTCCCTCAAAGAAAAATACCTCCTATCCATCTCTTTCATGGAATGGTCCCATCTCCTCAGGAAATCCCACAATCACTCTAATCTTTGGAAATCACTCATCCTCGCCTTCCCCATTATAGGAGAATGAATAGTTTGGTGCATTGGAAATAGAAAATACGTGAAATTATGTTGAGACCCTTGATAGGATTTGGAAATGGATACACACCATCCAAAATTCTTTTAAAGCACCTGCACCAATTAGGTATGTACACACTTGTTAATGCTAAGGCACAAAATCCATAAGAATGGGGGTTAGTCGATTGGAAATCAACTACAAATTTAGGGCTTGAAGGGAAATACATTGATGATTGGGAAAACTATACTAATCTCCTAGCCACAAACTTCATAATATTTAAGGATGACAATGAAGATGACCTGGTATGGTCAAAAAATCCTTGCAATAGAGACTTTACAACAAAGTTATGATACGAATCACACTTAGAGTCACTCTTCCATGGAAGAAAAAATGGTGCTTTTGTTTCATCTGGAAATTGTACGCCCTTCTTGAATGCAAACTTACCTTTTATCTAGATATTAAAAATAAACTCTTAACGTGGGACAATCTTATAAAAGGGGCTAGCATGGATCTAGCTTCTTCCCTTTATGAAAATCCTTTAATGAAAATGTCTCACACATTTTCATTTCTTTTCCATATACAATGCAAGACATATCATCCATGCCGACATAATTGAACCTAAGAGGCTCAAGGTCACACCAAGATTTGGAGGAAGCCTTCAAAACATGGAAAGAGAAAAAATTTATAGACTCTTGTAATGATTTGTTTTATGTATTCTTATTAAAATCCTTTGATGGTCCATGAATACAAGAATTTTCTATTCAAAAACATGCCTATTGAGGTCACTTCAGTTCTGGTAAAAATTTCATTTTGAACACAAAGTAGATCCAAATCCATAAAAATGGTCGATACCAATCATGCCCCCCTGACTCTAGGTTATATGTGGGGCTTTTTCAATAGTGCAACATAAGGAGATCTGCCATGTTGTGCGATTATTGTTGTCCTGTTTCTATATCAGTCTCTTAGTATACATTAGAGTAATTTTAAGGTAAAGTAGGCTTCAAAATGAAAAATGTACTAACAAAAACAACTTTAAGAGGACCAAGAGGATTCAAGATGATATGCCATCCACAGGGGAGAATAATTTTGGAGGGAAGATAAGAAAACTACTTTTTTAGCCATATGTTTTACTTATCTCCTTGTAGGTTTAGTCAAATTTCAAGTGTACACTCATTAGATACAAAATTAGATTTCACATCCAACAAGTACCCACTCTACATACTTTTAAGTAGATCCACACCAAGAAATATTCAAGATACATGAAAAAACACATTTGAAACATGTCTTTTCATGTATCTTGATTTTTTCTCGCTCTAGATTTACTAAAAGTTATGTAGAGTGGGTACTCGTTGGATTTGAAATCTAATTCCACATCCAACAAGTGTTCATACTTGTAATTTGAGTAAGCCTACAAGGAGATAAGTTGACAATACAATAAAAATGTAGTTTTTTTCTTTTATTTTAAAAATTCATAAATCTTATTTTATTATTTTTACTATTATTTTATTATTTTCCTTAGGATGCCCATTTTAGACTTGAAAATCCCCCTAATGCAGGTAAAACATGCCCCTGGACAAGGCACTAACAATTAAGTAGAGTTTCGTTCTTTGTGCATACTCCTCGCCATTACTTCACAAGAAAAGGTAAAAATACATTAGGTTATTGGACACTCAAAATTCATAATCGATTGGGCCAATAACAAGATCAATTTAGAGAACATTTATATTTAGCCCATACTTCAAGATATCAAAGAAGCACTCTCATCCTTTGATTGGTTATCTTTTACCCACATCCTCAGAGAACTCAAAATCCACTACCAACAATAGACTCTCCATAGATGCACTAGATCTACCAACAAGGACCTTTGTTATATCTGACTTCATATATGGTGAGGAACACAATCAAATGGTCATACATGTTTAACATGTGCATAACTCTAATTATACTCTACTATCAGTTTATTGCTAAAATGATTTTAACAAGCTAAAAAAATTCTTCTATAGGTTGACATCCTAATTAGGGGAATTTTGAGGTCTAAAATGGGCCTGCTAATGAAACTATAAAATAATAGTGGAAATAATAAAATAGTATTATATTACATCATCAAATTTTAGAGGGATAAAAGAAAAAACTAAATTTTTTCAACTCATATTTTTAACTTATCTCCCTATTGGTTTACTCAAATTTCAAACAAGAACTGTCATTGGATGCGGAATTTGATTCCTCATCCAAGGAGTACCCATGTTGCATACTTTTGATGAACCCTCCTATATGAAAAATGAGAAATACATGAAAAATGTGATTGAAATCACATTTTTTCATGTATTTCTCATTTTCCTTGTCGGAGGGTTCATCAAAAGTATGCAACATGGGTACTCCTTGGATGAGGAATCAAATTTTGCATCCAGCGAGTACTCCCACTCAAAATTTGAGTAAAACCTTACGGAGTAAGATGAAAATACGCGTTGAAAAAGTAGTTTTATCATTTTATTATTTTTAATTTTTTTTTACTTTTTTACTCCAAAAATGGTGAATCATCCCCCATGGTTGACATCATCATCTTGAATCCTTTTGGTTATTATAAAGTTTATTTTGGTTGTTAATTTTTCTTAGGAGACCCATTTTAGACCTCAAAATTCCCCTAATTGGCATATTTATACGAGGGATGAATAATCAAAACCTAACTTTCTTTTACGATTTTTAGGTATTAGATGGAGAGATGTAGTCTTCTAAAACAATATCCCTTTTCATATAGTTACTTTGAAGCAAAGAAAATGTATATTCATACTTGTGAATATAATTTTTTTGTTTCCATCTAATAAAATTTTGTTCTATAAAAAATGGCAGTTGCCTTGAAATTTACCAAAGAAACCCAGGTCCACAGATATTCAAGATAGATTTGGAATCCTTATGTAGAAATCTAATGCATGTCATGGGATTTCCAATAAGCACAAAATGCATGAAAATAGTACGTGGTTCTTGGTAATCTCATGTATGTGTGTGCTAGATATAGTTGCAAAATATTTGCGATACATCTAGTTTAGTATTAGGGGAGGAAAAATATGAACAAGAATGTTTGAAAAATGATGTTCTCAATAATGTTACCATATGAAGTTGGTTTGTTTTATGAAAAAAAGAACAATATTAATGCATTGTCAATGCATATGGAAAATGGTGCCACTTTTGTTTGCCTTTATTTTTAGCAACCTCCTTTCAATACTTGTTTAGGATGTAATAATTGTTTATGTTGTTCTTGTCGATGCTACTAGAATGACACATATCCCTTGTAGCTTTTGGAATGTTTCCACTTTTTATAGTTTCAACAGTTGCATAAGACTCCAATTAGAAGTTTCGTGAAACTTACATGTAAACTGCAATTTTCCATTGATGAGAAGGGATATTAGAAAGATTAGAAATTGTATGGAAACCATTCAAGGGGTGTTGGTTATGTGTTATATTCTTTCCATGACTAGCTCCAGGTGGACACAAGGATGGGGGGCAGACCTAATGATGGTGGGTGGACTTATCCATGGTTTTTCACATGGTTTTCATGCATGGTTTTGGGAATGATGGTGTTTTCCCATGGTATTTTATAGATTCGGTCAAGGGAACTATGATTATGTTCTAATCCAGGGTTAATGGATTGGGGTTTATGAATGCTTCAACATGTATATAATGTATTGTAACATTGAAAGAAATATAATGAAAAATCAATATAGTTTTCTTGATTTTGGTTCCAGGAGAAAATATCTATGTATATTTTATGTTCTCGCCATTGTATATTTTTCTATTTTAAGAATCGGTTTGCAGGTAATTTATATATAGGGTTAAAACCTACAAGGGCCCCACTGAAATAAGTCAAATGTTTACTTTCTTAAGAATGTTGAGCAGTAAGGATAATATATACATCAACCTCCAAGAGAGAGAAAATAAAGCTAGTTTATATAATTTTAGTGGACCAAAAATTTTTTAGTGGAGAGATATGATCCAGGATGATATTCGCTTTCAACATTTGAAGAAGGTCCCAATTTCTACTTGGAATTTCTCATAATGAAGAGCTTGCAGGAATTTTTCCCACACAATTTGAACATTGTCAAATGAACTTTGTATGCAAAAGATTTGGCTCATTGAAGTTTAGAGCAAAAAATAAAAGTAAAAATAATAATAATAATACTTAACTTATATGCTTTGTAATGATAATAGGAAAGATTACATGGCATTGGTGTCAGAGCTACGTGACATTGTAGTTTTCTTATAAGAAATGAATTTTGAAATATTCATAACATAGTTGATATCTTTTCTCAATATATCTCTTTAATTGTGCCCATATCCCAATTTATTAAATCTATGGAGTTAATATTTGATTGGTACATTGAGGTAGTTTTCAATAATAAAATTACTAAATTCCATTTTTCCTTGGAAAAAAAAGGAGATACATAAGTTATTTGAAAGAGAAGAAATAAGGAGGCTTGCTTTTGAATTGTTAACCTTTTTTGGTAAGAAATAGATAAACCCATTTTTGGGAGATATTTATAAGCCTCTTAATAGGAGAACTTTGTAAGCCCCTAAATGGAAAATAAACCCCTTACTATGAGAACTTTCTATGCCCCTTAATGGGAGAATAAGCCCCATATTGGGAGAATAATATCCTTACTATAACAATGAACCACTTATTGTGAGAATATTTTACCCTTTGTAAAGGAGAGAACCTGCCCCTTATTGGAAAAATATTTCAACCTTTTTTGTAAATGGAGAATCCCTTTACAAAAAAGAATTAATTAAGTGGTTCATTGATTGAGCGTACATTTTCCAATTACAAAATGGAAATGGGAGGTATCACCTACTAATTTTATTATTAGTTTACCAACTACATCAAGGAAATGTGATTCTAATATCGTTATCATCAATCAGTTATCCAATCTAACACAATTTATCCCTATTAAATCCATCATAAGACTAATAACTTTATAAACATATTTATGAGGTAAATATTTAGATTGCATGAGTTACTTAAAGCAATTGGATTTGATAGGAATACCAAATTTACAACTAACTTTTGGAAGAGTCTTTTTGAAGACACGCAAACCTATATGAATTTTATTACTAGTGCCATACACAGACAAATGCACAAATTGAGAGACTAAATCAAATAATTGAAGACATGCTTCACATATATTGATCTAAGAGGATATTTGTATCAACAAATTTAAGTCAACTCTATTTTCCTCCATGATTTTCAACACAAGAAATAACTCATAGAGAGCTTTGTAATGCACTTTGAATGGCGTCAGGAGGATTTCATGTGTGAATGATATGACTTGTCGATGTTTTGGGAAAAATGGAAAATGGATAAAATGAAATGATTTATACTTATTTGAGCTTTGGTGCTTATGTATTATTGTATATGCCATTTTTATTTGTAACAAGAAACTAATGTAAAATGTGAGAACTATGTAGCTTTGTTGCAAAATCTACATAACATTATAATCATTAGGGAAACTTTGAGGTTTAAAATAATAGTTAAAACAATAAAATAAGAGCTATGAATTTTTAAAGGAAATGAGAGAAAATTATTTTTTCTTATTGTATTTTAAGCTTATCTACTTATAGATTTACTAAAAGGTCAAGTGTAGGCACCCGTTGGATGTGAAATTAAATTTCACATCCAATGAGTACCCACTCTACATACTTTTAAGTAGTAACAATTTTGTACACTTTTGAGTAGATGCACACGGAAAGAAATTGAAAATACATGAAAAAAACATGTTTTGACCCGCACTGAAAGAAATTGAAAATACATAATAATAAAAATGTTTATACTTGAGAAACAAGTTTTTTCATGTATTTTCAATTTGTTTCCATGTGGGTCTACTCAAAGGTATACAAAGCGGGTTTAATCTACATAATTTTGAGTAGTATATTTTCAATTTCCTTTGATATGGGTCTACTCAAAAGTATGCAAAGTGAGTATTCATTGGATGTGCAACTTAATTCTGCATCCAAAGAGTGCCTATTCTTGACATTTGAATAAACTGATAAAGAGACGAGTCAAAAATACAATTAAAAAAAGTAATTTTCTTCTTTTTCCTCCAAAATTATTTACCCCTAGAGATGACATCATCATCTTGAATCTTATTGGTTCTTTTAAAATTGATTTTTTAGTACATTTCATTTTTTGAGGTCTATTTTTGACCTCAAAATTCCCTTAATATTCCTAATGTCAAGGGAAAGATGAAAGATTCATGGAGAATTAAGATCTTCATGGAGAGCTGATATTTTCATGAGCATTGTTGAGAGATTTACTCAAACCAATCCTTTGAATGGTTCTAGATACTAAATTGTGGGATATTGAGAGTTTTCTCTCCTTGATATGATGAGGTAGTTCTCAAATTCAGAATTATTTAAACCCTTTCTCGAGAGAAAGGGCTGGAATGATTAAATCCTTTGAATAAGAGAGAAAGCAAGTTTTATTCTTGCCTATGGATTCATTGTCCCAATGTAAAGGATAGGAAATATGTTGAATGCTTTCTCATGAATCAATTTTCCCTTTGGAAAGGGGAGAAAGTAAGTTGTAGGATTGATTGTGAATCTTCATCCCTTTTTTGAAAAGGAAAATCCTTATTTTGAAGGAGAATCATTACAGTTGGTTAGTGGATTGATGTAGACCCAAAAACATAGCCCATGCCGATGAACTCCATTATCAATTAGTTGAGTATTGTGTCTATTTCATTGCGTGTTTATTGTTCTTGAACATCTAATTTATGTAAGTGTGATAAATTGAGAGAATTTTTAAATGTAATGAATTAGTATTGAAGGTTGAAGAACTAATTTTAGATCATGTATGTGATGCACAACCCATCTACATAGGAAGACTATCTACACTTGGTAGAGTTCTCATATAAAAATGGGCATCATACATCATTGAAAATAAGCCCATTTTAATCTTTATATGGTAGAAGATATAGGACATCAATGATCTAGGATAATTCAATAATTAGTGCTTAGGCTAGAAATTCTTAAGGAAGTTGCTAAAACTAGGTAAAATTTAAAGGAAGACCAAGAAAGGCATAAAATATATGCAAATCAAAATACAGTACATAGATAATTCCATGTTAAGGATAATGTTTTTCTCTAATTGAAGCCAAAGAGGACTTCCTTAAAACTTGGAAATTGTGACAATCTAACACTAAGATATTGTAGGTAATTTGAAGTGATTAATAGGATAGGGCCTATTCCATAAAATTGCATTGCCTGCTAACATAAATATAATGATGTTTTCCATGTTTCCTTGCTTAAAATATGTTAATGATGACCCCAACCATATGATTTATTGATATGTGATCTAGATGAAACCATAAGAGAGTTTTATATAAAATTGTCACAATCAAAAAAATTCCTAAACCATCTACAACCATTTATATAAGTGGTTTTTCATAAAGTTATTATAATTTATCGTTGTTTTTAATTAGTTTTTTTGGAATTTTTTCTGATAGATTTTTCTTGTGACATTAAAAACAATTCCTTAAAATTTTACATAAAAATAACATTCTACTAACTATATATTTTTATTAAAAATACTGTTATAATAAAAAACCAAATTAATATTAATTTATTGTAAAACTAAAATGAAATATAAACTAGTTCTTTTAACCTAGAATTGAGTGTCCGTCAAATTTACTAAGAAAACTATTTTAAAGTGGGAGCAAGTTACACTCTTTTAAATTACTCAACATATCTCTTGGGTCAATTTTAGTGGATGGCATTCTCAAGTAGATGAGAAGGTGAAAGCACAAGACATTGGATTTGAAGTTTGAACTCACTCAGACAAACTCACACCACTATAGTGGACTGCAAGCTTTTACACATTTTCATAGAATTGCTAATTTTATCTGAGACAGTGCAATCTATGAGAAAGGTGCATGCATTGTTTACCTGAGGGCCTTGATGGACCCCTATCTTAAAAGGGTCTCCGACCACTTTCTTCTTTTCTATTTCCATTGCTTTCTTCACAAATTCATCATAAATGCTTTCTTGAACAAACACCCTTGAACTTGCCAAACAGATTGTTTGTATAGTCACCATTTTGGTAACTACTGCTAGATGGGCAGGAAATATTCACAACTTCATCAATATCAACGTCCTCCATAACAATGAGAGGTGATTTTCCAACCAATTATAATGTCACAGGCTTCAATTTTCTCTTTGCAGTGACCTCCATAATAAGTCGCCCAACTTGAGTTGACCCTATAAATGATATTTGAGTACAATCCAACACGGAGTTACAAACCCTTCATACTCTTTCACCATATTCAATTCAATGAACCAATGATCCCTAAATGAAAAAAAGATATCATTTTCCATTAATGTTTCAGCTTACCTTATCAATATCCATGTGGTTTCTCATGGTAGCACCAATAGTTTCACCAAAGCCAAAGAGCACATTAAGTGCCCCAGGGGGTATTCTTGCCAGCAATTACAAATTATGGAGAGACCACCTTCGATTAAATAGTTATTGGATTGGATCTGCAATACATTGACCCTATTAAAATGATAATATAAATACCTCGCTGGCTAATTGTGCACAATAAATTGCAATTAAGGGAGTCTGCTTTGTAGATTTGATAACCACTGTACATTTGTAGGCCAATGCACGAGTGACCTTAGCGAAAAACATCATCAATGGAAAGTTCCATGGTATTATCTGACCAACAAATCCAATGGGCTCATGCAAAGTATGGGCCTGATAAGGTCCATTCATCTTCAACATTAGTCGATGGATCTTGTGAGCTGATCCTGCACATATTCATAGATACAAAATTAACAAGATCTTTAAAAGGAAAATGCATCATTTGGCTTAGAACATGATCCAAATCTAGATGTGTGAACGCCAAATTCCATTAAATTATTTAATTTATTACCATTAAATTATTCAAATTTAGGTTATAAAACTTCAAAATACTAAGAAGAGAAGAGAAGAGAAGGGGAGAGGAGAGGAGAGGAGATTTAAGAAGGGTTGTCCAACTATACTCCTTGGAAGGAAAGGATCAAGTTGGACTTGCAGGTCAACAAGATTTGGGATTTTGCCAAGAAAGAGATAAATAAGCCAACCAACCCTAAGGAGATGGAAATATGGGATGATTTGGATGCGAGGGCGAGATTGATCATCCTAGATAGTGTGAAGGATGCCTTAATAGCTCATTTGTCCAAGAAGAACAATGCACATGAGATGTGGATGGCTCTTCAGAATTTGTTCCAGAATGAGAACAAGAATCAGGTACTGGTATTGGAGGATAAGTTGAAGTACACCAAGATGATAGAAGGTGAAAGCGTGACCGCGTATCTAACGAGATTGTCTCAGGTCGAAGATGAGATTCCTGCCATCGGTGTGACTATCTTAGATGGAGATATTGTAATTATTGCCTTGAAAGGGTTCACCGAGGAATGGAAACCCTTCATCAAATGAATCATTACTAGGGATAAGATGCCAGACTGGGATAGGTTGTGGGATGACTTCATTTAGTAAGAGTTGCGAGATGAGAATCTTCATCCAAAGAAGAAGTCTTTCGATGATGATGTGGCACTTGCAGAACAAATGAAGGGTAAGAAAAGGAAGGACTTGAGTAAAGTCAAGTGTTTCAACTATGGCGAGACAGGTCATTATTCATCAAGATGTCCAATGAAGAAAAAGGGAGATGATGAGAAAATGAAAGGAAAGTAGGTCATCAATGTTGCCACTTCAGCTGAGATACATGATCTCTCTAGGAGATTAGAAGAGGAGGACTTTGCTATGATTTCTCATTTCTCACATGGTACTTTCAATGAGGATGGATGGTACATGGATAGTGGTGTGATGAAGCATATGATAGAGTCATAGGAGGTTTTTGAGACTCTAGTTGAATGGGAGTCGAAGTTGCACATGGTGTTGCGTGACAAGAGTCAGTTGGAGACCTGAGGATCAAGTGTTGTACCATTCAGGATAGAGACAAGACGTGTGATGTGGGTCCAAGATGTACTATTTGTACCAAGACTTAGATATAGCATGATTTCCATCTCGATGATCGAGAGGAAGGGGTTTGAGGTCTTGTTCTAGGATGAGAAAGCAAGACTCAAGTAGAGAGGCTCTAAGTCTGATGGGATTGTACTTGGAGTTAGATAGCATGGTCTCTACAGATTGATGAGAAAGTTTGTGGATCATGGAAAGAAAGGTGGAGCAGGCTTAGGTGCAGATGCAAGCTTCAAAGGAGTAGGTACATGTTCCCGAGAGGAAGGTACACCTTCCCGAGAAGGTCCAGGTTCCAAAGACTCAAAGGGAATCTAGTTCGAGAGGGAGCTTGCAGATTCAGAGGGAGACTCTGTAGTCCAAGAAGAGTGCATGGTCAGTGGGGAGAAAAGGTTCTCCTACAATTGCCAACAAGGAATCATGGAGAGAGTGGAAGACGTTACAGGATAAGAAGAAGATGCATGGTGCTTCCAACAGTGACAACGACACTTCCAAGAAGGGCATAGTTCACCATACAGGGGTTGCTACGATTGTGAGCGCCAGGAGCTGGGAAGTGTTGCAAGCAGTGATAACGAAGATAAAGTACTTCCTAGTCTTCTAAGTACCTCCCTTACTAAGAGGGAGTGTTGATTTGTGTAGCTTGGGAGGTACTCCAAACCCTACGATTTGGGGATTGGAGGGCAAAGCACCACAAAGGTCACTTATGGGCTTGGAACCCAAGGATGGGGTTTTGCACCCAATCATGTTTGGGAAATTCAGGAAGCACATTTCTACATGTGATAACATGAGAGGGCAGAGTGTGAAAAGGATAATCCAATGCTTCAAGAATGGTCAAATTCCAAGTTGTAGAAGTGGAGAAATGAATTTTTGAAGTTAACAAGTAATTATTGGTTTTCAAGTCATGTAGGCTTGAAATAAATCAGTCCATAGATGTGTCTCTTCATCGATTCGTTGGAGCCCCTCTTTTGGCTCTAAATAGAGGGTGATGTGATGTGTTGAGAACATCCATTTGTGCAACATCCTCCCAATGATCCGGATTTAAACAGGAATGAAACAAACTAAACATATAACCATAAATACAAAGATGCAGTAAAAATAATACTTCATTTCATTAATGTAAAATACTAAAATATGCTTACAAATAGAAATGGAAATAAACCAACTACGACAATGGTAGCTTATCTCCAAGAAGATATGTGGCGGCTACATGCCTTTGAACTGTGTTACAATGAGGCTCGAAGGCCTATTTATTTCTTAGAAACAATGGAAAACCCTAAAAATCCCAAAACCTGACCCTAGGAGATGAAATGCCAAACTGTGGGCCTCGTTTGGGTAAATTGGTACATCAACTTCCCGGGGTCTTAACTTTGGCATATGATCTCTGTTTGACACGCACAATACCTCGTTAGAAAGATCTATCTGAGGAATACAACTTTGGAAAGAGAAACATTAGTCCTTGGACCCATGTTGCTCCCAGTTTTCCCAAAAAATGTCGTTTAGGGCCTCAAAACGGCTCCAGAAGTTCAGGACCTGAAAAACTGCTAAAAATAGTAAATTGTGCTACAAATAAGGAAACTGAAAAACTGAAAGAGACAGTTATGGGGGTCTAGGTGGGATAGGTGGGTGGCCACCAACATCCACCTGGATCATTCCTCCCCCGTTAGGAAGCAATGGTCCCCATTGCATTGAGTTCCTCCATGAGATGAGGAAACTTCTGCTGAACTTGGTCCCTGGTGCGCTGTTCTGCAACCTCTGATTTGTCCAGTAATGGTGGGAAGCATGCTCGAGGGTGGTCCACATTGAACACTCACTGCAAGCGAAGTAATGGAGGAATGCTATGCTCCAAAGTATTGTTTTCCACAGCCTTGGTAATGGTGTAAGGACCATGTCGGAGTGGTCTGAGCTTCTAATGGGCTCTTGTAAGGTGTTCTTTCTGCAGATGCAACCAAACTTTATCGTCCACTCAAAACTTATGTGGTAGTTGATGTTGATCATGTCACTGCTTGTACTTGGAATTTTCTAGAATGGAGTGGTGATAGATCAGCCCGTTGGGTAGAGGTGCTCCGGAAGTCAGATCGGACAAATGCTTGACCTGATGGTACCCCTGTGGGTGAGGAGAAGATGTCCCTGTCTTACTTCATGACCGTATCCATCTATTGTTGTTGTTGCATGGAGGAACCCTTTGCAGGGGTCATGGATGTGGTGATGGTCATCCCCTTACTTTAGGTGTGAGCCAGACAGAAAATGAATCTCCTATTCTAGAAGATGATCTTGTTGCATTTCTTAGAAGATATCAAAGAGGTGGCAGTAAGTGGGGCTACCTTCGATATCCTGTATAATGAATTACACAAAGAAATAATAACAAAGCAAGGCCTTGACTCATACACAACATGTCACATCCATAAGTATGGCTGGCCTAATAATACATCACAAACATCCAAAGGTGCAACATCACACAATACCTCGTCTGTGAAGGGTTTGATGTTGTAGGGAAGGTGACACTACTAGTGAACTCGGAAATCTAACCCTTGGTGAAGCCACCCGATACTGTATCACTATGGGTGTGGTGTAGTCGGTGGGCCCAACTGCGTCATGACCTCTGCTGAAATGAGGTTCTTTTGGCTCCCACTATTAACAATGAATTGCAACGGCAAACCCTTCACCCACATCTGTGAGTGGAAAAGATGTTCTCCATCCTCTGGATCTTTGGGTTCATTCTTTTGGATCTTGGTGGTGGCAACAATGGTGTGGGGCTATTATGGAACTCACACTTCTTTCCCGTGTCCTTCTTTGACTTCGTGGTGTTGTTCTTTTCTTACGGCTTCGACGAGTTGCCTTGAGTCACACCATCTTGGCTTTGTCCTTGGTGCTACAGTTTGGGGAAGCCTTTCCCTTGCTTTGGATTCGCAAATCCAAAGTATCACTTTTTCTGTTTAAACTTCTGCTCAATTTTGACAGTGTATCGGTACACTGTGCCAAGCGAGGAGATGTCAAGGAACTCCATCTCATCCTGGATGTGCCTGTGTAGGTAGCCATGGTATCTGAGTACCAAATGCAGCTTAGAATCCTTGATAAGCAACTTTGTGCGAACGGTATGAAAAATATTTGTGAACTCCGGCACATCTTGGTCCCTTCCCTATCGCAGCGTGGTCCACTATATGTATTTATCCTCATAACTTTTAACATGGTAGTATTGCTCCTTAACGGAATCCCGGAACGAATTCCAGGTGGGAGCAGCTGAAAACAGTGAGTTCATACTTTCATCCTTCTGCTTGCAGTAGATTTCCCACCAATCCTTGATGTGGGGGACTGCTTTGAGAAGAGCGAAAGTAATCTTTTCCCGGCTGCAAAAATCATGAATGGAAAAATACCCTTCTAACAAATTTAACCATTTATCTATGACATTTGCATCTATCTGACCCTCAAATATGGGGATTTCAAAGTTAACTTGTACCTTAAAAGGATTGGTGCTTCCAGAGTAGCTATTGGAAGTAGATGCGTTTCCCATGGGTAGACGCTGAAGGATCTGGGCAAAGTTGTCCATCATCGCATTCCTCTGCTGCTCAAGGGTTTCTTCGAGCAATATTTTGATAGGATCTTCTACCCCCTTGTCTTTCTTTTCATCCGCGATGGGAGGCCGTTGGGGTTTGCAGGGTTGGTCTTGCAAAGGTTCGACTAGTTCAAGCCCTAACTCCTTATATCTCGACCTCATTGCAGACATGCAAAGAAAGAGAGAGAAAGATCATGTTGGCATTATGACACAGGTTTTCACTATGGCACAAGTGTTGTCCTTGACGGCAACTCACTCAAAAGGCAGATCACAGTTCAGGCTCTCAAAATGAAAGGAAATGAGGTATACACAGGTTCATGTTAATAAAATCAATACACGCGGATGTACCAATCAAAAGGCACGTATATGTATGCACGCACTTTCATGCAACGAAAAGCGCTTACGTGTGGGGAAAATTATGGTTGGTCCATGGTATTTAGTCCGACATATTTGAACCTATGGTTTTGGTCCTTGGCATTGCAACCAAAGTGTTGATCCCTGGTATTGAGTCCCTAGTATTGGATCTCTATGGTTTTGGACCATGGTTTGAGTAAAGCCTAAGTCTATAAAAAGGGAAGGAGATAATTTGGCAAGGTATCAACTGAAGCATTGAATATCTTATGAAGAGCAAGATCTAGAATACTGTCATTGGGTTATGGTGCATAACTAGATCTGAATTAAGGAGGAACCTGAACGCAAGGAGAAGGATAAGTCCTATTGGGTAAATATCTTAAGGCAGTTTGAAGAGAAGTACCTTTGTGTAACCTTTTGATTTGTTATATTTGGCGCATGAAGTGATCTATAAATATGATAATCTGGGTATAACCAATGTCTGATTAAGTAAAAAGGATAAATTATCTTTTATAGATCTGTATACAGGTTCAGTGTAGCAGAGGTGCGTATACATGCTGATTCAATAAGTCAAAATAGCGTATACGCTG
This sequence comes from Pinus tabuliformis, assembly GCA_031772625.1. Lineage (NCBI taxonomy): Eukaryota > Viridiplantae > Streptophyta > Pinopsida > Pinales > Pinaceae > Pinus > Pinus tabuliformis. The sequence continues at coordinate 142,193,335 of CM062804.1, read as the reverse complement.
TTTCGCCTTAATTCAGAAGCGTATGCACGCAAGTTGTATACATTGAAGTAGCGTACAACTCTTGAAATATGTTTTAGCTACTTCTGTTTATTACTGTAATGTTCTGGGTTCAGAATTGATGTCTGGTTACTGTTACTGTTTTCTGGGTACAACATTCAGAGAAGTGATTATTTGATTAAGTTTGTTTGGTGCAAAGGAGTTTGGTTAATGTAGATATACTTGATGTCTGATTGATATACATGGATCCAGTCTGAAAATTTATGAAACGTGGTCCCTGGAAGAAAAGAGAAGGTTGTAGCCTTCTGTAGGTCAGCACCTACGTATTAGTACCTTAGCTAGTACAAGAGCTAAGGGGGTTGTAGCTCCCTTCCAGGAGAAGCTGGAGAACAAGAGAAGGTTGTAGCCTTTTGTAGGTAGCAGCCTGCATACTGGTATAAGACTGCACCAGTACAGAAACATTGTAAAAAGAAGTTTCTAATTGAAAGAAGATAGAGACGAATTGCAGCAGGTGGTTTTCACCCACATTGGGTTTCCACCTGATATCTTGTGTTCTTATGTGTGATTGCCTGTTCTGTTTTACTGTTCTTGGTTATTGGTCATATGGTTTGATGCACAAATTAATGATCAACATCTGAAGAATAAGTTAAAGTACAAGTCTACTTATATACGCTTATTTCCTTAACTAAAGTTGCGTACATATGTGGTATTTACTAACTAAAGTAGCGTATACAAATCTGATTGTGAAATGAAAAATAATTGATCTGATAATACTGATTCACCCCGCCTCTCAGTATTATTTCCAACAATTGGTATCAAAGTAGGTCCTTCAGAAGAAGCTTGATCGCTTGAAGGAAGATCTATCGTCATGAGCAACTACGAAAGAGAACCATCAATCAGGCCACCAATTTTTTATGGAAGCAACTTCGTCTATTGGAAGGTAAGAATCACTGCCTATCTTCAATCTCTTGGTACAGAAGTTTGGGATATTGTGGAAACAGGATAAACCTTTCCATCAACAACTCCTACAGATATGGCTGGTAAGAAGTAGTATGAAATAAATGCAAAGGCGGTCAATACTCTATTAGGGAGCCTATCTCAATTAAAATTCATCAAGGTTATGCAGCTCAAAACTGCAAAGGAAATATGGGACAAGATCGTTCTAAGCTATGAAGGAGATGAACAGGTAAAATGAGCAAAACTACAAACTCTCAGAATTCAATATGAAAATCTCAGAATGTACAATGATGAAAGTGTGGCTAACTATTTCTTATGTATAGATGAGATTGTTAATTGTATGAAAAATTTGGGTGAAGAAATAAAAGAAGTTGTTTCGGTTGAAAAGGTTCTAAGATCTTTGTCTTCTAAGTTTGAAACAAAATTTTCTGCCGTAGAAGAAAAATAGAATCTATAGAGCCTTACCATGTCACAACTACACGGAATTCCAACTGCTTACGAAATGAAAAAAGGGGGACCATCAGACAAGAGAGAAGTTGCTTTCAAAGCCTTAGGAAAACAAGATTACAATGACTCACTACATATGTCGGAAGAAGAGGAAGAATCAAATTTTGTCAAGAACCTTCAACGAGGTTCTGGAAGATTCAAAGGTAAGCTACCTTTCAAATGCTTTGCTTGTGGAAGAGTCGGTCACTATGCTGCCAAGTGTCCTCATAAAGATAAGCTTGACAAAGGTAAGGAACCAGTTAGATGGAATAGAAAACAGAATGTAAGTAAGAAGAGGTATTACACTCATGAAGACAGTGATGGACTTTCAAATAGTGATGAAGATGAACAAGGTAATGATTATAGACCTTTGATGGCTTTTGAAGATGATGATTTCTTGGATGTTGTAGATGAAGAAGGTCTTTATGAAGAAATTTCTAGACTCAAGATTTGCTTAGAAGAAAAGAACATGATTATAGATACTCTGACATTCCAACTTGCTGAAAGAGAAAAACACAATGAAAAGTTAGAATGTGAAATTGTGGGACTTATAAAGGATATTGAGAAATCAAAAGCTCTTAATTTTAAATTTGACAAAGGATCTGAAACTTTAGATGAGATAATCAAAGTGTTGCATTCTCCTCTAATCAAGACAGGTCTTGGATATACTGAAGAAGCATATCAAGCTCAGAAGCAAGCACAAAAGCCATCTACCTCTAAAAGTTATCATGAAGCAGCTAAGAGAAGTGAATAGGTTGACAATCAACAGTAAAGGCACAATGAAGATCACCAGGTAAATCAGGGACAATTTACTTCAAGAGTGAACAGAAATCACCAAGTAAATCAATGGCAATCTAATTCAAGAATGAATAGAACCTACAACCAACCACAGGTAAATCATTCTCAATTTTCCCCAAGAATGGATGTAAATAGAAACTACAATCGTTTGGTTGGTAGATTCGATAACCGCAGGAGTTTCTTCAATGCTAACGTTTCTCTTGTCATAACTTTGGTCACAAAGCAGCTCAATGTGTTTCCTACAAGACAATCATGACTAGAGAAGCTCAAAAACAAAGGAGTATGACTAGGATCACGAAAGGACCTACAATAACTTTTCTACTTTTAAAAATGAAATAGAATGTTCTATTTGTAACAACTTCGTTCATGAAGATTCTTAATGCACGAGTAGGTTTCGGCAAACAACTCAGAAGGAGAAAACTTCATTAAGTCCCAAACATGGAGAAAGAAAGAACCACTACCAGAAAGATGTGGGATAGCCTTATATGCGGAAGGACAGGAAAATTAGTGGTACATCGACAGTGGATGCTCAAAACATATGACAGGTGATAAAGAAAACTTCAGTCATATAGTTCCTTAGAAAAGGAAAAGAAGGTCTCATCTGGAAATGACACCCCTGCACTCATAAAAGGTAAAGGTTCTGTTCTTTTGAAAGAAAAGGTCAAGGCTAGAAATGTCATGTATGTTGATGGCTTAAAGCATAACCTATTAAGTGTCAGTCAAATGTGTGATCAAGGAAATGAGGTAATATTTCAAATTGACGTATTGTTTGTGAGCTTGATACAGGTGAAACAGTGATCAAAGGCATAAGAACTCCAAATAATCTATACATACACAAGGGAGGACAACAGTAATGCTATCTTAGCAAGAATGATGAACACTGGCTATGGTATAGAAGATTGGGGCATCTAGGCTTCTCTCAGATAAGGAAATCATGTAAATATCAGGCGGCTTCTGATGTCCCTGACATCATAATTCCAGACAATACAATATGAAAATCATGTCAGTTTGGTAAACCAGAACTAATTTCCCTGAGAAGGAAGGATCAGCTAGTAGGCCACTTGAACTTGTCCATACTGATGTATGTGGTCCATCTAGGAAAAGGTCACCTCGAGGAGAAGAATACTTTATATTTTTCATTGACGACTTCTCCAAGATGTGTTGGTTAGGACTTATGAAGCATTCGTAAAGTTCAAAGAATTCAAAGCCTTGGTTGAAAACAAATCAAATCATAGAATCAAATGTCTTAGGTCTGATAGAGGTGGGGAATTTACCTCAAATGAATTTTTCAATTTTTGTGAAGAACATGGAATAAGAAGGGAATTCTCTACTGCAAGGACTCCTCAACAAAATGGAGTAGTGGAAAGGAAGAATAGAATGGTTCAACAAATGGCTCGTGCTATGCTTGATGAATCTGGAACTCCCGCAACCTTCTAGGGTGAAGCCGCATTTGCTGCAATTACTATTCTCAATAAGACAAATGTCCAGGTAAACAACACTCAGACTCCTCATGAACTTTGGTATGGTAAGACTCCCACGGTAAAATACTTCAAAATTTTTGGAAGAAAATGCTACATCTAGAAGACTGATGAAAATCTTGGCAAGTTTGAACCTAGAGCAGATGAAGGCATTCTCCTTAGTTACTTTCCCCACAGCAAAGCATACAAGTGTTACAATAAAAGACTTGGAAAAATTGTTGAAAGTATTGATGTAGTGGTTGATGAAGAAGGGAACGCTCCTAGGCAAATAAAGTATGAATATTTTGAAGATGATGAAGACTATCCTTAAACATCAAATCAGATTCATGATGAAGAAGAAGCCCATGAGGCACCAGAAGAACAGATAAGAATCGAAGAAAAGACTCCATCCAGGTATGTTCGGAAGAATCATCTAGAAACCCAATTTTTGGGGCAAAAGGAGGCAGGTGTACAAACAAGAAGAACCATTTCAAAAGCTTCAAGTCATCTAGCACTACTCTCCTCCACTGAACCACAAAATGTAAGACAGGCATGCAAGGTTGAATGTTGGGTAAAGGCCATGGGAGAATAACTTGAGAAGATTGAAAAGAATAACACTTGGGAGTTGGTTCCTAGACCAAAAGATAAGAATGTCATAGGAACAAAATGGATATTCAAAAATAAGCTGAAAGAAAATCGAGATGTGATTAGAAACAAGGCCAGACTTGTATGTAAAGGGTATGCTCAACAAGAAGGTATAGACTTTGAAGAAACTTTTGCACTAGTTGCTAGACTTGAGGCCATGAGAATGTTCCTTGCTCTTTCTAGCTTTCAGAAGTTCAAAGTATTTCAAATGGACGTGAAGTCTACCTTCCTGAATGGAGACTTGGATAAAGAAATATATATTGAACAACCAGATGGGTTTATTCTTGGAAATGATCCAAAACTTGTATGCAACTCAAAAATTCTCTCTATGGCCTTAAACAGGCTCCAAGGGCTTGGTATTTTCGGTTGGATAAGTACCTCCATCAACAAGGTTTTATAAAAGGATCAACAGATAGCAATCTATATATAAAAATTGACAATGATAAGTTACTAATACTTGTTGTGTATGTTGATGATATCATCTTTGGTAGCAACGAAGAAGACAAGAGTCAAAAATTTTCCTTGGTGATGTAGAAAGAGTTTGAAATGTCCATGCTTGGTGAGCTCACATATTTTCTTGGCATACAAGTCCAACAAAACAAAGATGACATTTTCCTATCACAAACCAAGTATCTCAAGAAGATCTTGAAGAAATATGTGATGGAGGATTCGAAACCAGTGTGTACCCCTATGGTAACAGGATGCAGCCTCAGCACAAGTGATGAATCGGCAGCAGTACATCAACCAACATATAGATCCATGATTGGTAGTCTACTCTATCTAACAGGTACCTGACCAGACATTATACATGTAGCGGGAATAGTTGGAAGGCTTCAGGCAAATCCAAAGGAAACTCATCTTCAGGCAGTTCAGAGAATTTTCGAATATCTTCAAGGAACTCAAAACTATGGCTTATGGTATCCTAAAGGTACAGATCTCACACTTCATGCATATACAGATGCAGATTGGGTAGGAAGCGTGGATGAAAGAAAAAACACTAGTGGTGGTGCATTCTTCATGGGTCCTAGATTAGTATCTTGGTATAGCAAGAAACAAAGTTCAATTGCATTATCTACAGCTGAAGCAGAATATGTAGCTGTTGCATCTTGCTGCACAGAACTCCTTTGGATGATGCAAACATTGCAAGACATGCAAATCACTTATACTCCACCTATCTCCATTTTTTGTGACAATACAAGTGCAATCAGTATCTCAAAGAATCATGTCATGCATTCAGAGACTAAGCACATACCTATCAAGTATCATTTTCTTTGGGAACAAGTGCTTGAACAAAAGGTTAAATTGGAGTATGTTCCCTCTAAGGAACAAGTTGCTGACATACTCACCAAACCACTGGCTAGGGAGACATTTGAATATCTCAGACAGAAGCTGGGGGTAGTTGATGCATCATCTTGCTGTTGAAACTTGTTTGTTTCAGAGAAAAATGGTTGTACGTGAGTTTCATAAGGAGGATACGCGTACATACACCGGTTTATGTGGGTACAATCAGGTATATGTTGTTTGAAGACAATCAGTGGGCCAGGCTCTGGTTGAAATGAGTCTGATATGGGTCTGACAGAGACCTTTTGGCACAGGTTCAGGGAGAGCATATATTCTTCTAATAATGCATTGTTGGCATTACCTTAGAAGATCTTGGTTCAATTTCACAGTTGTTTTGGTTTCAGGTGGAACAGGTGCAAAGGGAGAACATGGGTACTAGTCTGAATGATGATTGACAGATGCTGCTAATGTTAGTTGTTAATAACTATCATAGTCTTGTTGTAGATATTTTTTCTCTATGTCATGTATTTATTTTCTCATCAAGGTCATGTAACGGCCTATTTTGGTTTCCCCACTATGCCTGGGATGAATGTACTTATTTGTCATGTGTAAACTTCTGGTGTATCCCCACTTGGTTGGGTGATGGATGTATGTATGTGTCTTTGGTGATAGGAAGGTCTTTTATAATGTATAAAGTTGTGTTTCTTTTAGTAGATCATCTTCTTGCAAACCTTGCCTACATTAATGGGGAGCTTGGATAGCACAATAGAGCAGAGGATTTAGCATGTATTCAGGGGTAGCATAACCCTTTGCCCTTGATGTCATAGGGGGAGAATATTTTTTAGTGACTTGGGATTTCCATCATGTCCAAAGGGGGAGATTTTTGGCATTATGGCATAGGTTTGGCACTATGGCATAGGTGTAGTCCTTGATGGCAACTTACTCAAAAGGTAGATCATAGTTCAGGCTCTCAAAATGAAAGAAAATGAGGTATACACAGGTTCATGTTAAGAAAATCGTGTATACACACGGGTGTGCCAATCAAAAGGTGTGTATATGTATGCATGCACTTTCATGCAACGAAAAGCGCACATGTGTGGGAAAAATTATGGTTGGTCCATGGTATTTAGTCTGACATATTTGAACCTATGGTTTTGGTCCCTGGTATTGCAACCAAAGTGTTGATCCCTGGTATTGAGTCCCTAGTATTGGATCTCTATGGTTTTGGACCATGGTTTGAGTAAAGCCTAAGTCTATAAAAACGAAAGGAGATCATTTGGCAAGGTATCAACTGAAGCTTTGAATATCTTATGAAGAGCAAGATCTAGAATACTATCATTGGGTTATGGTGCATAACTAGATCTGAATTAAGGAGGAACCTGAACGCAAGGAGAAGGATAAGTCCTATTGGGTCAAGATCTTAAGGCAGTTTGAAGAGAAGTATCTTTGTGTAACCTTTTGATCTGTTATATTTGGTGCATGACGTGATCTATAAATATGATAATCTGGGTATAACTAATGTCTAATTAAGTAAAAAGGATAAATTATCTTTTATAGATCTGTACGCAGGTTTAGTGCAGCAGAGGCACGTATACACGCTGGTTCAGTAAGTCAAAACAGCGTATACGCTGGTTGGCCTTAATTCAGAAGCGTATGCACACACGTTGTATACATTGAAGTAGTGTATGACTCTTGAAATATGTTTTAGCTAGTTCTGTTCATTACTACAGTATTTTGGGTTCAGAATTGGTGTCTTGTTACTATTACTATTTTTTTGGTACAACATTTAGAGAAGTGATTATTTGATTCAGTTTGTTTGGTGTAAAGGAGTTTGGTTAATGCAAATATACTTGATGTTTGATTGATTATGTGGATCCAGTCTGAAAATTTATGAAACGTTGTCCCTGGAAGAAAAGAGAAGTTTGTAGCCTTCTGTAGGTCAGCACCTACATATTAGTACCTCAGCTAGTACAAGAGGTAAGGGGGTTGTAGCTCCCTTCCAGGAGAAGTTGGAGAACGAGAGAAGGTTGTAGCCTTCTACAGGTAACAACCTGTGTACTGGTATAAGATTGCACTAGGACAGAAACATTGTAAAAAGAAGTTTCTAATTGAAAGAAGATAGAGACGAATTGCAGCAGGCGGTTTTCACCCACATTGGGTTTCCACCTTACATCTTGTGTTCTTATGTGTGATTTCCTGTTCTGTTTTACTGTTCCTAGTTATTGGTCATATGGTTTGTTGCATAGATTAATGATCAACATCTAAAGAATAAGTTAAAGTACATGTCTGCTTATATACGCTTGTTTCCTTAACTGAAGTTGCGTACCTACATGGTATTTACTAACTGAAGTAGCGTATACAAATCTGATTTTGAAATGAAAAATAATTGATCTGATAATACTGATTCACCCCCCCTCTCAGTATTATTTCCAACAGATCACACTGCTCTAATACCACTGATCCGGATTTAAACAGGAATGCAACAAACTACAGATATAACCATAAATATAGAGATGCAACAAAAATAATACTTCATTTTATTAATGTAAAATACTTAAATATGCTTACAAATAGAAATGGAAATAAACTAGCTAGGGCGATGATAGCTTATCTATGAGAAGATATGTGTTAGCTACATGCCTCTGAACTATGTTACAATGAGGCTCAAAGGCTTATTTATTATTGAGAAACAATAGAAAACCCTAAACATCCAAAAACCTAACCCTAGGAGATGAAATGCCAAACTGTGGGCCCCATTTGGGTAAATTGGTACATCAACTTCCCGGGGTCGTAACTTTGGCATACGATCTCTGTTTGATGCACACAATACCTCGTTAGAAAGATTTATCTAAGGACTACAACTTAAGGAAGAGTAGCATCAGTCCATGGACTCATGATGATCCCAGGTTTCCCAAAAAACATTGTTTAGGGCCTCAAAGCGTCTCTAGAAGTTCAGGACCCGAAAAAACTACTAAAAATAGTAAATTGTGCTACAAATAAGGAAATTGAAAAACTGAAAGAGAAAGTTGTGGGGGTCCAGGTGGGATAGGTGGGTGGCAACCAACATCCACCTTGATCATTCCTCCCCCCTTAGGAAGCAATGGTCCCCATTCCATTGAGTTCCTCCATGAGATGAGGAAACTTCTGCTGAACTTGGTCCCTGGTGAGTTGTTTTGCAACCTTTGATGTGTCCAATAATGGTGGGAAGCATGGTCAAGGGTGGTCCATATTGAACACTTGTTGCAAGCGAAGGAATGGAGGAATGTTGTGCTCCAAAGCATTATATCCCATAGCCTTGGTAATGGTGTAAGGACCATGTCAGAGTGGTCTGAGCTTCTGATGGGCTCTTGTAAGGTGTTCTTTCTACAGATGCAACCAGAATTTGTCGCCCACTTGAAACTTATGTGGTAGATGATGTTGATCATGTCACTGCTTGCACTCAGAATTTTCCAGAATGGAGTGGCGATAGATCGGCCTGTTGGGTAGAGGTGCTCTAGAAGTCAGATCGGACAAATGCTTGACCTTACAGTGCAACAGTACCTTGTGGGTGAGGAGAAGATGTCCTTGTCTTCTTTCATGACCATATCCATCTACTGATGCTACTGCGTGGAGGAACCCTTTGCAGGGGTCATGGATGTGGCAACGGTCTTCCCCTTACTTTGGGAGTGAACCAAACAGAAAATGAATTTCCTAGTCTGGGAGATGATCTTGCTGCATTTCTTAGCAGAGATCAAAGAGGTGGAGGTAGGTGGGGCTACCTCTTGTATCCTGTATAATGAATTACACAACATGTCACCTCCACAAGTATGGCTGACCTAATAATACATCACAAACATCCAGAGCTGCAACATCACACAATACCTCATCTGTGAAGGGTTTGATGCTATAGGGAAGGTGGCACTACTGGCGAACTCAGAGATTTCATCCTTGGTTAAGCCACCCGATAGTGTACGGTTGTGGGTGTGGTGTAGTCGGTTGGCCCAACCACTTCACGACCTCTACTGAAATCAGGTTTGTTGGGTGTGGTATCCCCCAAGGAAATTTTTGGGGCTTAGAGCCCAGATTTTGGTCATAAATTGTATCTTTGATGTAAAAGCTCTACATTTTGTGGGAGTGGAGAACGTAGCTTGTAAATGAGCCATAGGGTTGTTTGCCCTTAATTTTGTAATTTAATGTTGGCTATAGAGATCTACCCATGGTCCGTAGTCCATGGGATTGTATAAAGAGAGTGAGGCTCTAAGTAGTTAAGTGGTGATCAAAGGATGAAGAATTGAGTCATATCTGTGAAGTGTAAAGTCAAGTCTTTGGATCGTAGAGTAGGAAAAGGCTCTGTAGCTGAGTGTGCAGAGGCCTAGTAGTCCACAGCTAAGTGCGTGAACCCCTGTAGCTAAATGCGCAGGGTGAGTCGAGTCTGTAACAATAATAAAGAGAAGTTTTCATATCCATTCTGCATATTGCGTATTTATTTCCTGTTTTATGCATCTGTTACATTGAATATATTGGGTATAAATTGTATTTTTACTATTATATGATGCATGAACATATGTGACTGTGATAATTAAGTAAATTTGAGATAAAGTATTTGTTTACGTGAAGTTAACTAAGATCCTTAAGAAGATAAGCAAGATCTATGGTATAATTTGGGGAAATAGCACATATCGGTGCCATAGTGGTGTGAAAGCACCTCAGCCCCTGGTTAGGGCTACGTAAAGGTGATTATAACAGATTGTGGGTCTCACAGGTTAGTACAGTGCATGAAGTGACTTGCGCGAAGGTAGGCACAATTGGACTAAATGGACACCTCAGACATCTCAAGGGTGCGGAAACTTGGTTCCAGCATCCCCCCACACTGCTTCGGGTGAGACTTCAGTCTGTGCTCCATGAGCTGATGCCAAAAGGGCCAGTAGTGTAGGGACTTGTTTGGTTAATTAAATCCAAACCTGGGTTATGCCCCATCAAGCCAAAAAATGGTTCTGTTGCCGGGACCGAAATCTACATAGATATGTCTAATGTCGTATCATTAGAATCCAACTAAGAAGGAAATTGAAGGCCGGTTGGATAGAAGAATTCATGATTTCACGGTGTAGGAGAATAGGAACCCACAACTGACAAAAGAGGAGTGGTTAGACTACTACTTGTACACAGAGATCCATGAAATATTCTTCGCATCTTTCCCTACTGAGCTGTACGAGTGCATCGCAAAGCTAGCAGATAGCCAAGAAAGGTGGAAACTTAATGGTCCTATTGTGTGGACCCAAAAGTTAGCTCAAAGATTGGAAGCGTCAAAGGATAAGATCGCATGCACCATTGATCATTGGCTCGATCAGATTATAGGAGGATTCATTACTGAGTTTGTGGTAGACACCTCAATCAGCTATAGCATGGCAGAGCGACACTTTCTCAAAGGACTGTGAGGTAAGTACGTAAAGTCTTTGAAAACTTAGATTCAAATGTTATGGTGTGAAAAAATGGTTATGCAATTACCTTGATGTTCGGGGACCCTACGCAATGTGGAAAAACTTATAGGAATGAAGGAAGTAAGGGACCAGAAAATAGCTCCTTGATTTCACCTTTGTGAAGGGGCGAGGAAGAGCTCGTGAAGGTCCCACCGTGAAGTGCGATCCATTTTATAAGGAAAAGAATTCCACGAATACCACCCCCAGCCACACTGCCACCAGCTTCACCACCATCACCTCCATCTTCGTCCATCCTACCTCCGCCACCACCGCGAGTCAATATGGCAAGCACGATAAAGTTTCCTGTGTTCAAGGGATTGGGAAATGACGATCCAGACCAATTTTGGTTCGTTGTAAGAGCCATATGGGAAGCGCAAGGAGTTATAGATGAAAATGTAAAGAAAGTGACACTGGTTAGTGCCCTGCAAGACCACGCGCTGACCTGGTATATCAAACACTCCAATGATAATCCAAATGCGGGAATCACAGATATTCAAGCAACACTAAACAGAGAATTTAGAAGGTCGAAGTATGAAGCTCAATCAATCATTTGATTTAAAGAGATCACGATGCTACCAAGTGAGACTCCTTGGGAGCTAGATCAGAGACTAAAATGCATGATTTGCGAAGCTAATATGAATCTGATGGATGGGCAACATCGTGAATTGTTTATATCATTGCTAATGCCACATTTAAGGAGCATGCTATCAAAACAAAAGTTAACGACTCAAACAAAGGTCTTAGAGATCGTGATGAGGCTGCATGAGACACCAATGGAGGATCCCAACGTGGGAGTTCAGAAAATCCACGTGCAGATGAAGAATTTATGCCTTGAGATGTAGAGTTTGCAACTGGACAGGACAGCTCGACCAAAAGTGCGCGAAGAGGTGTGGTGCGTAAAATGCAAAGGTCAAGGTCACGACAAGGACCACCGCCTTGTGTTTGCAAATTACCTCATGGGAGGAGGACCAATGTCATTAAGGCTAGAAGCACAACTAGGACCTAGTGCGATGCTTGCTTTGTGTTGCATCATTTGTTAAATAGGAGGTAAGCACGCTACAGACAACTACCATTTGTTACAAAAGTATACACAAAATTCGCAGTAATTGTTTTGTAACTTTTGTAGGTTGGTGGGACATGATGAGCGCACTTGTAGAAGCTATGATTTGATGATGGATAGAACTCTCACCTACAGATTTCCAGCCAAAACACGGCCCCTAGACCCATATATAGGAGTGACGCGAATAGGATTTCAGGGGTGTGGACAAGGCCAAGGCAGAGGAGGACCTAGAAGAGGTCGCGGTCAGTTGATATGCTACAATTGCAGAGGGTCAGGACATTATGCCCGCGATTGTACAAACCCAATGCATCCATCATGTTTGTATTGCAACTTGTTTGATCATGAAACTGAAGATTGTCCTACGCTGATAGCTAAGATACACAACAAAGGAGCACTACCGCCTCCCCCAACTCAGATACTGCAGATGATGAGGTCTGAGCTGTGCGAGGAAGATCCAAATGTGAACATTGTGCTCTGAAGTGGAATCACGATGGGAGATGACAAAGGCAAACAACCAGAATATAGTATTTGGGTTCACAAAGCTCCAGTGAAAGAAGCAAAGTTTTATTTGGAACGCACTCAGGAAACCTTCATGGAAGCTAAGAAGAGCTTCGTTGATGCCTCCACTTCAGGAAGCAAAGATAAACCGGAGCTAGAGATGGACCCATCTATGCTCACAACATTCCTAGAAACATGCATGAGGTTACTATGCAACAATAAAGCTATAAAAGGACTACAGGAACTCATTAACATATGCGTTGGGACCGTGCCAGGAGAACCGTGCGTAGTCTGGAAGATTGGAAAGCATAAGATGAGGACAGGAAGAGAAATGAGGTTAACTGCACAGATTGGAGAATATGAAATGGACCAAGTAATTCTAGATTTAGGATCAAATGTGAATGTTCTGCCAAAGCAAACATGGGAGAAAATGGGGAGACCTACACTACAATGGTCTTCTATTTAGCTGCGAATGGCGAACCAACAAAACAAAATACTCATGGGGCGATTGTAGGGAATCATTGCGGATATTAAGGGAGTGAGCATGCTAGAAGACTTTGAATTGGTAGATATTGTTGATGACAGCAATCCCTACCCTACGCTCTTAGGAATTGATTGGGCCATTGACATGAACGGGGTGATTAATCTAAAGAAGTGCAAGATGGTTTTGGAGAAGAAGTCACTACGCGTAGTTATACCCCTGGACCCTGTTGAAGGATCACACTATACAGAGCCAGTGTGCGACTATGAAAGTGATGATGACTTTGCCTACATCTATAATATAACAACGCAAAACCAGGACTGGGTGAATCCCACTGCGGATGGGCAGCTTGCATGGGAGCATGAAAGCTCCTCTACTTTGGATTCAAATGAGGAAATGGAGCGATGGTAGAATCAGTTACATGAGGTAACTACACTGAATTGTAATATGATGACAAGGTCGTTGCGCTGCGTATCAACAGAAGTAAGAGACCTGCCTACTTATGATGGCCTATGTGAGGTAGATACCTTCTTGAATAAATTTGAAAGGGAGGTGTCGGAAAAGCAACATTTCCAGGCCTGGATTGGGTACTATGCACTATGCCCGTGAGATGGTGGCATATGCACAAAGGGAGCTTTGACGACTAGCGTGAATGTAGAAGGATGATGTGCACACGATTTGGGAAGCCTAGGGTGCGATTGATAGACAAATATAATGGACAATATGATCCACGTGCGAGTCTGGCCAGGTGGATGTAGGCATATGGAAGACAACCTGTGCAGATGCACATGAACTTCGCACTGAAAGGTATGGTCAATAAGCATATGTTGGGGGGGAAAATGTGCAAATGGCTCTTCATGTTAAAAAGAGAGTATGTAGGAAGAACAATCATGAAGAAGTTTATCCACATGGAAGCATTCAATAAGGTATGCAATGCGTTGAGCAAGGTATGCAATGCGTAGTGAAGTGATTGGGACCTGTGCGTACCTGCAATATTATGGGCTTATAGGACAACATGCAAGAAGTTGACGGGACAAACACCTTTCAGGCTAGTCTATGGAGTAGAAGCCATAATGCTGATGGAATACATCATGCCTAGTCTGCGCATAGCAGTGCTGATAGGTATGATGGACCGTGAAGCCTTGGAGGAGAGGCTCACGTGGTTGGAAGAGCTCGAAGAAGAATGGTTTTTGGCTGGATTCCACGAGCATGTACAAAAGCAGTGCGAAAAGGCTTGGCACAATCGACATATTAAGTTGTGCACCTTCAAGGTGAATGATTTGGTGTTGTTATATGATAGTAAGTTTGATAAATTCCCAGGGAAGCTCAAAATGGTTTGGAAATCACAGATGGTGGTGTGGTGCAGTTGGTGAAATTAAATGGTGAACTCTTCCCTGGAAAAGTAAATGGTAGTCATTTGAAGCCATACATAGGTGGCTTGACCATCTGACTAGTTGTAGGAAGCACAATCTTAGCGCTCTAGGCAGTTGACAGTAGTGAAGTGTCACAGGTTCCCTGACAGCATGAGGGTAGTTGCGCTGCCATGTGGGTTGGCTGGAAAGTGACCACTACAATCAATATTCATGATGTGATGCTTGGTTTGAGACCAAATGGAGTGGGTGACAAGCATTTAAGGTGAACTTTATGGGCTAGATTTGGGAAAATCTATTGCGAAGGGAGCATTAATGGACCAAATGTGGGGGGAAAATTGAATTCAAATTCAAAAGGAACTATAAATTGCAAAGGGCTCCCCAGAAAACAACACTTGGCAATTTGAGAATTAAGTTGTTGCGTGCCCAGAGATTCATGAACCCAGATTTGTTTGATCTTTTGAAGTCGAAGGAATTGTTTGATCACTTACTCGAGCCATTGAGGGAATTGTGGAATAACAGTATGGTAGCACCTGAGGAAGCCATGGATACCAGAGAAATGACCACTAAGGAGGCTGTGTAGGCCCTGAAAGTAGGCGAAGCCCCAGAAAGTGTTGGGATAGTTGCATAAATCCCTAAATTGCCACGCACGTTGAGACCTAAGAAATACAAGCAGCCTATGGCACTAGTGCGCATGTCCCCTAGAAACCTGCTGAGAACTAAGCTTACCATGGAAGAAAATGGAAAGGCAATCATTTTGGAAGTCGATGAGGAGGAGAAAGACTTTGAAGAAGTCCTGGTAGAAGAGGAAGAGGATGTAGAGATCGAGGTGGAAACCTAGGGTGCGGACCCTCTGACCAGGCTACCTACATATGTTCCTCCACGGAAGGGGAAAGTAAGGGTGCCCAAGGACCTAGATGAGAGAAAGAGCTCTCTGCAGACCCCGTTGCTCCTTGACAACATCATTTTTTACAGAGCACACTTGGGGCGGGTGCTGGTATTAAAATTTGAAGACTGGGATCTCGTGGACCATGAGAAATTCCCACATTTGGAAACCACGCAGCTCATGCACCAGAAGAAAAACACACCGCTGGGAGTTATAGGGTTGGAGTCATGCCAATGGCTGCGAGGTGTGGAGAAGGCAGGGATGTTAAGCTTGTTGTGGGTGCCATATTACCATCATGGCCCTGTGACTATTTTTGTCATCAGGTGGCTGCTCTACCTGGTGCATGATGGGTGCCTATGGCTGGAGGAGTCCATCCCCATCACGGGTTATCTGATTCACAGAATTACCCAGCTCCCTTGCAAAGGGGAGGATCCAGTGAGAATATTCGAGGGTAAAAGTGATGATTTGGCCATCGTGGAGGCCATGAAGAAGAATTTTAAGCTGGAGAAGAAAAATAGAGGGTACGCAATCTCTAGTATCAATAACATTGTGGTCAAATTCATGATGCAGATATTGGCCGGGAAAGTTATGTGGAAGTGTCGTGTGGATGAGGTGCCCACGTTGATGGTTGCACTTGCCACACAGTGCGTAGAGGGGGTCCATTTTAACTAGGAAAATTACTTGTGCAGAGAGTTCCTGGAGAACTGTCGTGAGGGACAAGAGAAGGGGAAGACTTTCCACTATGCATGGCTTCTACTATTCATAGTGCTGGGGCTTGGGAATTTCCTCAGGACAACTATTTCCCAATGGTTTCACAGGATCTTCTGGAGGTAGCAAAGTACGCTTTGATGTGGGTGACTAAAGATGCGCAGAGGATCAGAGACAACAAAATATTCTAGGTGTTCATTGATATGAACATTAGAATGCAGATTAACAACAAGCCATGGTTATTTCCCACAATTTATAATAGTCTGCAGAGCTTCAAAGAGTTCAAGGTAGGCTTTCATCACGTATACATCAGGGCACACAAGGAACCCGTGAAGACTTGGAACGAGCTCCCTTATTTGGCGACATATGATGTCATATTCATCATCCTTGAGTCATAGCCATCAGAGTAGCGCACTCCAGCCTGCTCTGTGTTAGAAGCAGAGAACTCCACTACACAAAGGAAGAAGGAGGAGGAAAAATTGTGGATGGCGCAGTTGGCCGAGAAGAGAAGGAATGAAGCAGTAGCAGCCAAGGCACAGGAGGCGTGGGATGTTGTGAAGGCAGCAAAAGAGTAGCAGAAGGCAGTTGAGAAAGAGCACGAGGGGAAAATTCTCCATTGCCCAAACAGGAGACAAAAACAGAGGAAGGTGGCGCAGACCCATAGACAACATCCACACAACTAAAGCAACAACACCTAAGAGAGAAGGTGGGGTCGCAGAAGAAGTTGAAGGCCTCAAAGACTTCTTTCGACCTGATCACCCTCACTGAGGGGGATCTCCATGACATTGGGGAGACTATGCGTGATGTCACCGCGGAGGCCCTCCAGTAGTTCGTGGAGGAAAATCAGATGGTGTTGGGGGCCCTCTAGGTGCAAATACAGGAATTGCAGGTGCGCACTCCACAGGCTGGTACTCTGTCAACCAGCCTCGCAGTAGGTACGGCCGTGGCTGAGGAAATGCTATGTGCCTGCATGACCAACACTATAGTGCTTCTAGAAGGAGCACTAGTTATAGAAAATGAGGCCGATAGGCCTATGGTCAGTGTGTTGAAGGGAGTTGGGATAAACATGGTTGCACTCCTGAGGGAGAAGTCCTATGTTTTGCAGGACGGAGTGACTGCAGAAATGCAAGCCAGGGAGGGTCTCACGCTCCAGGTCATGAGCGAGCAGCACATCAACATTGAATAGTTGAGCCTACAACGCGATGATGTAGTGGCACAAAATCGACAGATTGTGTAGGTGGTCGATGAAGCCTTTTAGATGGTCCCGGAGCTGGCCATCCAAGTAGAGGAACTAGCGGAGGCACGCATCTGGAAACTGGCAGCAGGGGTGCGTGAGGCTAAGGAAGAGATGGCCAAGGTTCAACTGGAGCTGAACCTTCAGATAGCTTAGTTATAACTGAAGGCGTGGCCTTTAACTCCACCAGAGATTAAAGAAAAACATGCCAGCACGATCACAGTAGCCATAACAGAGGTCAACAACGTAGTGAAAGACTGCACCAAGCTATTTGAAGAGTTGTTTGAGGTGCTCACCACTCTACAAGAGGACCCAAACATACATTGCTTAGAAACAGAGGCATGTGAACTGTAGCAAAAATATGATGAGATAAAAGGGACCGCGCAAACAGTTTCCCTTACACAAAGGCTTGCATGGATGTAGCAGGCAAAAGCGCTCAAGGAGCAGGTGGAAGCTGCTCGACACAAGGAAGCCATTTTGAAGGTGCGCGTACAACCATGGATTGATGAGGCATTCGTCATTATAGACTCTATTGAAGTAAAGCTCATGCAAATGCAGGGAACACAGGAATAGATTCAGGAAAGCAGTTCAGCTACAGTGCATCTAGGAAGCACAGTAGGCAACTGCTCAGTGCGTTGCTGACCTTGCAGCAGTCTAGGCAGAGTTGGGAGGTCTTTGCGCAAAGATCTCCGTACCAATAGAGTAACTCGAGGGCGAGTCATGATGTTTGTGTTGGGGGCTTGTTGGGCGCAGGATCCCCCAAGGAAAGTTTTGGGGCTTAGAGCCCAAATTTTGGTCATAAATTGTATCTTTGATGTATAAGCTCCACATTTTGTGGGCACGGAGCACGTAGCTTGTAAATGAGTCATAGGGTTGTCTTCCCTTAATTTTGTAATGTAATGTCGGCTATAGAGATCTACACATGGTCCTCGGACCATGGGATTGTATAAATAGAGCGAGGCTCTAAGTAGTTAAGTGGTGATCTAAGGATGAAGAATTGAGTCGTATTTGTGAAGTGTAAAGTCGAGTCTTTGGATTATAGAGTAGGAGAAGGCTCTAAAGTTGAGTGCACAGAGGCCTAGTAGTCTGCAGCTGAGTGCGCAAGCCCCTACATCTGAGTGCGTAGGGTGAGTCAAGTCTGTAACAGTTGGAGCATTAATAAAGATAAGTTTTCATATCCATTATGGGTATTGTGTATTTATTTCCTGTTTTATGCATCAGTTACATTGAAAATATTGGGCATAAATTGCATTTCTACTATTATATGATGCGCGAACATATGTGACTGTGGTAATTAAGTAAATGTGAGATAAAGTATTTGTTTATGCGAAGTTAACTAAGATCCTTAAGAAGATAAGCAAGATCCACAGTATAGTTTGGGGAAATAGCGCAAATCGTTGCCATAGTAGCGCAAAAGAACCTTAGCCCCTGGTTAGGGCTACATGGAAGGTGATTATAACAGATCGCGAAGGTCTTGCAGGTCAGCACAGTGCGCGAAGTGACCTGCGCGAAGGTAGGCACAGCTGGACTAAATCGACACCTCAGACATCTCAAGGGTTAGAAACTTGGTTCCAACATCCCCCCATACTGCTTCGGGTAAGACTTTAGTCTACGCTCCGCGGGCTGATGTCGAAAGGGCCAATAGTCTAGGGATTTGTTTGGCTAATTAACTCCGAACCTGGGTCAAGCCCCATCAAGCCAACAAGGTTCTTTTGGCTCCCACTATCAACAATGAATTGCAGTGGCAAACCATTCACCCACATCTATGAGTGGAAAAGATGCTCTCCCTCCTCTGGATCTTCGGGCTCATTCTTCTAGATCTTGCTGGTGGCAACAATGGAACTAGGCTCCGCGTCAATGATCTGCTTCCCTTTCTCATTCCTCTTATCGGGTTCTGACTCAGGGTTAGAAGATGCATATGATTCCGAAGCCTTCAACTCGGCCACCAGCGACTGCTTGGTCCGACACTCGTGTTGTGAGTGGGGTTCTTATGGAACTCACACCACTTTCCTGTGTCCTTCTTTGACTTCATGGTGTTGTTATTTTCTTGTGGCTTCGACGAGTTGTCTTGGGTCACACCATCTTAGCTTTGTCCTTGGTGCTGTAGTTTGGGGAAGCCTTTCCCTTGCTTTGGATTCGTGGATCCAAAGTATCGCTTTTTATGTTTAAACTTTTGCTTGATTTTGAGAGTGTATCGGTATGGCGTGCCAAGCGAGGAGATGTCTAGGAACTCTATCTCATCTTGGATTTACCTATGTAGGAATCTGCGATATTTGAGTACCAAATGCAGCTTAGAATCCTTAATACCCAACTTTGTGCGAAGGGTATGAAAAATATTTGTGAACTCTGGCACATCTTGGTCCCTTCCCTACCGCAGCATGGTCCACTTTATGTATTTATCCTCATAGCTTTTGATAGGGTAGTAGTGCTCCTTAATGGCATCCCAAAATGAATTCTAAGTGGGAGAGGCTAAAAACAATGAGTTCATACTTTCATCCTTCTACTCGCAGTAGGTTTCCCACCAGTCCTTGATGTGGGGGGATACTTTCAGAAGAGAAAACGTAATCATTTCCTGGCTTCATTGAACTTAGACCTAGAGACCTACCTTCTCTAGACCTTGTTGCCTTCCTGAGATCTATTGTGGCATGCCTTCTCTCGAACTTGTTGCCAAATGTTCGAACTAAACATCTGACCGAACACATTGGGACAACCATCCCTTGCACCCAGAATGAAACAACCCTGGACACCGAGATACGCATCCTTGCCCCTCCTTTTTCTCCTCTGGCGCTTCGCACCTTGCTAATTGCTAAGCTTGCTAATAGCTTTTTCCTTTGACTTTCAGACTTGATGTCCTCTTTTATTTTTTAGAATTGATATGCTGAGAAGCGATCTGGATGATGCGTCTTCTGCCAAGAGGATTCAGGGATATAAATATACCCTTCTAACATAGAAAACCATTTATCTACAACATCTACATCTATCTGACCCTCGAATATGGGGATTTCAAAGTTAACTTATACCTTAAATGGTGTGGTACTTCCAGAGTATTTGATCCGAAAATGTAAAAAGGTATTATAGACTTTACATGAAGTTTGCTTATGTTACTTAGTGCAATGGATCGAAAAGATTGCGAATAACATAAACACATAAGCAAATTGAAACATAAACATACGCATCAACATAGCGACAATTTGATAACGGAGTTCACTAGACTTCTTGGCTACCTCTCAGGGTCCTTAGCTTCCAGTTCAATCACTTTATTAGTCCTCAAAATGATTTTATAGACATGAGCTCAAAAACAGAGACTCAAATGAGAAAAAGGATCTCACTATTGCGTTCAGCTCAACATTTCGAGTCAAACGAGTGTAAACTTGCTCGTATTTTGCCTCTGTGCCATCCAAAACCTTGGAATGTGCAAAACCATGTTTGCCTTCTGCAAAACCACTTTCCGCTAACAAAAACTGCCCTCTGTGTTGTGGAAACCACTTCGATTTGCGCACCCTAGATTCGGCGGGTTCGGCTCTACAACAGGTTAAAAGGATTTTGGTTCGGCTCTGTTTCAAGTCCGAACATATGGGCATATTTGTTAGCTCGAAGGTGTGAAGGCGTGGTATATATTACAATTATGGAGGTCCGCAGGTCGAAATCCCCACCCGACACTCCGGCATTTTGATATGGATTGATATACATATATAGTAACATATATCCGCATTAAAATTTGGGTGACATGTATCTCCGCGCTCCGTTGGCCTATGCATTAGATATATGGTAATATATACCATATATGGTTGTCTATTGCAGTGGATGTGGGATAATTCTGTAACCAAATAAGGGGTTCGGCGGCCGTGGGGTTGACCTCGGCTGTCAGCCCTTTTTTTCTGATGCCTTCAATCCCGCAATAATAAATATATAATAAACAAATATGTTAACAAGCACCTCGGTAGCTCGACCAGTGAGCAAATTCTGGAGAAGTTTTGGTAGTTCTGCGAGGTCAGGGGTTTGACTCCCCTTGGCCAAAAATCTTTGGGATTTCATGCCAACATTGGGCAAATCCGGGCTGCCATGTGTCTGTACCAGATTGGCCCATTCTATCCAATCACGTGTTGCCACATCACTGCTCCTACTAACATCATCTAGGATGGGTGGTGTGTTCCCGAGATGCCACATGTCCTTCTGATGTCACCCTACTTTGACTGTTGACTTTGACTTTTTGACTTTTTTGTCATTTGCCCTAATTTTTCCCAAAAACTTTGACTGGCCATAACTTCTTCATCTGAACTCGGATTTACATGTCATTGACACCGTTGGAATCGTATCGATGAGCACTTCGATTTGATTCAACTTTCAACTACATTTGAAGACTTTGATCCAGAGGCAAAATTGAATCCATTTTGGATTCACTCCTCCCTACTGGAAGATTTTGGACCCCCAAAAGTTTGGTTTTAGCTATCGAGTAAGTGAGGATAAATTTCCTTCACTTTTCCAATCTCGATCCATCATGCTTTACTTGGATTTGTACCTTTGAGTCCAACATGAAGATACTCAACATTTCCTCGTCGCAAAGTCCTTATCCTCCTATCAAGAACTGTGTCCTCCTGTAGTTCATTGAGATACTTGGGTGAAAAATCTTTGATGGAAGGTAATTGACTTTTCTCTTCGAGATCTTCAATCAATGAAGGCTCATACAATCTCAAGTTTTCAACATTTACGATGAAATAGATCTGCATATAAGCTGGTAGATCTAGGCGGAAAGCATTTTCACCAATTTTATCAAGTATTTTGAAAGGACCATATCTAATTGGTTTCAACTTCTTACCTTCTCCTTGTAGTCTTTCTTTGTTGATGTACAACTAGACTTGATCACCAACTTGAAAATTATGCTCAACTCGATGTTTGTCATGCCACGCTTTATACTTTGCTTGGCTTCTTTCCAGTTGTTCTTGTACTGCCTGGTGAATGTCTTGGATTTGTTCAATGAACTTTGTTTCCTTGTCCACATCATTGTGTCCATCAACTACTATGTCTTTACCAAGACAAAATCCAAGGGAGACTTTGGTACCCAAACAAGTCTCAAAAGGAGATCTCTTAATAGAAGAATGTTTTGCATGGTTGTAAGCATGCTGCACATAACACAAATGTTCATCCCAAAGCTTAGGATGCTTGCTGCAATATCCTCGAAGCAACTGTATCACTATCCTATTGACCACTTCTATCTAACCATCTATTTGCGGATGAAATTCCGTGCTCTTCTTTAACCTAGTGTCCATTAACTCCCATAGACTTGACTAAAATTTCCCAACAAACCAAGAATCTTGATAAGATATAATAGAAGTGGGTAACCCAAAATGAACCCATACATTTTGAAAGAACAACTTTGCAGTTTGTTCAGTTGTGACTTGCTTATTACATGGTATCAAAATACACATCTTACTGAACCTATCCACCACTACATACAAATAGTCATGACCCTTTCTAGACATTGGCAATCCCCCAACAAAATCCATGGTAACACTTTCCCAAGGACAAGAAGGAATTGCTAATGGAGTATACAAGCCCAATTTTCTATTACTTGGCTTGCTTGTAGCACACATAGTACATCCTTTAATGTATCTAGAAATTTTTTCATTCATTCGTGGCCAATAGTAGTATCTTTGTAATTGTGCAACTATTTTACTTACACCAAAATGACCTGATATGAGAGAAGTATGTGCTTCTCGAATTATATTAACTCTTTCATTTTGTGGAATGGATAACTTTCCCAAATGATATAAGAGTTTGTCCTTTATGAAATAATCCAATTCTTCTACTTGCTTACCATGACTTAATGTTGCATATACATCCTTAAAATCTATATCTTGAGCATATTGATGAATGTAACTTTTATGAATTACTGAATTATGCTTAAGTATAGTGGATGCATTTATGATTGGTCTTGATAACATGTATGTAACCTTATTATGTATTCCCTTCTTATATCTGATAACAAGATGAAATTGTTGTAGAAACCCCATCCATCTATAGTGTCATGATTGTTGCAATTTAGTTTGTGAGTGTAAGTATTATAGTGGCTGATGATCTGTATGTATTATTGTTTCTTGACCCATTATGTAATGTTTCCACTTTTTAACACTCTGTACTAATGCATATAATTCTTTATAATATGTGGGATAGTTAACTACTTCTAATGTAAATGTCTCATAATGAAATCATGTGCGCTTTCTGTGCTGCATCAACACTGCCCCCATGGCATATAGTAGCATTGGGGTTAGGCCAATTTTCAATGACTTCAACCTTAGAGGGATCTATCTTCAATTCACCACCCCCTACAATATAACCCAAATAATTTAAAGATGTCTTGCCAAATTCACATTTTGACAGTTTTACATAGAGATTTTCTCTTTTCAAAACATATAAAACCTACTTTACATGTTTTAAGTGTTCTTCTCATGCCCTACTATAAAAAATAATATCATCTAAATAGACTATTACAAATTCATCAATGAATGGTTTAAATATATCATCCATGACTCACATGAATGTAGTTGGAGCATTAGTTAAGCCAAATGGCATAACCATCCATTCAAAGAGTCCTTGCTTCATTTTAAAAGCAGTCTTCCATACATCCTCTTCTGAAACTCTGATCTGATGGTAGCCACTTCGCAAGTCCAATTTAGAGAAGTAAACTGCATCTTTTAATTGATCTAATAAATCATCAATGCGAGGAAGAGGATAACGATTATTTATTGTGATTTTATTTAGTGCTATAAAATCAATGCACATTCTCCATGAACCGTCTTTCTTTCACACTAACACAATCGGTGAACCACACAGTGATGTGCTTGGTCAAATAAACCCTTGATCAAGCAACTCCTATACCTTCTTCTTTATCTATGCATTCTCTAGAGTTGATAACCTGTACATTCCAATGTTAGGTAGTGGAGCATCTTGCTATAAATAAATTTCATGTTCTATCTCCCACTTGGGTGGAAGCCCTTTAGGCTCTTGAAATAGAATATCATAATCGGAAACAACTTTAACTAGATCTACTTTCTATTTAGGATTACAGCCTTGGAAAGCATTAGATTTATCAATATCCTTTGCTTTTACAATCATAAGTAAAAATTGTTTACTTGCATTTACAATTCTTTTCATCTGTCCAGAATTTATGAGAGAGAAGTTATCTTTGAGTTTATGAGCTCTTACAATATATTCAATTCCATCCTTAGTGTTTTGATACATATTTTTAGTTTAAGAAGATAACATTTCTATTGTACAATTATGGACTTCCTAACACAATTCCACATATGTCAAATGGGACTATGTCTAACTCTACCTCATCTACAAACTTCGACCCAATAGAAAAATGAATTTTACATTGTTTTGTAACTTGTAGCTTAGTTTTATCACACACCCAACCTAATAGATATGTATTTTTATGAGGTTTAGTTTCTATACCCAATTTCATTAAAATTTCTTCATAAATCAAATTAACTTGTGAACCACTATCAAATAAGGTATCAATTTTAGTATGCTTGGAAATGACTGTAATGTGAAATAGCTCATTTCTTTTCCTCTCATCATTATCATTATCAACATAATGTGAAGAAGTACTTGTAGATGCTTTAGAATCTTTACCTTTTATACCTGTAGTTGTAACCGTTGTCTTATCACCTGAATGTGATCCCAAGTCCATTTGAATAGCAGCAACATTCTTCCGCTCCTTACTCCTAAACTTCTTAGGCTTCAATTCTGGATGCAATGACCAACAATGTGCCTCATCATGGCCCTCCTTTTTACAATGAGTACACAAAGGTTTATCTTTCTTCACAATGTTTGCTTTCTTCTCCTTCCACTAAAGTTTCTTCTTGTCTTTATTCTTGCTTTCAATAAGTTTGGATGATTTCCCAACGTCCTTGGTTACATTTTTGCCTCTAGCTTCTAGATGAGTTGCTTGGACTGATACATCATCTAAGCTAGTTGGATTAAACATAAGTATAATATGCCTCAAATAACAATGAAGACCACCTATGTATTTTAACAATGTCTCTGGTGAGTCCAATGATATGCCTAATGTTAAAGCTCTCTTACGGAATTCTTGAGTATAACTTTGAACACTTTGACCTTTTAATTAACGCAATGTTTGCCAACTCATCATTGCTTGTTGCATATAAGCCAATAGATAAAATTGCTTTTTAATAGCAGAAATAAATTGATTCTAGGTCAAGATAATTTCACCATGTTTCTTAATATTTGCTTGTGTCTTTCCTTCCCACCAAACAAGTGATGTTCCTCCAAGTCGAAGGTTAGCAAGCTGGATCTTCTTCCTTTTAGAAAACACTTTCTATACCCTGCAATAAACTTCAATTTGTCCTATGCAATTGTCAAGTTTTTCAGCATTAAGTTCTCCATCATAAATTGGCAAATCAAACTTTACATCTAATTTGATCAAAGAGGACTTCTTATTCTTTTCAGAAGCACTCGATTTATGAGAAGAAGTTGATGATGATGGCAATGGTGGTGTCGATGGAGGAGATGATGGAGGAGGTTTTTCTCCCTTTCCTTTATCTGGTTTGGGTGATGAAGTGCCTTCATCCTTTCCCTTCTTAAACTCGCGATACAACTCTTCCACCATTGCACGTATCGTCATGAAACTATCCAGGAACTGAGATTCTGATCCAAGTGGGTTTTCATCTATCATCCTTCTTTGTGAAAATACCCTTCCAATCTCTAGATTTTCCTCAAAAAGTTCACCTTCACCTCGTTCGAGCCTCAACCTAGTAAGCATTCTAATCTTCACACAATCTTGTCAGACCTTAAAAACCTTGCTACTATGATACCAACTTTATCCAAAAATATAAAAAGGTATTATCAACTTTATGTGAAGTTCGCTTATGTTACTTAGTGCAACATATTGAAAATATTGCGAATAACATAAACATAGAAGCAAATTGAATCATAAATATATGCATCAACATAATGATAATTTGATAATGGAGTTCACTAGACTTCCTAACTACCTCTCTAGGTCCTTAGCTTCCAGTGTGATTGCTTTATTATTCTTTAAAATGCTTTTACAGACATGAGCTCAAGAACAGAGACTCAAATGAGAAAAAGGATCTCACCATTGTGTTTAGCTTGCAATTTCGAGTCAAACGAGTATAAACTTGCCCATATTTGGCCTCTATGCCCTCTAGACCCCGTGGAATGTGCAAAACCACCTATGCCTTCTACAAAACCACTTTCCGCTGACGAAAACCACCCTCTGTGTTGTGGAAACCACCTCGGTCCACACGGCTTGGATTTGGCAAGTTCAGCTTTGCAACAGGTTAAAAGGATTTTGGTTCGGCTCTATTTCGAGTTCGAACGTATGGGTATATTGGTTAGCCCAAAGGTGTAAAGGCATGGTATATATTACTATGTTGGAGGTCGGCGGGTCAAATCCCCCGCCCGACACTTCGGCATTTTGATATAGATTGATATACATATATAGTAACATATATCTGCATTAAACTTTGGGTGACATGTATCTCCGCGTTCTATTGGCTTATACATTCGATATATGGTAATATATACCATATATGGTTTTCTGTTGTAGTGGATGTGGGATAATTTTATAACGAAATACATGGTCCGGAAGCCGTGGGGTTGACCCCATCCATCGGCCTTTTTTTTGGCGCCTTCAATCCTGCAACAATAAATATAAAATCAACAAATCCGTTAACAAGCAGCTCGGTAGCTTGACTAGTGAGGGGATTCAACGAAGTCTTGACAGTTCCACGAGGTCGGGGGTTCGACTCCCCTTGACCCCAAATTTTTGGGATTTCCTACCAACATTGGGAAAATCCAGGCTGACATGTGTTAGCACCAGATTGGCCCATTCTATCTAATCACGTGTTACCACATCACTGCTCCTGCTGACATCATCTAGGACAGGTGGCATTTTCTCGGGATGCCACATGTCCTACTGATGCCACCTTACGTTAATCGTTGAATTTGACTTTGACTTTTTTGCCATTTTCCCTAATTTTTCCCAAAAACATTGACCGGCCATAACTTCTTCATCAGAAATTAGATTTACACGTCATTCACACCATTGGAATTGTATCGACGAGCACTTCGATTTGATTCAACTTTCAACTACATTTGAAGACTTTGATCTGGAGTCAAAATTGAATCCATTTTGGATTAGTAGCTGTTTGAAGTAGATGCATTGCCCATGGGTAGTCGCCCAAGGATGTAGGAAAAGTTTTCCATCATCGCGTTCGTCTACCGCTTGAGGGCTTCTTCAAGAAATATTTTGATAGGATCTCCTACCCCCTTGTCTTTCTTTTCATCCACCATGGGAGGTCATCCATGTTTGCGAGGCTGGTCTTACAAAGGTTCGACTAGTTCAAGCCTTAACTCCTTATATCCCGACCTCGTTGGGGACATGCAAAGAAAGACAGAGAAAGAGCAGACCGCTCTAATACCACTGATCCATATTTAAACAAGAATGTAACAAACTATAGACATAACCATAAATATAGAGATGCAATAGAAATAACACTTCATTTCATTAATGTAAAATACTAAAATATGCTTACAAACATAAATGGAAATAAACTTGTTAGGGAAATGGTAGCTTATCTCTGAGAAGAGATGTGGGGGCTACATGCCTATGAACTGTGTTACAATGAGGCTAGAAGGCCTATTTATTGTCGAGAAACAATGGAAAACCCTAAAAATCCAAAAACCTAACCTTAGGAGATGAAACACCAAACTGTGCGCCCCGTTTGGGTAAATTTGTAAATCAACTTCCCAGGGTCGTAACTTTGGCATACGATCTCTGTTTGATGTGCACAATACCTCGTTAGAAATATCTATCCAAGGAATACAACTTTGGGAAGAGCAACGTCAGTCCATGGACCCATGTTGCTCCCATTTTTCCCAAAAAATGTCATTTAAGGCCTCAAAATGGCTCTAGAAGTTCAGGACCCAAAAAGATGCTAAAAAACGTATATTGTGCTACAAATAAGGAAACTGAAAAACTGAAAGAGACAGTTCTGGGGGTCCAAGTGGGATATGTGGGTGGCCACCAACATCTACCTAGATCACGCAAGGAAAAGGAGCTCTGAAATTATCACTAGCCGCAACAAAAGAGAGATCAAGACAACATGGAGAAGGCGGTCTGAATTCTGTTATGGAGGCTAAGCGAGCTGCAGTGGGAGAAAACTGTATTTGGGCTAGAAAATAGGACTGAGTTCTTTTTCTAAAGGTCAAGTAGGCTTACTGTTGGGCCCAGTATCGGAGGAGAAATATGATGTTATTTAGAGACTATTAGGTAACATTTGGAGGCTATTTTCTATAGGAGGAGGGTTTTTGTGCTAGGCCATAGACCATAGCACATAGCTGGGCTTGTGTAGTATACCTAGGGGGGATAATATGGGGCACAAAGGAAGGTACACAAGGGAATAATGTAATAATGGAATGGGCCATAGTAATAAATAAGGTGGTTAACCCGTATCATGTAAGGGACCACAAGTAGTTAGCAATAATGTAATAAGCCCATGGTATTAGATAGATGGTATTGAGGAAACCATGGTAATGACCCATGGTATTGTATATATGAGGCCTATATAGAGGCTAGAGACTCCACATTGAGGGATTTCAAGGAATATTGTATGAACAGGCATATGGCTTGTGGAGTGTTCTCCTTCCTTAAGGAGTGAATGTATGGTGTTGCCCTACCTTAAGGGTTTGATCAATAAAGAAGAATTTTTATCTATTTTTATCTTGTTATTTCTTCGGTTTATTTCTATTATCATATATTTTCATATTAGATCTATAACAAGTGGTATTAGAGCAATTTCTTGGGCAAAAGTGGAGATTTTTTTTTTAATTTGTTGTAGGAACTTTCTGGGGTGGCGAGTTTGCAGATCAGATCTATACATTTTGGGGAAAATATACAAAATCTAATTGTATATCTGGATTCTTTGTGAAAAAATACCCAAGTTCAAAAAAAAAATCGGCCAAATCGGAGTCCGGATGAAGGAGATATTGCTGATCTAGAAATTAGTGGTGTTGCAGACATTTTTCAGGGCAACGAATTTGCAGATCGGATCTATATGATTTGGGGAAAAATCTAAATATATAAATACTTCACTTTATTGATCGAACCCTTAATATAGGGAAACACCATACATTCACTCCTTAAGGAAGGAGAACACTCCACAAGCGATATGCCTGTTCATACAATATTCCTTGACATCTCTCAATGGGGAGTCTCTAGCCTCTATATAGGCCTCATACATACAATACCATGGGTCATTACCATGGTTACCTCAATACCATCTATCTAATACCATGGGCTTATTACATTATTGCTAACTACTTGTGGTCCCTTACATGATACGGGTTAACCACCTTATTTATTACTATGGCCCATCCCATTATTACATTATTCCCTTGGGTACCTCCCTTTGTACTCTATATTATCCCCCCTAGGTATAATAATGGGATGGGCCATAGTAATAAATAAGGTGGTTAACCCGTATCATGTAAGGGACCACAAGTAGTTAGCAATAATGTAATAAGCCCATGGTATTAGATAGATGGTATTGAGGGAACCATGGTAATGACCCATGGTATTATATGTATGAGGCCTATATAGAGGTAAGAGACTCCCCATTGAGAGATGTCAAGGAATATTGTATGAATAGGCATATGGCTTGTGGAGTGTTCTCCTTCCTTAAGGAGTGAATGTATGGTGTTGCCCCACCTTAACGGTTTGATCAATAAAGTGAGCCATTTCTATATTTAGGGTTGTCAAGAGGTGATAAGTGCCTTAAGGAGGCAACATCGCAAAGGAGGGAGCCTACCAAGGTGTGCTACCACCCTTAAAGGGCTTGCTTGATGACTGCTCGGTGGAGTTAGGGCTGCAACACATGCCCTAACTAGGACTGTCACAAAGATCGAAGTCGAAACATAATTTACAACAATGTTTTGTGGAAGAATATTGTGTCAAGAGGTGACCGGTTTGGATCAGATTGACTTGCAGCCTATTGGCATCATGTGGAGGACTTTCCGAGGGGGTGAAAATTCTTCCTAGGAGTATAATCGACAGTGTAGGATTGGTTTCCATTGATATGATTGGAGTTTAGTGTGTTAGCTACCCAAAGTCGCCCTAGAGAAGCATACAATAAGAACGTTATTTGGTGCATGATTGGGTGAAGATTGCAGCCTAATTATTAGCTCTTTGATGGACGAAAGAGGCTACTAGAAGGAAAATTGGAGCTTAGGAATTAGGCATACCAATAGAGTATATTAATGAGCCCGTGTACTTGCAATAGAAGTGACATGCAACATTGTTAGGTGGCAACCCTCCTGGAGTCTCGATGTGTTGTCCTTTAAAGGAATAAGTGGCAACTAGTGAGCAGTATGGAAGCGAAGGACCGACATGAAAAGATACGACATAAAAGTTGCAGTGAAGTTTTTCATTGTATTTTGTATACCATAAACTATTGTATTACTCAGATTTGGTTTAATATAATGAATATTGAGATTGTACAATATTGTAAAATTTTGTTAAAAAGTTTGTATATTTGTGCATATGTGATTTACTGCTTTATATTTCCATTGTGCAAAGTATTTTACGATTGAGATTCTTGTTTTGGTAGCGTCAGTGATTCTAAGACTCTAACTTAGACCCAAGGTCGTGGAAATTCAACATTTATCTGGTTATATGTTGGTTATAAGCTTGGTTTTATGACATATCTCATTCATGGATCTTTTCATCTTATCACTCATAACTGAATAAACAATGAATGCAAGACCTAATTGATGCTATGAAAACTAGTGTGAGAAGGTACAAAACCTTCTTTATAAACCTCAAACAATTTTTCACTCCCTTATGTTCATACTTGCATTCATGACCTGTAGGTGTGATCTGATTTAGAATATTAGTTTGCAGTGCTAAGATCCTCCTCAGATTATAAACAAAATGCTTTCATTGTGCTTAAGGATTCACCAATTTTTGCAAGTGAAATGAAGAGTTTTTATGTTAATTTTATGAGAAATTTAACATAAATCAAAAACTGAACAACAACATAAACATGTACAAAACATCATCAAAAATACATTACAACAAGCACATGATAAAGGAGTTCACCCCACCTGGGCTACGTCTCCTTGGTCCAGATTCCAATGGTTTGGGCCTCTATATTATGCTCAAAATTGTAAAAATCTATGTCTACAATGCTCAAATGCTTCTGAAACTTGCTCCAATGAGTCCAAAATGTTAAAAAATTTCCATTTAGCCTCTTTTTGCATCCAATTTGGTGGATAACTGAAGGAGTTATGGCTTCTCCTAGTTTTCCCACTATTTGCTCCACAAATTGCCCCATTTTCGGCATGATCCTACAAATTAACCCCTAAAACACGCTAACTAGGCGAAAATTTCACCGCGCGGCAGGCCATATTCTGTCGACCGACTGTTCATCGCAAATCGGAATCAGGAATCCCATCGTAAATCATAATCGGTGGAGTTCTATGGGCTTATCGTCTGTGAACAAAGCGGCAATGTGTGATTGCGATATCAGCAAACCCGATGGGACATTAAATTGTAGCTCATAGCCTATCGCATGCGAGATATCGCAATCAGCATAGTTTGGGTGGTCTTAAGGTATGCGAGAGTCTTCCCTGTTGTGATTTACGATTGTGACATCGCACCGCAACCTGAACCTATCAGGGCCAATTCTGTAGTGATGTGTGATATGTGATGTACGATTGCATCGCAACCCAATACCTATTGGGGGTTGATTATCTGTAAAGCCTTCCCTTTAATCTGTGATTGTGATCCATCACATCACACCACCGAACAATTTCTTAATGCCTTTCTGCCTGCCTTATCACATCGCAACCTTTCCCAATTCGGAGGCCAATTTTTAACGTCAACCCGCCTGCGATTGCGATTTGTGAAATGTGAGGGCCAATGCCAACTTGCCACTTAGCACCTCCTCATTCGCTGAAGGACCTTGCCACATCATCTAATCCTGCCATGTGAGTAAGTCAATCCGGAACTTTGACCTACTCTAACTTCTGAATACAAGCTGGGATTTGAGTGTCATTGGCACCATTAGAATCAGAATGACGAGCTCTTAGATCTGAGGCTAAATTTAACAAGATTTTGACACTTTGATTTTTGAGCATAATTTTGAGCACCTGATCACTCCTCCGCAATAGGAAGTCTTTGGACCCCAAAAATATCACTTTCAATTGACCTATAGGTGAGGGTACAATTCCCTCACCTTTTCAATATCGATCCATTTATCACTGAATTGGAACTCGTGATCTCCACGATTCTTGTTGTGCCTTTTTGTGTACTTGCCTTTAACCTTTTCAAGTTGTTCTTACACTGTTTGACGTACCATTTGGATTCATTCAATGAACTCTTTGGCCTTGTCCATGTTACTATCAGTAGCAACATCCTTCTTACCAATATGATACAATACATTATGATGCAAATGGTAAACAAATTCCTCGAATTGATTCCTTTGACTCAAGCTTGAATATACATCTTGAAAGTATGTATTTTTCTGAACATAATTTTCATGTAAAATGAAATGATGCTTGAGGAAAATAGTTATGCAAACTATAGGCCAAGAAAGTACATCAACAAACTTGTCACTTATACCTTTCTTATACCTTTTAACCAAGTGGAATACCCATCCAATGAAAGTTCCTTTGTCGCTACAACATAAACACTTTATCATTGAAAATTTATGAATGAAAAGAAATGGGCTTACCAAATTGAAAAAATACTGTGCCCATGGCATAGTCACATACAACAACCTAAAAATTAAATGAATTTTTCAAGTTTAGAAAAGAAAGTGTAAAGGCTAAACCAATCTCTTGTCTTAAACCATCAAATGCCTCTTGTTGTTTGCCTCTCCACTGGAAGACCTTTTGCACAACTACCAATGAATGAAAATGAACTACAATAGAAGAAAAATTAACAAAATTTCTCCTCCAACATCGTGCTGCTCCCAAAAAACCTCTTATCCAAATGAATATCTTGAGCCTACCTGCGTAAATTATGAGCAGAGCAAAGGCATCTGTGGCTTCGCAAGGATGTATGATTCCTTCACCTGTGTTTGCAAAAATTGAGCCAATACCACCACATACTGTTATGGCATCAATCTTGGAGAGGTCTAGCTTCATCTCACATTCTCCACGTCCCACCCTGACTGCCAAAAATCCTTTTGGAACCTGAACATGCTTGGAAGAACCAATTTCATGGCTCAAGTACATCAAATAATTTTTATCCAACATATACTTTGACATCTTCAGAAACAAATGTTCTTGACATATGACATCAAGTATTTTTTTCTCACACATGACATGCTCAAATTTTCTGAAAATGAAAATGCCATCCAAATAGACTATCTTGTCTAGAAATGGCTTCAACACATCTTTCTTCATATGCATAAAAGTAGTAGGAGCACGGAAAAAACCAAAAATAATAACAATACATTCAAACAAACCTTCCCTGGATTTGAATGTCGTCTTCCCTATATCTCCTTCAACAAATCTACTTTGATGAAAACCACTTCTTGAATCCCATTCAAGGAAATGCTTACCATTCTTCTTGAGTGCCAAAAAAAGAGGTGCACTACATGGTAAAGGAGTAGGCCGAATGATCCTTTTATTCAACAATCCCTGGATTTGTGTCTTAATTTATGTGCTTTCCATCACTGAGATCCTGTACATGCCAATCTTAGGAAGAAGACACTTTTTCTATAACAGAAACTCAGGTTGGATTCCCCTCTTGGGAAGTAATCCCTTTGATTCCTGAAACATTTCATCAGATTGGTTAACAGCGTCAACCAAATCAATTTTCAAATTCAAATTACAACCATCAAACGCTTCATAATCAATATCATTCTCGGGTTTGATCATGAGAAACACAAAATTCTTGCTCGAATTCACTAGTCTTTTCATTTTCCCTACATTAACAATCAAAAGATTTGTTTTTTTGGTGTGATCTCTCACAATATATTCTACTCCATTTTTGAATATGTGATATTTTTTTTCATGTCAATAGAGAAAAACTTTTCTATCATAAAGGTATGGACTACCCAAAACAATTCCATAGATATCTAACGTCACAACGTCAAGCTCCACCTCATCTATGAATTTTGCAGTGATTGCAAATTTCAGTTTACACTTTCTCGTAACCTACAATTATGCATTGTCACATACCCATCCAAGTGAATATGGTTTATCATGTGGAACAATTTCTAGATTTAAACTCCTGAAAATGTTTTCAGGGATAAGAGTGGCTTGAGAACCACTATCAAACATTGTATCAATTTTTTTATGTTTCAATATCACACTTATGTGAAACAATTCTATTCTCCTCTTTTTGTTTGGAGTTTCATTTTGTGAGTTTGAAGAACTAGTGCTGGAAATGGATTCCTTTCCTTGAAACCCTATGGCTGTGATTTTTGTTTCATCAACTGATTCAGATCTCAAATCCTCTTCTTGAGTGATTGCATTTGTCTTTTCTTTTCCTTTGTTGTTGAATTTCTTTGGTTTCATTTCGGGATGAAGCTTCCGATAGTGAGCCTCATCGTGACCCTCTCTGGATTAATTTTTACATATTGTTTTCTCTCCTTCCTTTTTAATGAATGCATTTTTCTTTCCCTTGAAGCCCTTTCCTTTCTCTTTACCCTCAAATGGTTTTTTACTACCCTATTTTGGGGTGTCTTTCCCTCCTCCCTCAAGATGAGTGGATTGCACACACACATAATCTATATTACTGGGATTAAACATTAAGATAGTATGCCTATGGTAACTGTGTAAATCCCCTATGTACTTTAGCAATGTGTCATGTGATTGCAGGTCTACACCTAACATCAAAGTCCTTTTTCTGAATTCTTGGGTGTAATGTTGCACATTTTTACCTTTAAGATGTCTAAAGTTCTACCAATTCATGATGACTTTCTGCATATAAGCTAGAGGGTAGAATTACCTTTTAATTGTAGCAATGAAATCATTCTAGGAAATAGAGATCTTACCATGTTTTTTAATATCCTCTTGGGTCTTTGATTCCCACCATACTAGTGTTGCACCTTCCATTCTCAAGGAAGCTAACTAAATATTTATGTCATTATCTTGAAGTTTTTGAATCCTGCAATAGACCTCCAACTGATAGGTCCAATTATCAAGCTTCTCTGCATTCACTTCACCATTATAATGGGCAACATGAATTTAACATCAAGTTTCTAAAAAGATGATTTACCAATTCCTTTTGAAAAATGATGATGAGTATGAGTAAGGGTTCTATTAGTGGAAGAGTGTCAAGATACTTGTGAAGAAGAGGATGAAGAAGATGGTGGAGAGGGCGGAGGTTTGTCTTCATTCCCATTACCTCCTTTTTCATTACCTCCTCCTGAAGAACATTCTCCTTTAGGAGGTTTGGAACTTTCTCCTCGCAACCTGCTATTCGTCTCTTCATAGAGGACCTTCACCATCTTTGTCATATCAAAGAAAGCCTTTCTAAAGGTCTTCTCATCTTCTGTCATGTTTGTAGGTTCTCCTTCATGATAAATTATCTATGGAGTGTCAACTGCAACTTGAGGCTGAAGTGGTGTTGGAGATTGTGGCAACCTTGCTCTTCTTCCCCTTGACCCAACTTTAGGGCTTCCAACTAGCTTTCCTTCACCTTTTTTGAGCTTCAACCTTCTAAGCATGACATAAAGTTGCAAACAATTAAATCCTTCTATCACAAAGCAAAACCTAGTGGTCTGATACCAAATTGATCTGATTTAGAATATTAGTTTGTAGTGCTAAGATCTTTTTCAGATTATAAACAAAATGCTTTCATTGTGCTTAAGGATTCATCATTTTTTGCAAGTGAAATGAAGATTTTTTATGTTAATTTTATGAGCAACTTAACATAAATCAGAAACTGAACAACAACATAAACATGTATAGAACATCATCAAAAATGCATTACAACAAGCACATGATAAAGGAGTTCACCCCTCCTGGGCTACGTCTCCTTGGTCCAGCTTCCAATGGCTTGGGCCTCTCTATTATGCTCAAAGTGTAAAAATCTGTATTTACAATGATCAAATGGTTATGAAACATACTCCAATGAGCCCAAAATGTTCAAAAATGGCCATCTAGCCTCTTTTTGCATCCAATTTGGTGGATAACTGAAGGAGTTATGACTTCTTCTAGTTTTCCCACTACTCACTCAACAAATTGCCCCATTTCTTACATGATCCTACAAATTAGCCCCAAAAATGCACTGATTGAGCAAAACTTTCACCGCATGGCTAGCCATATTGTGTCAGCCGACTGTACGTCGCAAATTGCAATCGGGAATCCCATCACAAATCATAATCAACGGAGTTCTGTGGGCTTACGATCTATGAGAAAAGAGGCGATGTGCGATTGCGATATCAGCAGACCCGACCAGACATTAAACTGCAGCTCATAACCTATCACATCAAGGATATCACAATCGGTGGAGTTCCGGTGGTCTTAAGGTCTGCGAGACTTTTCCCTGTTGCGATTTGCAGCAACCCGAACCAGTCAGGACCAACTATGTAGTGTCATGCGATATGCGATGTGTGATGGCATATCAACCTAGTACCTGTTGGTGGCCGATTATCTGTAAAGTCTTCCCTTCGCAAATCTACGATTGCGATCCATTGCATCACACCTATGTCTGATATTTGAATGTCTTTCCGCCTGCCTTATCGCATCGCAACCTTTCCCTCCTCGGGGGCTGATTTTTAACGTCGACTCGCATGAAATTGCGATTTGTGAAATGCGGGGGCCAATGGAGACCTGCCACTTGGTGCCTCCTCATTCGCTAAAGGACCTTGCCATGTCATCCAATCTTACCATGTGAGCAAGTCAAACCTGAACTTCGACTTGATCTAACATTTGCATACGAGCTCGGATTTGAGTGTCGTTCACACCGTTGGAATCAGAATGACTAGCTCTTTGATCTGAAGATAAATTTAACAAGATTCTGACACTTTGATTTTTGAGAATAATTTTGAGCACTTGATCAAGGTGGCATATCGACCAAGTGTTTGACAAAATGACAGTCCTGGTTGGGGATGGTTAGGTCAAGTCCTAATTCTAGTTTTTGTTTGCAAGTATTGTCTTCATGTCTTTTATGAGTTCTGGAAGTTTCATATCTTTCTGGGCAGAGGCTAAGCCCCAACCTTAGAAAGTAGCCTTAATTCTCATAGTCACTACCTCAATACTAGCAAAAAAAGGCTACAGTTGCACCAATGTAGGCCTATTGGAGCAAATGGGAACCCATAGTCAGATGGAGGCCTTGGAAATGGAGCGACTGGGGCTCTAGGTTAGGGAAAAGGTGAGTTTTCTAAGGGATTGGACACTTGGAGGGGATGGGTTACTCCTGGGGATCCTGTGGCACCCGAGGGGGGTTAGTAAGGTGTAGTTGTGTCAACTCCATTTCTTTAAGGTCATCTAGGAGGTTGAGTCATATCATAGTAACCCTGCATCTCATGTTTACTCTAGGTAAGCCTGTGAAAGTGGGTAGATGTGAGAGGAGGCGACGTTACAATAGGAGAGGAAGAAAATTTTATTCTTTCCTATGGATTCACTTTCCCAATGTAAAGGATAGGAAATATGTGGAATGCTTTCTCATGAATCCATTTTTGCTTTGGAAAGGGGGGAAAGTACGTTGTAGGATTGATTGTGAATCTTCATCCCTTTTTGTAAAAGGAAAATCCTTTTTTTGAAGGAGAATCATTAAAGTTGGTTAGTGGATTGATGTAGACCCAAAAACATAGCCTTCTGGCGAATTCCGTTATCAATTGGTTGAGTATTGTGGTTATTTAATTGGTTGTTTATTGTTCTTGAACATTTGATTTATGCAAGTGTGATAAATTGAGAGACTTTTTAAATGTAATGAATTAGTATTGAAGCTTGAAGAACTAATTTTAGATCATGTATATGATGCACAAACCATATACATAGGAATACTATCTACACTTGGTAGAGTTCTCGTATAACAATGGGCGTCAATAATCATTGAAAATGAGCCCATTTTAATCTTTATATGGTAGAAGATATAGGACATCAATGATCTAGGATAATTCAATAATCAGTGCTTAGGCTAGAAATTGTTAAGGGAATGGATAAGGAAGTTGCTAAAGTTATGTAAAATTTAAAGGAATCCCAAGATATACATAAATATATCCAAATCAAAGTAGAGTGCATAGATAATTCCATGTTAAGGATAATGTTTTTCTCTAACTAAAGCCAAAGAAGAGTTCCTTAAAACTTGGAAATTGTGACAGTTGAACACTAAGATATTGTAGGCCATTTGAAGTAATTGAAAGGAAAAGGTGCATGCAAAAGGTTGGTGGGAAAATATTCTCACATAGTTATGAAAGCATGGGCTATGTAAAATCATTATAGGAATGGTAATAGGCCTAAATATATTTCACCAATAATCTCATTATCACCGATTTTAGCATTTATTTTGACATTCCCATGACTATACTCCATGTTTTTCATGTGATGTTGTCCAATACCATCTATGTAAAAATATATAAACAGATTGTAATTACCATTGTTAAAGGAAAATAATAGACATTTGATAAAAGAGTGATGGTTATAGGTGTGACACCAACCTCAAGACTCCATTCATCAAGCAAAGGAATATGTGCAAAGCAATATAACACAATGTTTGCATTCCATTATATAATATTTCATTTAGACATTCTTTAAGACAATTTATGGTGGATGTTAAGACCCCACACATTTTACATACATGTTTAGAAACCTCATGCCCACAACAATAGATTCAAATCCACTTCTTATTGTATATAAATGGACATTCTTACTGTAATAGTTATATACCACACAATAATATAAAATAACATAAAAAGTCATAAGAAGCTCTTATAACCAAAGAGATTCTTGAAGTGGAATAACAATAATATAAAATAACATAAAAGGTCATAAGAAGCTCTTATAACCAAGGAGATTCTTGAAGTGGAGTAATGACGCATTTGACTTGTAAATAATTTTCAAGGCCATTAGATCCAGATTCTCTCCCAATTCCGCTCATCTTGTATCCACCCATTGGACAGTCTCCACTCCCTAGAAGGTAACAATTGATCCATACCATTCCAGCACGCAAAGATCTAGTAAATCTATTAGCCACATTTATGTTTTTAGTAACAATTCCAGCTCCCAAACCATAAATTGTTTTATTTCCTCTTTCTATGGCTTCATCTATAGTCCTGCATTACACAAATCAATAACTTTATTAATTTCAAAATTACAGATATATACTATATATTAATTATTTTTAAAAAATTAATAAAAATAAAAATATTATAAACTTTTATATAAATTAATAATGATATATACGAATTAATAACATCTTTGAAACATATAAAAAGATTCAAAATTGTAAATTATTTTATTATATATCATGTAATGTATTCATCAGTAAAAATAAAAAATTCTGAATTCTTACTTGAATTTCAAAATAGACATCACTGGTCCAAAAATTTCATCTTGTGCAATCTTCATATCATCCTGCAAAATATTTTAAAATAATAAATATCTCGCTTAATATAAAAATATATTTATAATATAATATTTTTATATAAATATTGATTGAATATAAATTAAATTCAAGTCACCTGAACATCAGAGAATATTGTAGTTTCAATATAAAATCCTGGACCACCTAAACAGCTACCTCCAGTCACTAAATTAGCTCCTTCATCTTTTCCATATTGAATATATTTCAGCACCTTTTCAAATTGCAACTTGTCGATCTGAAAAGAAAAATTAAAAGTATCACATATAAAAATTTAGCAAGTATTAGATAAATCAAGTGTGTAAGTGTCATCTTTCAAAACCATAAAATACACCCAATAAAAATATTTAAACTTCTTATAAGAAGTAAATACAGGCTGTCCAAAGTTATCCCACTCAGAAAATAAATTACTTTGCCAAGTGGTCCTCCATAAAGTTACTATAATTTATTCCATAACCATCCTATATAGAATATAGACATAGACATGGAAATAAGTTAATAATTATTAAGGGAGAGAATTGGCGGAAGATGAGATACTCTATTTGTGTTCTTATTCCAAACCAAAGCACATATATGAAATCACGCCACTGTCTTTTTTATTTATTCCATTTAGCTTAATAGTCAGATTTTGTTGGTTCTCCCCAAATAATGTCATGAAATGGAATATTAATAGAAGTATATTTGAGCATCGATACCAGCGTTGAACATCTAGATTGACCATTTCAAATCATATTATTACTGGTGTATTATGATTGTTTTTTATAATGTTTTTTAAAAAATTAAGATTTTTTTATTTTCATTTATAATTTTTTTTGTTTAATGAGAAAAAAATGAAATATAATACCGATTATATTTATTAAAATTTATATAATTTTTTTAAATTATAAATATAATATAATATAATATTTTATTTTTATTATTTTTAATTTAATTT
Source organism: Pinus tabuliformis (assembly GCA_031772625.1). NCBI lineage: Eukaryota > Viridiplantae > Streptophyta > Pinopsida > Pinales > Pinaceae > Pinus > Pinus tabuliformis. Next base: position 142,152,496 of record CM062804.1, on the reverse strand, counting down.
TAATATTAAAAAACCAATAACAAAATAAAAATAAAATTAACAATAGATTTTGTAACTACATATTTTAATAATTTATAATTTAAATTTACAATTAAAAAAATTGAAATGTGAAATTCATTTTCTAAATTTTATAAATATGTCTACCATTTTAACATTACCATTAAAAATGTGAAATTCATTTTCTAAATTTTATAAATATGTCTACCATTTTAACATTACGATTAAATTTTTTTTTACAGAAAACAACACTCTAAGGATTATATTTTTCTATAAAAATATCATATATATATATTATAATAAAAAGTTAGATTAATAATTTATTGTAGAAATAAAATAAAATATTTTTTTTATAAAAATAATATATATCTATATCTATATATATATAATTTAATTAAAAACAAAAAATAAAGTTAATAATTTATTGTAAAAATAAAATAAAATATAAACTAGTTCTTTAACCTAGAATTGGGTGTCTATCAAATTTACTAAGAAAACTATTTTAAAGTGGGAGTAAGTTACACTCTTAAATTACTCAACATAATATTCTAGAATCTATATTCGAAAAAAAGAAAACTACAAAATATTCAATCAATTTTTAATCTTTATCTGCTCGGTCAATCTTAGTGGATGGGCTTCTCAAGTAGCTGAGAAAGGTGAAAGCACAAGACATTGGAGTTGAACCTTTGACCAGACAAACTGACACTACTGAAGTGTACTGCAAGTTTCTACACATTTTCATAGAATTGTCAATGCTATCTGAGACAGTGCAATCTATGAGAAAGGTGCATGCATGGCTTACCTGAGGGCCTTGATGGACCCCAGACTTAAAAGGGTCTCCGATCACTTGCTTCTTTGCTCTTTCCACTGCTTTCTTCACAAATTCATCATAAATGCTTTCTTGAACAAACACCCGTGAACCTGCCAAGCAGGCTTGCCCCTGCACAAATTTGATGACATATATATCAAAACAACATACTTGATGCAATGCAATACCATTTGCTCAATCTAATATTTTTTATAAGGCATCTGGTTTGTATAGTCACCATGTTGGTAAATACTGCTAGATGGGCAATATCCACAGCTTCATCAATATCAGCGTCCTCCATAACAATGAGAGGGGATTTTCCACCCAATTCTAATGTCACAGGCTTCAAGTTGCTCTTTGCAGCAGCCTCCATAATAAGTCGCCCAACTTGAGTTGACCCTGTAAATGATATCTGAGTACAATCCAACACGGAGTTACAAACCCTTCATATTCTTTCACCGTATTCATTTCAATGAACTAATGATCCCTAAATGAAAAAATTATAGCATTTGCCATCAATGTATCAGCTTACCTTATCAATATCCATGTGGCTGCTCATGGCAGCACCAGCAGTTTCACCAAAGCCAGAGAGCACATTAAGAGCCCCAGGGGGTATTCCTGCCTGCAATTACAAATTATGGAAGAGACCACCTCCGATTAAAAAATTATTGGATTGGATCTGCAATATCTTGACCCTATTAAAATGATAATATAAATACCTCGCTGGCTAGTTGTGCACAATAAAGTGCAGTTAAGGGAGTCTGCTCTGCAGATTTGATAACCACTGTACATCCGCAGGCCAATGCAGGATGTACAGAGCAGACTCCATTTAACTCAAATATGGAGTCTGCTCTGCAGATTTAACCACTGTAAAGGGAGTCTGCTCTGCAGATTTGATCAAATGCTGCGCGAGCGGCTTTTACAGCCAAATCCACATCTTCTTGCCTGGCCTCTGATACGCTCCATGATTATGATTATATATTATGGTAAGGAGGGCCACGGTATGCAACGTTCGATTATCATTCGGAGCCTCTCTCTGCCCCAAAAGAAACTCCGAGATGGCGTCCCTTTCTTCCCAATCGAATGGCACCGTTTGCCCCGCAGTTACAGTAAAGCATACGAAGCTCTTCATCAATGGAGAGTTTGTAGATTCAGTTTCAGGTATTTAATTTCTTGATCCATTGCACAGTATTTTAAAGTCAAATCAAGATTTGTGTTTACATCTTTAGGGCTGATTTATTTTTATTGTTACAGGGAAAAAGTTCGAGACTTTGGATCCTCGAACAGGGGAAGTGATAAGTGATAGCGAGCGTATCAGAGGCCAGGCAAGAAGATGTGGATTTGGCTGTAAAAGCCGCTCGCGCAGCATTTGATCAAATCTGCAGAGCAGACTCCCTTTACAGTGGTTAAATCTGCAGAGAAGACTCCATATTTGAGTTAAATGGAGTCTGCTCTGTACATCCTGCATTGGCCTGCAGAGCAGACTCCCTTTTACAGTGGTTAAATGCCAATGTCAAGTCTGCTCAGTTAAATGCTGCGCGGCATTTAACTGAGCAGACTTGACATTGGCATTTAACCACTGTAAAAGGGAGTCTGCTCTGCAGGCCAATGCAGGATGTACAGAGCAGACTCCATTTAACTCAAATATGGAGTCTTCTCTGCAGATTTAACCACTGTAAAGGGAGTCTGCTCTGCAGATTTGATCAAATGCTGCGCGAGCGGCTTTTACAGCCAAATCCACATCTTCTTGCCTGGCCTCTGATACGCTCGCTATCACTTCCCCTGTTCGAGGATCCAAAGTCTCGAACTTTTTCCCTGCAACAATACAAATAAATCAGCCCTAAAGATCTAAACACAAATCTTGATTTGACTTTAAAATACTGTGCAATGGATCAAGAAATTAAATACCTGAAACTGAATCTACAAACTCTCCATTGATGAAGAGCTTCGTATGCTTTACTGTAACTGCGGGGCAAACGGTGCCATTCGATTGGGAAGAAAGGGACGCCATCTCGGAGTTTCTTTTGGGGCAGAGAGAGGCTCCGAATGATAATCGAACGTTGCATACCGTGGCCCTCCTTACCATAATATATAACCATAATCATGGAGCCTCCGTGCTCGTTAACCTCAAAATCATCGTGTAAAGCCAAATAAAAGAATCATAAAAGAATCATGGTGTGGAAATTAAAAAAAAAAATAAAGACAAATAAAAGAATCATCTTGTAAAGACAAATAAAAGAATCATAGTGCAGAAATCAAAGGCAGTGGTCTTTAGTGAGACTTTTTGGAAGCTTTTCGCGTGGGTTTTTCCTATCCAATTTTTCTAAAATCTGACAGCAATTTACTAGAATCTCCAAAAAGTCGCACTAAAGACAACTCCAAATTAAAGAGTATAAATAGGTTAAGTTAGAGTGTTTTATATTATAGTTATTTTAGTTAGGTATAGATATAAATAAGTTAAAAGTATTTTATATTATGGGATATAGATATTAATAATAAAGGGAAGGGATATAAGTAAAAGATGTAAATAATATTAAGGGAGGAAGTGCTTTTCGATAGTTATGTTATTATGGTTTTTTCAAAATATAATAAAAGTTTATAGATCATATGTAATGATGATTTTATTTCATAAGCGAGTTTGTTAATTATAATTAAGTATGTTAGATGAATGATTGTGCTATTCTTAAATTTTGTGTATTATAATTAATTATGTTGATGAATAATTGTGTTATTCTTCAATTTTGTGTAGATATCTGTTATCACCTTGTAATTAACCTTTAGGCTGAAAAAAGGATCACACGGGTAACCACAAACCTCTTTTAGGCTAGGGTTTACTCCCCTAGCCTTTGAGAGGGCTCTCTTGCTAGATTTCTTCTATCAACCAACTAAATGACTGACAGGGTCTTGATTTTAGGTTGATTGTGATGATCGGATGATGTTTTGATTTTGATTTGTTTATGGGGGGTGCAGAGGGAAGGAGACTACTTAAAGCCATGGCATTGTTATAGGTCTGAATGAATTAGGGATATGGTGCAATTCACATAGGGGAAAGGCAGATAGATCCTGCTCCAAACTGATTGTAGTGACTAGTCAAACATCTCATTCATCCTTATAGCACCCAAAATACTTCCAACCTACCAAAATTTGAATTTACAAATCAAATTTAAAAAAAAAATCAGAATTCTGTTAGCAAGAAATTATGGAAAATAGGTCTCCAAGAGACACATGTAATTCCCAAACCATGCTACTTGTGCACAAAATGAGAGAGGTTTTTGTTATTTGGGCCATGTTACACATAATGCCTGAAATAGGAGGAAAATGCAGAATTTTATTTTTTGAAAAATAAACCTCCAAGAGCATTACATATCTCCAAAACCATAACACCTGTGCAGAAACAGAAGGAGATTTTTGCTATTTGGCCTGTTCTTGGCAAAAATATCTTTTAGTTTTTCTAAATTATTTTTCATTTAGTCTGAAACATCTTTTCAAAATGATGACATAAACAGTTAAAATCGGAGCAAATTCGTAGCAGAGTGTAGCACACCTCCACGGTTGATATGGTTGCAGATGGTTCTATGCAAGGATGAGTGTGTATATGTGCTTGAGATGACCTAGTGATGATGTAGCACCCTCTGAGTGCTTCCCTCAATGCTTGCATACCTCCAAAATGGTTGTTCTCAATTTGCGCAGCATTTGCGCAACAACCTTCTTTCTTCTGGGTTTTCAAACACTAGCTTTCAATTCACAACTTCTTTGAGCGTGAGTTGCAATGACGTGTGAATGAGCGTAGGTTTTTAAAAATTTTGAATTTAGTGCCTCCATATTCCTTGTTTCATGTCATGAAGATGAATGGTTGAGTGGAGGAAGAGTGACCTGACATGGGGATATCCCTTACTAATGAGACCAATGATGAAAAGTGTAGACCACTAATAGACTTATGATTAATGAAAACCCCATAAAATGACCCCTTGAACCCTCAATAATTCCTTGAACCCTCAATAATTTTAGACTTGAGACTTTCACAAAATTCAACCTTAGATTCAAAGACCTCTTTATGACATGAACCTTTACAATGGGGATGATAGCCTGTGGCACACACAAACCCCTTCATATAGAAATATTTAGACTATGACACCTTTTGATTCATAGGCTAAATTTTACAAACATACCTCGAGCATGGAATAGTAAGATAAGCAAACACTATGATTCCTAGACTATTGGACCCTAACATTGGCTCCAATGGGGATGGAAGCCTCCTAGTGAGGTGCCAAGAACACTGCAGACTATTAGCCTAACCATTGGGCAATGGAGTCAAAAAATAAATTGACTCAACTGTCTCACTAATTATAAAGATAAAAACTTTAAAGGAAATAAGAATTTTGACAACACATCACCAAAGTCTTAGGGCCTTCTCCTCGGGCTTCAAACATTGATGATAGTTTTCCACACCTGCTGAAGATATATATACACTCTTGAAATGATCCCTCCAATGTAACCAATCAAGCCAATAATTACTTGATTTCTTTTCACTTTCATTTGGTTCAGATAGAAAGAAAAATCTGAGAGATGACCCAACAACATGAAATTTGAACCCAAATTCAAATTTCTCCATTTTGAGAAGCTAAATCCACTGACTAATTTCAAGAATATTGTACATTTCTCATTATCTGATTTTTGCAACAGAAATGAAAAAGAATCCCAAAAATCATGAATATGTCCTTCTTGTTGATGAACACAAGGAAAAATGGAAGCTCCATCTATAACTGTTAGTTGTTCTATGTTTTTAGTTTCAAAATAACTCTAAAAAATATCAGCATATGGTTCATTTTGACTTTCAAAGGAGTGAAGAGAAACACGTTCTTGCACATGATCCTCCTGCATATGTAAGAAGTTACCAACAAGGACTAGTTCACTCCTAAATTTTCCATGCAAACAATTTTAGAAATCTGATTTTCGTAGACTTTTTTCATGAGAGAAAAATTCAGTAGAGGAATGACATGAAGGAAAATTTGAAGCACTATCTTCATTCTTGTTTTGGTCACATGAAAACTGAAATCTTGCTGCAAATCATCATTAAAATCGTGAGATGAAACATGACTTTCATCATGCAAATATGATTGGTCTTCAGTCATGGAAGAAAACACTGTTTGTTGGAAATGTTCTTCTGTATCAAGGCTACTAAAATCTACTAGTTCTTCCTCCTAATCACTTAAAAACTAACAAGACTGCTGCAAATTTTCTTCAAACTCAGGAGACAAATCATAACTTTTTGCATCAGGATGTTGATCTATTTCATTTTCAACCCTTGGACGAACTATTTATTTATGGAAATCCACCTGAATATCATGGCAACAGACCTCTTCTATTTCCTCCTAATATTGAAAAGGATTCTCATGAAAAGCTTCTATAATCTCATCATCCATAAATTGATCATCTTTATAAAAACTTTCCAAATGCTCAATAAATTCTTCAAAATGTATGCAATAGTCTTAGACCAACAATAAGGAAGGATGATTTTCTTTATATCTCTCATAAGATACAACATGAAAATATCTAAGAGAATACAAACAACCATTTGGCAAGATTTCATACCAATATCTCACTTTTTCCTCCAAGGTAGCCTTGAACATCTTCATCAGGAAATCTTCATGAAATTGAACTTTAAGTCTACGCACATGCATGTGAAATTTAACCAAGTGAATTGCAACATCATCTCCTTTTTGATCTCTGAATTTTGGAAAATAAGTTTTACAATCTACACAAGGCATGCAGTTTGGAAAGCCAGGAATATGAACACTATCCATAGGTGCATACCTTGCAGATGAATTTATTATTGGCCAATAGAATTTCCAGTAAACCTCTGATTTATGGATCCTGCTATCAGCGAAGTCTTTGGATTAGGTTGATATTTGATTGGAGTCGCTAGGTGAATGGTTCAACCTTCATGTGTCTGATTGTTGTCCACCATCAGAAATCAGATCTGAAACTTTGATGATCTTTTCGCAGGGAAGATGGAACCTTTCGATCCCCGACAACAACACCACTATGTTATCACCTTGTAATTAACCTCTAGACTTAAAAAAGGATCACAAGGGTAACCACAAACCTCTTTTAGGCTGAGGTCCAATCCCCTAGCCTTTGAGAGGGATCTCTAGATTTCTTCTATCAATCAACTAAATCACTGACAGGGTCTAGATTTTAGGATGGTTATGATGATTGGAGGATGTTTTGATTTTTATTTGTTTAAGGTGTGTGCAGAGGGAAGGACTACTTAAATTCATAGCACTATTATAGGTTTGAATGAATTAGGGATATGGTGCAATTCACACAGGGAAAAGGTAGGCAGACCTATGGGTAAACAATCAAATTCATTGTGGTAACAATATGAATGGAGGAAAAGGAAAAATAAAAACATGAGCATCCATATAAGGACGAATTCAACTTGCCATAGAAGAAAACAACACACATATAGTGATCAATTGAAATTTGTGAGAGAAATTCTTGAATTCTAAGAAATATTTCAAAGATGAACACAAGGAAAATTGTTGTATGAAATTTAAAAACTACAAGTAGATCTAATAATAATACATATCATGGAAATAAAGGAACAAGATACCAATAAGCCAGACACATGCATCATTGTATAAATATGCACTTGCCTTCTTCAATTCATTCAACAAAACTTACAGAAAAGTAGTCTAGCCTCTAAAACACTCTCAACCTGAACCCTTTTACATCTCCTTTCATCATTAAATAGAATCAAGAATTCGAAATTACCACTCTAGGTGGTCGAGTTCACTGCACAAGAGTAAAATAGGCTAGATACAATGTATTTGAAGAAAAGCATAAACCTACCATATCGAAATTATCACTGTCTTAAAACTTTAAAAAACATCAAATAAACATCAACATCAAGTTTGGAAACATCATGTCTGGACTTATCAACTAAACTAAATTATCCATGCTTATTCGACTATTAAAACACTTCTAGAAGGTCATAAAATAGAGATTTGTAAAAATTACCATAACTGATAAACTTGCGCATCAGTGTGAAATAGGATTTCAAGATTGACATGGTTGCAGATCATTCTGGACAAAAATGAGCTAATGGGTGTGCTTGGAATGATGTTGTGTTGGTGTAAAACCTCTGAGATATCTTCCTTAGCCTTTGCAGACCTCCCAACTAGCTGCTCATTATTTGTGAAACATAATTCAGATTCTGACGTTGTATTAGCAAATCCTACTCCAAACAGATTGTAGTGACCAGTCAAACATCTTATTCATCCTTATAGCACCTAACATACTTCCAACCTACCAAAACTCCTCAGCAAGAAATTGTGGAAAATGGGTCTCTAGGTGACAATTGTAATTCCCAAACTGTGCTACCTATGCACAAAATGAGAGAGGTGTTTTTTGTTTGGATCATTTAATACATAAAGCTCTTTTTGTTTTTAAAAATTCACTTCCATATATTATGAAAGTGTGCAAAAAAACAATGACTGAAACAGGAGGAAAATGCAGAATTTTATTTTTTGATAAATAGGCCTCCAAGAGAATTGCATATCTAAAAAAAAATAACGCCTATGTAGAAATGGAAGGAGGTTTCTTTTATTTTTGCCATTCTTGGAAAAAATATCTTTCAGTTTTTCTAAATTATTTTCCATTCACTCATAAACCTATTTTGAAAACGATGACTAAAACAATCAATTTCAGAGCAAATTCGTAGCAGAGTGTAGCAGGCCTCCATGGTCAATATGGTTGCAGATGGTTATGTGCAAGGATGAGTGTGTAGATGTGATTGAGATGAACTGGTGATGATGTAGCACCCTATGAGTGCTTACCTCCATGCTTGTAGACCTCCAAAATGGTTGTTCTTAGTTTGCGCAACGACCTCCTTTCTTCTAAGTTTTCAAACACTAGCTTTCAATTCACAAATTCTTTGAGCGCGGGTTGCAATGAGGTGGGAATGAGTGCAGCTTTTAAAAAAAATGAATTTAGTGCCTCCATATGCCTTGTTTCATGTCATGAGGATAAATGGTTGAGTGGAGGAAGAGTGAGGTGACATGAGGATATCATTTACTAATTAGACCAATGATGAGAAGTGAAGACCACTAATAGACTTATGATGAATGAAAACCCCATGAAATGACTCCTTGAACCCTCAATAATTCATTTTCCCTCCATGATTACACATTTGAACTTATGACCTTATGACCTTCTCATGAATTTTAGACTTGAGACTTTCACAAAATTCCACCTTAGATTCAAAGACCTCTTTATGGCATGAACCTTTACAATGGGGATGATAGATTGTGGCACACAAAAACCCTTTCATACAGAAACCTTTAGACTATGATACCTTGTGATTCATAGGCTAAATTTTACAAACAGACCTCGAGAATGGAATAGTAAGATAAGAAAACACTATGATTCCTATACTATAGGACCCTAACAATATCAATAATTGAATGTTTATAGTGATTTTTTTTATGTTGCTATTTATTGAACTCCAATGTTATGGTAGAGTGAAATAATGAGAATTCTATAAAAAAAATACATAATTTTTATTGTATATATTTGATTAGTATAGGGCAATTTCTTTTTACATTAAATGGATTTGTTGTAATGTTTCTTTTTTTCATAAGTACAAAGTTGTATATTCGATATTCTATATTCCATATGTGAATGAGTCAACACTTTGAGGAAGGAAGGAAATGAAAAAAGAAAAGAAAAGAAAAAGAATCATAATGTGGATTTTCTGTAAATGTTAATAATTGAATGGTTTATAGTGAGTTTTATTTATGTTGCTACTTATTGAACTCTAATATTATGATAGAATGAAATAATGCGAATTCTAAAAAATATATAAAAAAATAAAAAAAGATAATTCGTATTGTATAATTTTAATTAATATATAATAGGGAGGAAACTTAACTTTTCATTGTGTCACACCAATTTAATTGGAGGAAACTTAACTTTCATTGTGTCACACCAATTTAATTTTTGATGCTGATTATAATTATAAAAAAGCAATAGAGATAAACATGCTTTTAATTCTATCACTTTGATTCTGCTCATAATTATAACGAAACAATAGAGATAAACATGCATTTGTGAAGAGTATCCTCATGTAAATGAGGCGACACTTTGGAAAAAAGAACAAATCATACTGTCGAAATTAAAGAATATAAGGAGGTCAAAGTGTTTTATATTATAGTGATGATAACAAGACAAATAAATCTAAATAATTTAAAATATTTATATTATAGTTATTTTAACATAAGAGATACACGTAAAAAGTATAAATAATAAAGGGAGGGGTATAAGTAAAAGATGTAAATAACCAAGGGGAAATAATATAATAAAAGTTTGTATGAGTAAGTCACAATGCTTTGAGGTTGTTTATTGTAAATAATTGTGTTGGTAAATGTTTTTGCTGTTCTTGAATTTTGTCTAGACATTAATATTTACTGAATTTTTATTTATGTTGATATTTACTGAACTTTAATGTCTTCGTAAATCGTAAAGTAAGATAGTGAGTATTCTATAAAAGAATAGATAATTTTTATTGTATAGTTTGATTAATAGAGGGTAATATTTTTTTTATCAAATGGTTTTGTTGTAATTTTTATTTATTTTTAATGGTACAATGGTGTATGTTCCAATTCCACATTCTATATGTGAATGAGTCAACACATTGGGAAGGAAGAAAATAAAAATGAATCATGATGTGGATATTTTTGTGTAGATATTAACAATGGAATGTTTTATAGTGAATTTTCTTTACGTTGTTCTTTATTAGTCCCTGCCTTCAGTAGGACTATAGCGATCCATAGATCGTTGACTAGCTATTAATTGAATCGTTGACTCATTGTTTTTCTTGGCTTTATCATTGTTTAACTAAGGTTTATTGTGGCGATATTTATTTATCTAAATTTTAACCAAAGTTTTCGAGTGGAAGGAAATCAACCTCTTATTGCAAGCTTAAGTCATCACAATGTGAAATATTGCGACTAAGTTATAGTTATCCAAAGTTCAGTCGTGACAACTTATTTGTATCTAAAGTTCAGTTGTGACAACTTATTTATATCTAAAGTTTTTTTAGACTTGATGCCGGATGCCATCAATGGGCACATGTTACTTTATGACAGTCCTACTCCTCCGCGTGTAGTACCTACTCCTCCAGCAGTTACTTCTTTACAGTTCTAAGATTGTAGTTATCCTTCTATTTTTTATGTATTGTAGTTATTCTGCTATTTTTTATGTATCACTGAGCCTTACTAAGATTGCTATTTTTTGTGTATTACTGAGAGTGCCTTACTGAGATGGGCTAAGATACAAGCGGGTAAAGAAGATAGACGCAAACAGAAGCTGAGATGGGCTAAGATATAGACTGGTAAAGAAGACAGACGCAAACAAAAGATGGTACAGGGGACAGAAACAAGGTGCCTTACTGAGATTTCTATTTTTTGTGTGTTACTGAGAGTGCCTTACTGAGATGGGCTAAGATACATGCTAGTAAAGAAGGTTGGTAAAGAAGACAGAAGCAGGTACATGGGATAGAAAAAAGGAACGCTATTGTTGAGGTTCACGAAAGTTCGCTCAGTTCCAGGTGCATCTCAAAAATACCAGATACAAATTCGCCTTCTTGTTTTCTACATTTGAGTAGTTCCTTTTTTGCAAGTGAAATACACTGAGGTAGTGGTTAATACTTGAACAAGAAATCCCATTAATAGTGAGTTTTTACAAAGGACATTATTATGGAAGGAAATAAGTGCAACAACGAAATAACATTATTACCTATGAGTAGGAATATGGAACAACCATGATTTACACAACCTACATAAAAAATAATATACTTAGTATTAAATGACAAGGAAGAGTTGTATTGGTATGTAGTTCATTGCTAGGGCTTTTGGGAGGAGTTGGATTACTCTTACAATAACCTATGAATATTTCAAAAAACTAATGGTATGTCACTAGTATGGGTTCCTCCTAAACCCTTAGAAATGATTGTTGGAGTGGTGTGATTCTGAGGCAAATCAATGAGTAGAGGAGCTCTGACCACAACCCTATAGCACAAAATAGAATTATGTGAGTGTTGTTTCACTTAATAAATTTTTTCGAAGAATTACAAAAAAAAATATGCATACCTCGGATGAATGAGGCTGATAAAATGAGACATTTTTCTGGAGAATTTAAAATAAAAATATGCATATAGTTTTTTATTAATAAGGACGATAAAATGAGACAATTTTGAAAACCCCTAATTAGGAAAACAGGGTGACATAGCCATTCAACGGGAACCTTGAGCTGTGAATTCCACGAGATTAGAACGAATCCAAGGAAAATTACTTGTAAGGAATATTGCTTGTAAAAGAAAGTTGGAATTTGTACCTGGATCCATAGTGCTTTATGTTCCTAAACTGTTTACATTTTCTTTCCAAATTAGCTTAGGGCAAACTTCTGGTACCAACACTGCTACATGTTCCCATATAGTCAATTGTTTTCATTTCACTGCATATATTTAGAACTACCTACCACCCATGCCAAGGAAGTCGTTGAACAATTGTTATGCACCTTCATAATCTAATGTAATCTACCTATCATATACTGAAGAAAACAATGGTAATGGTAGAAGGATCAAGAGTAACTCCTATGTTTATTCAGTAGATTAAGCAAATGACCCTACAACATCATATAAACCAAGAGCTAAGGTAACACCTGAAGCAAAGGAAGAGTAGCACCAATATTTTGGTGTGCTACAACTTCACGTGGCGTCATCCAAGTCTTGCATGGTTGTTTTGGATAATGGGGAGGTAAGGCATGTGGCCCTCATGTGGGGTCCATGGCCCATGGAAGTCACAGTGTAAAATTTTGGTTTGAAATTATTTCCACAAGGCATATATAATGTGTGCATGGCTTACACGTGCCTCATTATGAATTTGAATTTCTAGTTTATTATAGTTAGTTTTAATAATGATGCTCACTAGTAAATTCTAGAGTCCAGTGGGCTTCTGGAATTATTATCCTATTACTGATGGCCATCTCCTTCTAGTTGGCCAGTCACAATTTGCAGATAAAATCTCAAGTCCTCAAAGGATGCTTCTAAGCTATCAGTGGTCCCAGGTATAACAAAAAAGGATTCTTCTCATCTATCAGTGGTTTGAGGTATAACAAGTAGAACCGAGGAGGTCCTAAGCCTTCTTGATATGATAAATTATAATAGATGCCATTTTGTAATTTTTTTTTATATATAGGACATATGATAAACTCACTTGCACCTTTCAAGTAACTATTTTGTACAATCTATAACATTTGCTTCCACTGTCAAGCCCTATAACTTTTTTTTTAACTGTAGGACCTAAATCGAATGGAAGAAGCTGCAACCCAAGGTAATATATTCGATCATTTTATTAACAGGTCGTGCAATGTTCTTATGGGTGTGCTTTGTTTTTAATTCTGCTATTAGATGTGAGTGATGTTGAGCTACAAGGTCCAGGTCTTTATTTCACTGGTAGTTCAAGGGATGACCTCCAAAGTTTGCCTTGCCAAAAGCAGGTTGTCAGATAGTTTATGCCACTTTTGTCATCATTTAGAATCCTTGAAGCATCTTTTATGGGACTGTAGCTTTTATAGATCATTCTGGAGGTTGGTGCAGGAATGACATTCTATTCTGCTTCATGGACATCTTCATTGGTGTGCAGGCCTTCTTGGGGTTTGTGGTGCTTGGTTTCACCTTTCATGGATTTGGATTGTATTCAGATTTCAGCTTTGATCCACAATCTAGAAGCTTCAATGCAATTATGGTATTGCAGTAGCAACGTTGTTAACTGTTATAGCAAAGTCAATAGTGAACCTCTATCTGCTAATCCATAAAAATTGCCTTTTTCCTGTAGGTTTTAACCTCGTACAGAAATTACTTGCATACGAATTCTAAAACACAGAAAATAAACAATACGAGAGCATAACACATAAAACACATATACATAGAGATTTTGCACTGGATCCCAAAACTGGGACTACCATCTTAATTTTTCATTATGTTCCTTTCAATGTTATAATACATATTTATCCATGCCGAAGCATGCAATACCATGGAGCAAAAACCATTGCGTCGAAAACCATCGCGTCCAAAAAACATGTGCGAAAGTCATGCACAAAAGCATAGGTGGGTCCGCCCAACCTAACATAGTGTCCAAAACCAAAATTTTCCGGGGCGCTACCCTGGACCCCATAAAGTGGGGTTACGGGTTCCCCCGTTCTAACCCAGGTTAACTACGTGGGCTAGTCGTGGAAAGAATATAAGACAACCCAACATTCTCCCACTTGTTGTTTTCTTTCCACAGGGGGCCACAAGAGAGCTTAGTCATTTATCCAGCCCTGCAATGCCCATTGTTTCTCTACACCAAGAGAACTTCTCAGAGCTCACAAATTTTGTTAATGCATCTGCAGTATTCTTCAAAGTGTCCACCTTTACTAGCAACACCCTTTTGTCTTCTATAATATCCCTCACAAAGTGATACTGAACATCAATGTGCTTTGTCTTTGAATGATATGTGGGGTTCTTTGCCAAGAAAATTGCACTTTGGCTGTCATAGTCTATCCTTATAGCTTCCTATACTAACCCCATACTTGAACATAATTTCTGCAACCAAACTGTTTCCCTGCTTGCATTAGTGGCTGCCATGTATTCCGCATTTGTAGTTGATAGTGCCACTACAGATTGTTTCTTACTCATCCAACTAAAGACACCTCCAAATAGGTTAAACACATACCCACTTGTAGATCTTCTCTGATCCAGATCTCCAGCCCAGTCTGCATCAACAAAGCCACGAATATCCAACACTCTATCCAATCCTGGTCTTCCTTGGTAGCACAAACCATAATCACTAGTGCCATGAAAATACCTGAAAACCCGCTTCACTGCTGTCCAATGCTCATTTCCTGGTTTTGACATAAACCCACTCAATACTCCCATTGCATGTGTGATGCGTTTTGACATAAACCCACTCAATACTTCCACTGCATGTGTGATGTTTGGTCTAGTATAGACCATTACATACATCAGGCTACTGACTGCACTTGCATATGGAACATGAGACATGTCCTCTTCCTCTTCTTGTGTCTTGGGACACTGTTTAGCAGATAAACTCACACCTATAGGAATAGGAACCTTCACCGGTTTACTATCCTACATATTAAACCTTTGCAGTATTGTCTCGACATACTTCCTCTGGTTTAACCAAAGCTTCCTCTTTGCCTGATCTCTTTTAATTTCCATGCCCAAAATATAGTTTGCAGCACCAAGATCTTTCATGTCGAATTTGGAGGACAATTGGGTCTTCAAATCTTGGATAATTTCTTTGTCATTTCCAACTAGCAACATATCATCCACATACAAGACCAGATAAATAACACGGTCACCAATTAATTTAAAATACACACAATGATCTTCTTTGCTTCTAGTGAAGCCAAGTCCCCATATAAATGTATGAAATTTCTGATACCACATCCTTGGTGACCGTTTTAACCCATACAGAGACTTCTTTAACTTGCATACCAATTCTTTCTTACCCTTCACCGCAAAGCCTTCAGGTTGCTTCATGTATATTTCCTCTTGCAGATCCCTGTGAAGAAATGTTGTCTTCATAGCCATCTATTCTAGCTCAAAATCAAAAGCAACATCAACAAATCAAAGTAATCTAATAGAAGTTACCTTGTCAACAGGAGAAAAAATATCACTGAAATCAATTCCTGACACCTGGGAATAACCTTTTGCTACCAACCGAGCTTTGTATTTCTTGTCCTTTCCTTCTGCATTTGTCTTCTTCTTGAACACCCATTTGCTACCAATGGGTTTCCTTCCAGCCGACAACTCCACCATATGTCAAGCCTCATTTTTGTGCAAAGATGCCATTTCATTAGCCATGGCCTCTTTCCAAAGTTTTCCGTCCTTTGAATCTACTGCTTCCTTCACAGTTCTAGGATCACCATCAGTAATAGATAAAGCAAAAATTGAACAGAAAGCAGATGGACTATACCTTTCTGGCTGCCTTCTTTCTCGAACTGATCTTCTTACACCCAGAGTTTGTGGCTCTTCATCTTTTGATTCCTCCTTTGTTGTAGAGTCTGATTCTTCCTCCTTTAGCTCAAACTCTATCTTCTCGGGTTCCTTTGGTTGGACTTCATGTTTAATAACATCTTTTACCTCTCTCAACACCACATCTCAGCTATACACAACATTCTGTGTGACTGGGTTCCAAAGCTTATAACCCTTCAAACCATCCTTATAACCAATAAAGATGCACTTTTTACATTTACTATCCAACTTAGTTCGTTTCTCCTTTGGAACATGTACATATGCATCACATCCAAATACCCTCAGATGTGAAAGAGAGGGTTTCTTACCAGTCCATATCTCTTGTGGAGTCCTATCCTCCAACGCTGATGAAGGTGACCTGTTGACCACGTAACATGTAGTATCCATCACTTCCACCCAGAATTCTTGTCCTAACCAGGCACCACTAAGCATGCTTCTTGCCCTTTCCATCAATGTCTTATTCATTCTTTCTACAAATCCATTTTGCTGAGATGTATATGGAGTTGTCTTCTGTCGTGCTATTCCACACTTCTTACTGAATTCTTCAAATTCATTGCTACAAAACTCTCCACCATTATCTGTCCTCAGCACCTTTATCTTCTTCTCTATCTGATTTTCCACAAGAGCCTTAAATTCGTTAGACCTTTCAAAGGCTTTAGATTTCTTATTATGGAAATATATCCATGTATTCCTTGAGAAGTCATCTATAAATGATACATAGTACACAGACTTACCCAGTGATGGAACCTTCATAGGTCCAAACACATCATTGTGCACAAGTTCTAATATCTGTTTCACCCTCTTACTACCA
Source organism: Pinus tabuliformis (assembly GCA_031772625.1). NCBI lineage: Eukaryota > Viridiplantae > Streptophyta > Pinopsida > Pinales > Pinaceae > Pinus > Pinus tabuliformis. Next base: position 142,135,777 of record CM062804.1, on the reverse strand, counting down.
GAGGGGAAACTCGCCCGATTCTGCTTCCCGTATACACAATTTTCACAGAATCAAAATACAGAGAGCTATTACTCATACCTTCTACCATACCTTTACCATGAAGTATTCGAAGGCCCTTCTCTCCAATATGTCCAAGCCTTTGATGCCACAGCATGATCTTCTCTCCAGAGACCACTAGATTTTCAGCTCCACTTTCAGGAACCACAGAACTATTGCACCCATCAATAGCAGTGCTACCTTGCATCTTGTACAGAGTTCCAATCTGAACTCCCCACATCAATACCAGTGCTCCCTAAACCATCTTGCAGGTATCTTTCTCGAACACTGTTTTTACACCTACATCATCCAACTTGCCTACAGAAATCAGATTTCTAGCTAATGCAGGAATATGCAGAACACCCGAAAGTGTTCTAACCCCTCCACCTTGCAACTTCAACTTTACTTTTCTGCGATCAACGATTCTAGCCTTCCTATCATCCCCTAAGAAGACATCACCACCATCATATTTCTCATACTTGCAGAACCACTCTCTATGGGGAGTGAAGTGAAAGGATGCACCTAAGTCAATCAACCATGCCTCATGATCTACATGTGTACTTGAAGAAGCCAAGTACACATCCCCACCGTAATCTGAGCTAGTTTTCGCCCCTGCAGAAGGAGCATCATCATATCCCTTTCCTTTATCAAGAGCTTTAGATTTATAGTAACTTTTGTAGTGCCCTTCCTTTCTGCATTTCCAGCACACCATCTTTACAGGTTTTCCTGGAGATTTAGATGTCCCTCTAGATTTAGATCTCCCACTCGATGACTTATTTTTGTTTCTGTACTGGGACCGTCCTCGTACAGGCAAGGCATCACCATTCTGACTGTCCATATTTTTCCATCTCATCTCCTCCGTCAGCAAGGATGAGACTATTTCATCAAACTACAAGGATAGTTGCGTTGCTACCTATTGCAATAACCACAATATCCCACGAATCTAGTAAAGAACACAACAAACTAATGCAATTATCTTCATCTGAAATTTTAATATCAACAGATGCTAACTGACTTACCATAGTATTAAATGCGTTCAAATACTTTGTCACCGATTCTCCATCTTTCATCCTCAAGTTATATAGCTTTTTCTGTAGGAACAGTTTATTCACCAGAGACTTAGATTGGTACAAAGTCCCTAACTTGTCCCACAAAGCCTTTGTCATAGCTTCCCCTGATTCATTCAACAATACTAAATCCGAGACACATAATTGTATTGTGCTCTTTGCCTTCTGATCCAACTTCTTCCATTCTTCATCGGACACTCCCATTGGTTTAGTACCTGGATCTACTGCGATCCACTGATCTTTATCCACCAACAGATCCTCCATCTTGAGTTTCCACAACTCAAAACTCTAACCACTAAATTTCTTGATCTCTATCTTTCCACTACTCGCCATCTTCTTTCACCACCAGAATCAATCTCGCAGATCTCCCACTGAATAGGGTCTACCACAGGCCCGAGCGAAACCCCTCAACAACAAAGGCGTTCCCTTGAAGCCAAAACTGCTCTGATATCAAATGTAGGTTTTAACCCCATATAGAAATTACTTGCATACGAATTCTAAAACACAGAAAATAAACAATGCGAGAGAATAACACATAAACACACATATACATAGAGATTTTCCCCTAGATCCCAAAACCGAGACTACCAGCTTGATTTTTTATTATGTTCCTTTCAATGTTATAATACATATTTATACATGCCGAAGCATCCAATACCATGGACCGAAAACCATCGCGTCCAAAACCATGGACCGAAAACCATTGCGTCCAAAAAACATGTGTGAAAATCATGCACAAAGCCATAGGTGGGTCTGCCCAACCTAACATAGGGTCCAAAACCAAAATTTTCCAGGGCACTGCCCCAGACCCCATAAAGTGGGGTTACGGGTTCCCCCCCTCTAACCCTGGTTAACTATGTGGGATAGTCGTGGAAAGAGTATAACACAACCCAACATTGCCAAAAGTATCTTCATGCTTTATCAATATTGGCATCCATGGAGATGAAGAACACAACATTTTCTTTGTTTCTCACATTGCCTTCCTCCCCCCATTTTGAAAAGTCCATGTGCCCCCTGAAACCCAAGACTTTTTTAGGCTCTGAATTCTTTGGCTAGCCCTAGAGTTAACCTCTAGTTAGGTTCTCTAAGTGTTTTCCTTGATGGGCCTAACTGCTCCATCTGACTCCGTGCAGAGCGTCGCATCAACATCATAGGTCGTGATTGACCAGAGATGAGACTGGTTCTTGGGTAACTCACCTCACCTTTGAGTAGGATCTTCACTACGCGCCCCTCCACTTCACCAAATCTTTAGTGTTGAATGAGACAATGGGACTTGTATGGTTACCCTTATTTTGAATATTTTAGACCCCACATCGCCTTGAAGGAAGAGTATCTTCGCCTAGGAACTGCTTTACGGGGTTCGTAAACAATATATGTTTATACTTGCCTTAGGGGAACAAAGACTTGTATAACCAGAATCTACACTAAATGTAGTCGACTTCATTCTTCTTGAAATTCAAGTAACCGTCTTCGAATGACGGTCAGTCAGCTCTGAAAATGTTAAAGTTATATGCATATGCCTCTCACTGATAGAGCTTAAGTTTAATCTATTTCATAACTAAGCTTGGGTTTGGAAAGTCTCAATTTATCTTTGGGTATTTACATAGATGATTTAGTCAAATATGTACTTAGAGATGTTAAAAATGCACCAATTTTATTGTAACATATAGTCGGTCCCGTTTATCCTATTGGTTAGGTGTTACGTATAGGTATTTGGAAATTACTTTAATCCACATTATTTTGACAACACTCATGTCATTGGCCAAATAAATATACAACTATTTCATTTTGGAAGTAGTCTTGAGATGCCAATTATGCGCTATTTATAAATTGCTTGTGTATATGCCAATTATGCGCTATTTATAATTTGGTTGTGTATATGACAGCGATGAAATATTGGCATTGATTTCATTTGGAATGTACATATAATATATTATAGTATAAGGAAATTGAAAAATATGATTTTTTTCGTGATTGTTCAGTTGTAACATCAATTTTTTTTTAGTTCATATTAATATTGTACGTGTTTCTTCTTCAAATTCAACAATATCTTTCCAGTTGATGGTAACATATTTTGAAATTTAAATATTATGTGGAAAGAGTGCCAATTGTAGTAATTTGATTCTCGTTGCATCGTCCATTCTTTGATTTCATTGCGCACCAGATGACAACATGCGACTTCTTTTGTTTTTTATATGTATGTCAACAAAACTGTGTATTTTTTCAGTTATGGTTCCTATGCCAAGAACATTTGCTCTACCATGAAGCACATCTATCTTATATTCGGAAATAGTGATGTGTCAAGAACTATTTAGATTATTACTGTCGCAAGATTCCAATCGCTTCGTTCATATCATAAGAGATGGGGAATTGTATGTGTAGTGGTTAGTAAATTTTTGGAATATCCTATAATATTCTGAAATTTGATAGTTACTAGAGAAATTAAGAATAATTAATCATTAGGAAAGTCAATTATTTAACTTCTCCTCACCTCACTTCTCTCACCATCACCTCTCCCACCATCAGATTCCAAAAAACTACAATTGACATAACTTCAACACAGTGTCAGTGACCAAATGCAATGCATGTTGCCACAACATGAATGAACCAATGAACCAATGTCTGTTGTTGGAATTCAAGGTTGTTTAATTTTATATGTAATGAACCAATGCAATGACAACGCGACAATGTTCTTAAATCAATACAAATCAACACTGCGTAGTATTTTAGCTTTTTGGGAGAAGCACCAGTAATGGATTTTAAGTTTGTTTTGTTTCAGAAATGCATTCCTTGTTTCATGAGGAATAGTGTGATATTGCGTAGTATTTTAGCTTTTTGGGAGAAGCACTAGTAATGGATTTTAAGTTTGTTTTGTTTCAGCAGTGCATTCCTTGTTTCACGAGGAATGGTGTGATAGTCAAGGAACCCTTGAAGAAGTTCATGCGAAACTGCAAATGAGACAACAAGGTTCAATCAAACATGAGAGAGCCATTGCTTATGCTTTCTCCCATCACGTACCCAACTACTTTTCAGTGTAGAAAAGTCGCTTGAAATTCATTTCTCCACGTCCTTGATCGGATGCTCTATTTTTGACAGATTTTAGATGTTGTGATCAAATCCTCTGCACAAGACCTTAGATGTAGTTTCATTACATCTATTATGGTTTTCTACTATTAGCATCCGACCAGATATCAAATAATTGTGGCGTGTTTCATTACACTTTATGTGGACAGTTTATTCGAGGCCCTGGTGGGGTGGGGAGATAGTTACCTGCAAAACATATAAAACTGTTAGAATTTTATTCTCAGTCAGAACTGTAATTGCTAACCAAGCTATTTTAAGATTGCAAATTGGTTCATATTGCAAAATTGCTTCACAGCCCACTAAAATTACACGTGGGCAGGGACTACCGCAACGCCAATTGATCTTGTTACATATGAAATGAAACAAGCTCTCATTTTTTCCTCTTTTAAAAGTGATCTAATAGTTTTTCTCACTTATTTTAATATGTTAAAAAATAATATGAATTATTGTTTGGTTCTTTTGTATAATAAGAGGATTGGTTGACCTCAACCAAATGAGAGAATGGCCTTTTAATACTAAAGGGGAGAAAATATGCACCAAACAACCAAGGAACATTGATACTTGCTATTGATACTTTTAAATAGATATAGAGTGCTGAGAGTTTTTGTTTCATTTCCCTTTAAATATGCATGGGAATGGAATATTGCTGCTCCACATCAATGTGCAATACCAATGTGCTTAGAAATAAGTGGAGCATTAATATATTTTTGAGTTATTGGCACTATGATGTGCATAAATATTAGAGAAGCAATTTGTTTTCGCATAGTCTAACTTGTAGTCTAACAAGGCGAAGAAGTTGCTCAGAAAGTTATGGAAATTCCGGTTATATTTAGAAAAATCCGGCAAGGATTTTTGTAACTCCAAGTTATAGTTGTTAAACTTCAAAATTTTAGGTGTCTTAGGCATTTTTGATGGTGCTAAATCCATTTCCACCATCAAAATCATGATTCAAACATAGCCTGTACTAGATTTTTTGAATTTTTTCTGCCCGAATTCCGACCACTTTGGTCATCCAAGCAATTCCTCCGCCTCATTAAACAACTCAATTTGTTTTATTTTCCTTTAAATATACATGAGAATAGAATATTGTTGTTCCATGTGGAATACCAATGTAGTTAAGAAATAATTGAGTTATTCACATTAAAGCGCGCATCAATTTTAGAACACCAATGCACCCATAACAATGTGGAGAAATGATGCAAGAAGAGAATTAATTTCCTTTTAACATGATGTCACTCTCATGCACATGTGATCGTGGAACACCATTACTCTTATATATTAAGTTGGTTGATCTATGTATTTAAACATAATGCATTACAATTGATTTTTTATTTTTTTTATGTTTTTCATTTGCCACCTTGTAAAAACATCCACTTATTTTTTTACAAATGAATAAATTCCAGTAATATTTTCTTTATAATATAAGAAAACACACTAACATAATAATGCAATACCAAGACGAAATTAAAATGCATTAAGTTTTATTACATTTAATGAAATGCATTTATGACATTTTTGTTCATATATAATTAAAATAAATTTAATTTAAATATAATTTCTTTAAGTAAATGTGAAGGGATCTGGATGAAAATGTAAATCAATATCATTACAGGTCATAAAACACGTTTAATATGCACCCTTGTTGTTTAGTATCTGTTTATTATGTAAAAAAGTATTTCACAGCAGAAGTGGGAATAAATATAGGTATTAAAAAATTGTGTATATTTACTTGTCCATATACTAACATGATTTCTATTATTTCATTAAAAAGAAACAAATTTTTAAATAAAATTCTTTTTACTAAGGTAAGAATTGAATAATTGAATATGAAATGGGTAAATTTGATAACTGTATTATTGGTTTAAAAATAAAAATAAATAAATAAATATGTAGATTTAAAATATGATTTTAAAAAAAAATAAAAATTAGTAAGAATATAATTAATTGTTCATGTAGTTTAAATTAATTTTTATGTTTTGTTTTTATCTTATATTATATAAAACCATAGTAAAATTTTTATATTTGAAACAACAAAATAAAATTCAGTCTATTTTGCCTAAAAAATGATATTATATATATATATATATATATATATATAATATATATATATATATATACTCATTCTACAATTTTAATTTTAGCCATAAAATTTTATAGATATTTTTTTGGATACAATGTTTCTATTAGTTTAGATTAATTTACATTTCATGTGTTAGAAGCTTAAATAGTATGCCATCAAAGTTAAAAATATTAATAATGATATTGGAATATTTGGTGTTGAATAGATTATTATAGTTTAAAAGAAGCTAAGTGAATATTTTATTTAGATAAAAAAACATTTGCATAAATTTGGTCAATGTTTTTGTGAACGTTATTAAAATTTTTAATAAAGAGATTTCAATATCATATGCATCAAAAGAAGAGAAAATTTTAGGGGCTAATGCTCACAGGTGGACTAATTTTTCATGCTTTAATGTTCACAGGTGGACTAATTTTCCATGCTTTTTCCAAAAAAATGATTGGCCAATTTCCACTTTTTTCTAAAATGATTCGCCCAAATTTTATATTACACCATTATTTTACCTTAAAAATCGCTAAAATATTATATCAAATAATATAAAATGATTGGAAATCTAAATATTTCTACAAAAAAATCACCAAAAAATCTACAATTTGCATATTAGGGACTAGTAAGATTCACCAAAATTTCTAAACTTTACTGTAAACTTCCATCCTTAAAATTTTCCTTGATCAAAAAATGTACATAAGTTAAAAGAGAAAACGACACTCGTTAAATACATTAAATCTCATATAAAAAATTTTGAAATGATCAAATAAAATTTTATGAGCTTTGAATCCAATAATAGAAAAAAAATAAAAAAATATCAATTTCAATAAATTTGTACATTTTTATGTTGATAATAGTGATAAAGAGTATTTATAAAATAGTTAGATTGTTATATAAATATTCAAAACATAGTTATTCTTTAACTTAACAAATGTAATACATCAATATAACATCTAATTCAATAAAATATCTTTTAAAATACACAACTTACTTTAGAGTACATCCCAATTAAAAAGAAAAACATGGAAATTTAAGCTAAAATCCAAAAAAAAAATGGGACAACTTAGATGGACGCCCCACTTGCAACTTCTTTATGAACGAATGTGATCCATTAATACCTTTTTATGCAATGACTCGTATAAATAGATTTAGGGACAAATTTCTATTTAATTGTACTTTCATTTGATTTCTGTATTATTGAACGCTTTACTATTGAATGAAATTTATAAAAAATGAAGTTTAATTTTTAAAGATATATTCTCCGTTTGATGCTTAATATTTCGTTGAAATTTAAAGATAGAATTTTTTCAATTGATTTATTTATTTTTTTATTTTTATGATGTACACGATAAGGCAAAAACGTTCATTGAGGTCAAACTTTGGTCTATCGGATCTAAAGAAACAAATTATTTAGTTTGGTTTAAGATTTTATTCCTATGTTCAAAATGCTTGGAGAGAAGCTTCCCGAGCTCACTATAATTTTGACATCGTAAAAGGCTAGGAAGGTCAGAATTGCGACAAAGATTATGAAACTGAGATCTAGTATGGTTGTACGTGGGGCACTCTAAAAGGAAGTGATTTTCATTACTAATGCTTTGTAAAGATAGATGAAAACAAAAATCTAAATCTAAAATGACAATGTTCATCATTGGAAGTATAGATAATAGGGCCTTGTTGCAAGTGTGAGACTTGATGGCATGCCAGTGTTGATTTACAAAATGAAAATTGATTTGAATTGTTTTTAGCGAGACTTTTTGGAAGTTTTTCGAGTCTAATTTCTCTAAAATCCAGCAAGAATTTATTGAAATCACAAGCTTGATGGGCAACCCCTGCGCAATCGAAGTGCCCTAAGGGTTTTTCTGGGTTCCTTTGGATTTACTTTTATCCCGCTGCTCCTCCTCTTAGTCTCAGATTGAGAATGATGGAAGTAGATGAAGAATATTGTATTCATGTAAACTTCATTCATCCTGTAGGGAACTACCCCCATAGATCAAGTTTTAAAGTTGGTATGGATATCCTAGTTTATTCATAATATTAAGCTTCAAGTGTATGACCTTGTCGGAGGGCTAAATCCTAACCACTTAGATTTTCTTGGCGAGGTTTTTATTAAATTTTGGAAAAACCCCTTGTATGTAGCGATCTATGAATCTGGGGCACTCCATAACTTGTAACCTTGCAATGTTCAGTATTGTGTCAATTTGCACAATAGAACTTGTTGGATGGGGTCCTCTGGGTAAGTTTTGGGTTTAGATAACCCAGTTTTGTATATTTTTTGTAAATAATGTAAATTCTCTACGATTTATGGATGTGTAGCACATAGATGAATATGAGTCAAGGGGGTTAACCCCTTGTGCTATGTAAAGTTTGAGTCAGTTTTGAGATACACCCATGGTCCACGGACCATGGCATTGTATGAAAAAGGCTATAAATAGGTGTGTCTTAAAGAGTTTAAGGGAAGAAAGGGAAGTGATAGCGAGAAGAAGTGGGTAAGATAGAAGAAGAAAGGCTTTGTAGCTGAGTTCACAGAGGCCTAGGTAGAGACCGCAATTAAGTGCGCAGGGAAATTTTGAGTCTGTAATCCTGAATTGAAGATCAATAAAGACAACTTTCTAAAGAATGCTTGTGTATATCTGTTTATTTCTGTTAATATTATATGATGTCAATGAATGTTGTGTTTATGTAATATTGATTAAATGTTAAGCGATTCTCTTGAATAACTCTAAATAATGCACACACTCTATGTTTAAGTACTTTCGCAAAGACTCTGATGAATTCTCTGATGCTTATTAATAACTTAAGTAAATATGCACGAACCCTAATTTAGGGCTGCTCTTTGATGTGTGTAAGTAGAAAAATTGGCTATTAAAGGTCTGCAATGATTGATCGTAGACCTTCGTGAAGGTCTGAAGGCTGTTGTAATAGAGTTGAAGCAACGTGCCCTAAGAGTGTATCGATTTGCACGAAGGAAGATTTGAGGTGCTGGAAGACATCACACTAGTCTCTGGATGCAAAAACTTGGTTCTTGCATACCCCCATACTGCTTCGGGTGAGAATGCATCCTGCGCTACGCAAGTTGTTTCTGAAAGGGCCAGTAGTGTAGGGTTTTGTTAGTTGGCGCAACTAACTCTGAACTTGGGTTAGGACCCCCTAAGCCAACAAATGGTTCCATTGCCGAGACCGAGATTTGCTTGAAAGAGATGTGTGATGTCGCATCATTGGAATTCGACCAAGAAAGAAATTGAAAAGTGGTTGGATCGGAAGATTCATGAGTTCATTGCACAAGAAAATAGGAATCCGTGCATGTCAAAGGAAGAGTTGTTGAACAGATATCTGTATACGGAGATACACGAGATCTTATTCTACACTTTTCTCATTGAACTGTATGAGTGGTTAGCTAAATTGACAAACAATCAATGACAGAAGCTTGATAGTCCTATAGTGTGGACTCCAGAAATAGTGTGACAATTAGAAGCTTCTAACAACAAGATCGCGCGGGATGTTGATCATTGGCTCGATCATATTCTTGGAGAATTTGTTACAAAATTTGCAGTTGATACCTCAGTCAGCTATAGCGAAGCGGAGCGACGATTTTCCAAAGGACCATGAGGTAAGTATTTAAGATCATTGAATACTTGGATTAAAATGCTATTATGTGAAGAATGGGTGATGCCATTACCATGATGTTCAAAGCTACGCGAAGTGGACAACTCTTTAGAAATCGCGAAGGATCAGGACCAGAGTATAGTCCATTGATTGAACCTCCTTTAAGTGACAACGATCGGGTGGAATGAACCCTATATGAAGCATTTTTTAGCTAATCACTTAGGGGATTCCTCGAGAAAATTAAATCAGTCCTTTCACCCCACCTCCACCCATACCTCACCCAATCCACCACCACCTCCCACCACCTACACCCAGAACACAACAAATAATAAAAAAATTAATCATGGCGAACTTGAAGTGCATATTAAGGGATAGTGGTAATTATTGCAATTTGGGTTTGTTGCGAATGTTGTTTGGACAACACAACAGATTACTGATGACAATATAAAGAAGACACAGTTGGTTACCACTCTACTAAATTGCGTGCTAACCTGGTATATTAAGTATTGTTCCAATAATCTGCTTGCAATGCTAGTAGAGACGAAGGCAACTTTAAAACAAGGAGTTTAATAAGCCTAATTCTGACTCATAGTTAGTAATTGGATTCAAAGAAATCATGATGAGGGTTGATGAGATGCCTTGGGAATTAGATCAAAGGTTGAAGTGCCAGATTCGAGAAGCTAACATGTAGCTCATAGATAGTCAGCATCGTGAATGGTTTATAGCTTTGATTCTGCCCCACCTGAGAATTTATCTATCACAATAGAAGATAGGAACACAGGAATAAGCCTTGGAAATTGCGATGAGGTTGCATGCATCACTTATTCAAGATGCGACCTTGGGGGTACAGTAGATCCACTCTCCGTTACAGAGCCTACACCTAGAATTATAGATTTTGAAGAAAGGCAAGGAGACAAAACTAGAAGTGTGCACGAAAGTCTAGTGTTTGAAGTGCAAGAGCCATGGGCACGATAAAGACCATTGTCCAGTGTATGTAAATTATATTACAGGAGGGGGGTCGGTTCCCCTGAAGCTAGAAGCCCCAGTAGGGCCGAGTGTCGGTTGTGCTATGGCGGACTATTTTTCAGGTTGCTGGAAAAAATGTGATGGATAATTGTCATTTACATCAAAAATTCATCCAGACACCCCAATTGTTGTTATGTAACTTCGGCAAATTGGTGTGCCACGATGAGTGCCATTGTTGAAGCTATGAGCTGATGATGGAAAGAATACCTACATACCAGATGCAAGCAAAAACTCGACCTCCAGAGAAAGTGTGCCGGAGGAGCACGCGAAGGTTTTCAGGGTCAAGGATGGGGCTGAGGAGGAGAAGGACCTGGTAGACGTGCGGTCAGATTATTTGCTACAACTGTGAACAACCAGGTCACTATGCGTGAGAGTGTCAAAATCAGACACAACTATCATGTTAATACTGCAGCTAGTTCTACCATGCTATAGAATAAAGCCCATTTTTATAGCTATGATGCAGGAGAAGAAAGCACAACCTATGTAGAACTTACAGATGATCAAAGTTGAGCCTCACGAGGAGGATCAAAGCGTGAATATAGTGCTAAGAAGTGGAATATGACTAGCAATGATAAAGGTAAACAACCTGAAGAGGATGGATGGGTTTGCAAGGCCCCAAAGAATGAAGTTGGATTTGATCTAAATTTCTCTAAGGAAACTTTTATGGAAGCCAAGAAAAGCTTCGCTGGGGCATCCACCTCAGGAAGTCAAGGCAAGGTGCAAGAAACCAGTGTGCCTGCAGAAGTTGATCACTTTGTACTCACTACCTTTTTGGAGACCAACATAAAACTGTTTCACGATAGCAAAGTTGTGGAAGGCATGCAGGAATAATAAACAAATGCGCCAGCAAAGAGAAGGTCCTTGAGGGACACTCAGTGGTCAGAAAATTGGCAAACATAAGGTGCGAATAGGGCGTGAGATGAGGCTCACTGTGTGGATATATAATTATGAGATGGACCAAGTCATCTTGGATCTAGATTTGATACGAAGGTATTACCAAAACAAACATGGGAAAGAATGGGAGACCTGTCCTGTAGTGGTCTTCGATTCAGCTTAGAATGGCGAACTAATAAAAATCATCCCCTTGGGATGATTATATGGATTAACAGTTGATATAGAAAGTGTGATTGCGATGGCTGAATTTAAGGTTATAGAAAATCGTTGATGATAATAATCCATACCCCACGCTCCTGGGAATTGACTGGGCCATTGATATGAATGGGGTCATCAATTTGAAGAAGAGGACAATGTCGTTTGAAAGAAAATCACTTCGAGTTGTATTACCATTGGACCCTGCAGAAGGGGCACGATATACTTAACTAGTCTGTGATTATGAGGAAAGTGATGAGGAATTGGATCAAATCTACAAAATAACAATGCGAGATCAGGACTGGATCAATCCAACAACAGATGGAAAGATTGCATGGGATCGGAGAGTTCCTGCACCTTTGATTCAGATGAGGAATTAGAGCATTGGCAAAATCGCTTGCATGAAGTGTCTACATTGCGATGAAATATGATGATGAAGTCGCTACGCTGTGTTTCATTGAAGGTAAGGAAACTACCCTATTATGATGGTTTAACTGATGTAGATATGTTTTTGGATGAATTTGAGCGCGAAGTCCTTGAGGATCACCGCTTCCAAGCATTAGAGTTGGCACTGCATCTACACCTGCATGATGGTGGGGTACGCATAAGGATAGTTTTGTTGGATGGCGAGATTACAAAAGAATGATGAAGTTGCGATTTGGGCATGTTAACACTAGAATGACTGAGAAATATAGTGGAAGGGAAAATTCATGTGATCACCTAGTGAAATTGAATAAAGCATGGGGAACAGAACCGCAACCAAAGTGGGTACACATATTTTTTCATCCTTTGGATACAATCCCCATGAACTGGTATCTGAAAACGAAGCTCCACCATGGCACCATGGAATAGGATATATTGAAGGAAGGGTCCTTATTGACCTTCATCTTTGAAGATGACTTCTCAAGCATTGATGAAGCTCTCCAAGAGATTAAGGTAGACATCTTTAGAACGCCGATGAAACCTATGGAATGGAGCGAACCTAATTGGAGCACCTAGCTGCACCATGCATTGGAAACTATAATGTGACTACTGAAGAGGAGGATGAAGATCTGAGAAACATTAATTATTCTAGAGGG